>SJYX01011238.1:211483-270227 GCA_006410675.1 Oreotragus oreotragus | reverse complement strand
TTGACCATGATGGCTACTCCATTTCTTCTGAGGGATTCCTGCCCTCAGTAGTAGATATAATGGTCATCTGAGTTAAATTCACCCATTCCAGTCCATTTTAGTTCGCTGATTCCTAGAATATTGATGTTCACCCTTTCCATCTCTTGTTTGACCACTTCCAATTTGCCTTGATTCATGGACCTGACATTCCAGGTTCCTATGCAATATTGCTCTTTACAGCATCGGAACTTGTCTATCACCAGTCAAATCCACAGCTGGGTATTGTTTTTGCTTTGGCTCCATTCCTTCATTCTTTCTGGAGTTATTTCTCCACTGATCTCCAGTAGCATATTGGGCACCTACTGACCTGGGGAGTTCCTCTTTCAGTATCCTATTGTTTTGCCTTTTCATACTGTTCATGGGGTTCTCAAGGCAAGAATACTGAAGTGGTTTGCCATTCCCTTCTCCAGTGGACCACATTCTGTCAGACCTCTCCATCATGACCCACCTGTCTTGGGATGACCCACCTGTCTTGGGTTGCCCCACGGGCATTGCTTAGTTTCATTGAGTTAGACAAGGCTGTGATCCTAGTGTGATTAGATTGACTAGTTTTCTGTGAGTATGGTTTCAGTGTGTCTGCTCTCTGGTGCCCTCTTGCAACACCTACCATTTTACTTGGGTTTCTCTTACCTTGGGCATAGGGTATCTCTTCACAGCTTCTCCATCAAAGTGCAGCTGCTACTCCTTACCTTGGAAGAGAGATATCTCCTCACCGCTGCCTTCCTGACCTTCAGTGTGGAATAACTCCTCTAGGCCCTCCTACATCTGCACAGCCACCGCTCCTTGGGTGTGGGGTTGCTCCCCCTTGCCGCCACCCTTGGCCTCAGGCGCTGGGTGATTCCTCCCAGCTGCCTCCCTGGCCTCGTATGTGGGTTAGCTCCCCTCAGCCGCTGCCCCTGACCTCGGACGTGGGGTAGCTCTTCTTGGCCACACTTAGGAAACAGATATATTGACAAGACTTACATCTCTTCAATACTAGATATACTTGACCTGGGACACATGTTCGATTTTCATGGTTCATTCTCCCCTCTTTGCTCATACTGAGCAACAGAGACTGCTCCTCTAAACCACAGCTCAATCACTACAAACAAATCCAGGTGATATTTGCCGAGTCTTTCACATAAACCAGTGAAAATGTGTTTCCTCCTAATTTGCACTCCTGGCTCTTTTCAACCAACCATGGCTCTTGTGCCACATCCTGGAATCCTGGCCCTCTGTAACTTGCAGAGATGTTCCCATACACCAGGCCTCAATTATGCTCCATGGAATTCCTATTCAGAGTGGCCATAATACATGCAAAAATGGAAAGAACAGGCAGCTCCTTACTCTCCTCTCTTGTTCATTCACTACATACATTCACTGAACACCTGTATAGCAAGTCTGACACAAACAAACCTTTAAGTTGAAAACTTTCAAACATGTAAAAGTGCATTTTAATGTGCAATCACATCAGTTAGTTCACAGGTCTGACACACATTGTCGTGGGCACATCCCAGAAAAGTGGGTGTGCTTTTGTGTACTTTACTGTACAGAACTGTATGGAGTACAATAAGTGTTAGTCACTCAGTCGGACTTGACTCTTTGCGACCCCATGGACTGCAGCCCACCAGACTCCACTCTCCATGAGATTCTTTCCAGCAAGGACACTGGAGTGCATTGCCATTTCCTTCTCCAGGGGATCTTCCCAAACAAGGGATTGACCCCAGGTCTCCTGCACTGCAGGCAGATTCTTTACTGACTGAGCTACAAGAGAAGCTGATGGAGTACAATAGTGCAATATTTTTATTTCAAGCCTACGATGTCTGAAAGGAAGCATAAATGCAGTGGTAATGTAGATGGTACTACTATTCTATTTTTTAAAATGTGCTTAGTTGCACAGCTATGTTCAACATTGGCAACATATTTACTGTAGTCAGCCAGGCTGCTCTTGCCATTGGGATTTTCCAGACAAGAATACTGGAGTGAGTTGCCATGGCCTATTAAGGTACTGAAAGATTAAAAATGTTACTTTTCTTGTTTGTGTTTGTTTTTTTATGTATTATTTGCATGAAAAGTATCATAAAACTATTAAACTAGAGTAATATACAGGCATTTGTCTTAGTTGGCTGTCTAAGAAACTTTGTTGGATTTATGAAGAAATTGGGATTTTTGAACAACCATTTGAAATGTAACTTCTTTATACACAAGGCACTTACTGTCCTGGTAAGACTTGTGGATACAAAACTGAGCACATCCCCTCCAAGTCTAAGGAAGTCACATTCTTGGTTGGGATTTTAGAGGAACGTGAGATCTCCATAATTCTAGCCATATAATTCCTTCTAAAGACCTTGATCAGGAGACACAAATATGAAAGTGGAAAGAGTCATTGTGTTTCTACACACTTCTAGAAAGTGTTGCTAACTCCTCAGTACTGGATCTTGTAATGCTGGTGACTGGATGGTGAAGTGATGTGAAGAGAAATAAGGATGGTGAGACAGGTAGGTCAGAATATGAGATAACAAAGACAAGGTATTTAGAAGCTGAAGAACTGAGAGAGATTTGGGACCAGAAAGAATCCCAAGAAGTCTTGGTTAGCAATGAAGTCTGCTTGCAGTTTGGTAGATGATGCCTCTCTGGGGCCGTGATTGCCCCCTTCCAGCTCTGGCTGCCTTGCCTGCCTGTCTCGGGCAGGGGATGGGCTGGTCTGCAGCCAGCTAGCTCTGCTCAGTCCTTTGTTCTGTGAGCGTGCCCGGTGGTGTTTTAGGTTAGGACTTTTCGCAGGGTAGCTATCCCACAGTCTGGGTTGCTATCTCAAGCTAGTTTCCTCAGATTGCCCTCAGGGCATTCAGGCCTGGTCCTTACCCTAAGCAATGCACCCGGCTCTTCCCTGTCCCTCCCCCACTTGCTAGTGGGGGATGCAAGCTTCTGGGAGTTGCTGTTAGGCATGTAATCTGTGGGTTTTAATCATTTATTTATTTTTCCTCCTGGTTATTTTGCCCTCTGAGATTCCAAGGCTTGCCACTGACCTGCCAGAGAGAGTTTCCTGGTGTTTGGAAACTTCTCTCTTTATAAGACTCCCTTCCCGGGACTGATCTCTGTCCCTACCTCTTTTGTCTCTCTTTTTAAACTTTTCTATTTTGTCCTACCTCCTTTCAAAGACAATGGGCTGCCTTTCTGGGTGCCTGATGTCCTCTGCCAGCATTCAGAAGTTGTTCTGTGGAATTTGCTTGGCATTCAAATGTTCTTTTGATGAATTTGTCGGGGAGAAAGTGGTCTCCCCATCCTACTCCTCTGCCATCTTAGGACCGCCCCTCTAACTTTTTACAAGCTTTTTCCACACCCATAAGCAACACTCAAATTGCCTCTTCTTTAAAAAAAAATTCCTCATTCAAATAGAACTACCATCTGTCCTAGCAATTCCAATTCTGGGAATATCTGCTTAGGAAATGAAATCATTATGTCAAAGAAACACCTGCACCCTCGTGCTCATCCCAGAGTTAACTACAATAGCCAAGATACAGAAAAAAAAAAAAGCATTTAAGTGTCTATCAATGGATGAATGGATAAAATACATGCAGAGGACCCTAGGCAGAAACACAAATATAATAGGCATTTGGAAAACAAATTCATGATCATCCCCAAACAAATGATCATTTTCTCTCTTCTTTTCTTCAAAAACCACTAAGATTCAAAGAAAGAGTAATATACAATCGCTTTCAGCACATCAGCACCTTTCATTCACTTTTTGGTGGTAATTTCCACACCTACCACCCCAGAGAAACAGCTCTTGTTTCAGTCAACCTTTCTGAGCCTCTGACACTAGTGATTCTGCTTATCTGACTATGGTCCTCCCTGGTTTTCCTTCCTTCAAGTTGCACCATTTTACTTGGTTTTCGAAGCCTGCTCTTTACATGCCTCTATCTTGAATATTTATTTGTCTCAGGGCATTAACCTTGGCCCCTGAGGGGACAGTTGTCATTCTTTCTGGCTTATCTTTCCCCTCAATTATCTGAATACAGCCTCACTTCAGGTATGCATTCTGAACATGTCAGTGGCTTGCTTCCCCAAGTTCCCTAGAAACCACATCATGGTTAAATAATCATTTGAACTGGAAGCTGTGCTCAGTATTCACATTTACCTCTCTGGATCCATTTCCCACCCTGCTGTATGCTCAAGAAGTGAACACTATATCCCTTGGGCCCTCCTTGCCAGCATCCATCCCATTATGTTTGGCCAATGAAACATACTAGCAAGAGATAAGAGGGCCAAAGGAAAGTGAAGCTGAGCTATCTATTCCTTCTGTTTCTTCCTCACTGAGATGTAATTTGGCAATGGCTGTTTTCCTCTAGCTTAGGCCACGGGTTCTCTCCTATTGTACCAGATCTTGCTGGGTTCTTATAACTGCTCCCTTCCATTTCCCTACAGACCCAGGGGTGCCGTTGCTAGCTCCTGAGTGCTTTACCATCCCTTCTTGTTCCTTTACAAATATCTAGTCCCTTTTCAAATTCTCCTCTGTGACCCTTTTGAGCATGCCATCTATTTCCTGTTAGAACCCTGACTGGTATAAAAACGAGTAACAGAATAAAGCAGGAACCCTGCTAAATCTATCCTAGTAAAAAGTGGCTTGAAAACCCTTCTTGTTCCTTTACAAATATCTAGTCCCTTTTCAAATTCTCCTCTGTGACCCTTTTGAGCATGCCATCTATTTCCTGTTAGAACCCTGACTGGTATAAAAACGAGTAACAGAATAAAGCAGGAACCCTGCTAAATCTATCCTAGTAAAAAGTGGCTTGAAAGAAAGTGAAAGTGAAGTCGCTCAGTCGTGTCTGACTCTTTGCAACCCCATGGACTGTAGCCTATCAGGCTCCTTCATCCACGGGATTTTCCAGGCAAGAGTGCTAGAGTGGATTGCCATTTATTTCCTTCTCCAGGGGATCTTCCCGACCCAGGAATCGAACCCAGGTCTCCCACATTGCAGGCAGACACTTTACTGTCTGAGCCACCAGGGAAGGTCCCTAAAAAAGTGGCTTAAAGCTGGTGAAGGTCCTTTAAAAAGTGGCTTAGAGTTGGTGAAATCTATGATACTAACAACAATGGGATCTGCAGCGAAAGAGTCATCTGGCATGATTTGCAGCACTCATCCTAGTTAGGAAACCTCCATTTTTGGTCCTCCTGCCTTCCTGGTGACTCTAGTTAAATCAACTAGGGCTCAATCTCAATTCCTATGACTTGAAACTAAAACCCTGACTAATAAAAGACTCTTGTTTTCTCGAATCAGAGTTTTTATTTCTCTCTCTCTCCCTCCCTCCTTTACTCTCTCTCAATCTTTCTCTCATTTTCTCTCCCTCTCTCTCCATTGAATTTAACTGAAATTGATGCAGCACTGGTAGCTGTCAACTCCCTTTCTTTACTACAAGTTTGCTGCTGCTGCTGCTAAGTCGCTTCAGTTGTGTCCAACTCTGTGCAGCCCCATAGACGGCAGCTCACCAGGCTCCCCTGTCCCTGGGATTCTCCAGGCAAGAACACTGGAGTGGGTTGCCATTTCCTTCTCCAATGCATGAAAGTGAAAAGTGAAAGTGAACTCTGACTTTTAGCGACCCCATGGACTGCAGCCTACCAGGCTTCTCCATCCATGGGATTTTCCAGGCAAGAGTATTGGAGTGGGGTGCCATTGCTGAACTCTAAATCTATTTACTCAGTTACCTACTAGACATCACCATATCACCATTTAAGTGTCATATAAGCTTCTTAAATCCACTATTTTAAAATCTATTATTTTATCTCTCACCCTAGCCTGTCTTACTCTTCAACCCTTTGACCTAGTATTTGGCTTCATCTGGGCAGAAGATACTACTATTTACCCATGAGAAACCTGCCAGCTTTTCCAGCCTCTTCTCTTTCCCTCCTTCCCTTTGGCCCCACCACCACATGAGAGCAGTCAGATGCTTCTATTTCTACTTCCTCTCATCACAGTGATTTCTAACTGCCAATTGCTATGGTTATAGTGCTTATCATTTCTCACCACCAGAAATGCCCTCTCTTCACTTACACTCATTGCCTTACTGTTCCCTTTGAAATTAACATTCTAAAACTCAAAACTAAAAGCCCAGTGCCTTCAATGATGTCTTAAGACTCACCATGACCTGCCCCTACTCCCCTCTCCAGCATCATTTCCTAAAATCATCATCCTAGACTTCCGCCAGCTCACAAAAGGTTCAAATGATCTTCCTCACCTTCATGCTATGTACCATATGGAGACCTGCTATTTCCTCTGTCTCAAACATCTACCACCAAGTTACACAACAGTCATTCATTCATTGTTCAACAGTCATATGTCATCTACTGCCCACCTCCACATCACAGATGGCCCATGTCTGTGCATTCCAAGAATGCCTCTACCATAACACTTATCATATCACACTTTATTTCTTGGTTTAATGGTCCATCATCCCCTCTAGACTATGAACTTAAGAGAAGGCATAGTGCCTAACACCTAGTATACAATGCATATGTTTTTTGTTGCACAAATTACACTTCTCAACCAAAATTAAATTATTAAAAAGTAAGGTGCCTGTGTTAGGGAATGGGGGAAAAAAGAGCCAAGCTATAATTGCTACCTCTATGGCGGAGGGGTACAGAGAAAGGAGCAGAAGCAAGGTGGAACAACCGAACACTGAATCAAGCATGGTGGTCATTTTTATGGGGCCCTGAAACACTATAGGAATGATTAGTTGGAAGCAGGAAGAGTCCTGGAGTCACTTGAAGCAACATCATTTACACAGCCACTTGTGAGAGGCCAGCCCCATTGTGTGGACCAATCTGATTCAATATTCAAAGGCTCATATATATAAGGGAGACAGAAATGGCAACCTACTTTAGTACTCTTGCTTGGTAAATCCCATGGATGGAGGAGCCTGGTAGGCTGCAGTCCATGGGGTCACTAAGAGTCGGACATGACTGAGCGAGTTGACTTTCACTTTTCACTTTCATGCATTGGAGAAGGAAATGGCAACCACTCCAGTGTTCTTGCCTGGAGAATCCCAGGGATGGAGGAGCCTGGTGGGCTACCATCTCTGGGGTCAGGCAGACTTGGACACAACTGAAGCAACTTAGCAGCAGCAGCAGCATGTATATAAGACTGCTCCTTATCCAAACAAGAGACAGGAAGAGCATCATGTGTGACATCTGAAAACAGAAAGAATAATGATGTATTCTCATCACTGGGTGTTTCCCTAACAGAGCCCTCGTGGGAAATGTGGCATGCCTGTATTTTCACTGGTGTCAAATGGATGATTGCCAGTGACTAATGAGGAGGATGCCAACTGGCTCCCAAAGATTTCATATTTTGTGAAAATAATTTGGAGGCAGAAGGTCCAAAAGACACCATAAGGATATTTCACCAAAAATATATTTTCCCAAGACACAGAGTAATTTTAAATAGAATACGTGGTTTTTTTTTTTCAAATGTCCCAACAGGGTTTAAGCCAAAAATGATTTATTCATTTGTCTATCCAGTTAGTCAACAAACAATTATTAAGCAGTTCTTATGTGCTTTCATGGTACAGTGTAAACTATACAAATAAATAAATAAGCGTATTCTCTGATCTTAATGAATTCAGAGGCCAGAGGGACAAGATAAACAATAACACTACATAACAAATACAACTGTGATATAGTCAAAGTGTTGGTTGAGTTGGTTATATTAATATTCAAAATACAAGCTTCTCATTTCAGGTCCAAGATGACAGCACGGGAGGATCTAGAACTCCCCTCCTCCCATGCACACACTGAATCTACAGCTACATAAGGGCCAATTCACCCCAAAAAAGACCAGAAAGCTAAACAAACTGCTCCTTCACAATGAATGATTAAAGGCCCACATCAAGATGGGTAGACATGGTGGAGATGCAGTCTTGCACAAAACCCTAACCACAGCACGGTCACCCACAACAGGGAGCATTCTCACAAGTCTGAAGCATCTCACTGAGGAGTGAGGGGTTTGTGCCCCTTATCAGGTTCCCCAACCCTTGGGCATGCACTGGAGAGACAAGGCCCCAAAACTTTGAAAACCTATGGGGCTGACATCCAGGAGACCCAAAGGGCTATAAGGAACTACAGCTGCCTTGCTACAAACAGTGGGTGTGCCACAGCCCTGCACTCTCCCATGGCCTGGCTAAAACCAGCCAGTGGGCACCCAGCCTATGCATTCAGTCTGCCTTGCCAGAGATAGCAGGCACACACGGTGCACACAGGGGAGAATCCTTGACTGCCTGGCTCTGTGGCCAGGGAGGCTTCCATTCCTGGGTCCCCCAGGGCTACGACCACTGAAGAGACAGCTCCAGGAAGGCTACCCTCCTGAAAGTTCTGCACAGAGAGCAAACTGAAACACATCCCCAATCTCTGTGAAATATCCTGCCATTTGCAGAAACATGGAGGGACCTACAGGGGATTAGACTAAGTGATATAACTCAGACAGAGAAATATTTCTATGAGGTCTCTTTTATAAGAAAACTAATCTCATTCATGAGGGCAGAGAAAGACAAACACTGAATGATTTCACTTATATGTGGCATCTAAAAACAAAACATTTGAACAAACATAATGTAACAAAGCTTACAGAGAAAAGAATGGTGGCTGCCAGGAGGGGAGTGGCATTGGGGATTGGCAAAATAGGTAAAAGGGATCATGAGATACAACCTTCCATTTACAAAATAAATCAGTAGTGGGGAGATAATGTATAGCATCATGATGATTACCAATAATATTATTGTGCATATTTGAAAGTTGCCAGGAGAGTAAATCTTAAAGGGTCTCATCATAAGGAAAAAAAAGTTTGTAACTTTGTGTGGTGATGGATGGTAACTAGATTTATTGTGGCGATCTTTTCACAGTGCATACAAATACTGAATCATGTTATGCACCTGAAACCAGCATAATTTTATATGTCAATTATTCCTCAATCTAAAAACTACATCATCTGCTCCTTTCTGGGTGTATATTATACCTCCTCATTCCAATGACAAACGACAGGATTTCTTGTGGCCACTGAAATATAAACCAAATTGACATTCTCCATTCTGAGCTAAGAGCCATTGCTTTTCCCTATACCAACTGACAGCATTATCCCAGATGAAAGGTGCTCTGCCAGCCTGGGCTCCAGAAGAGAGAAAAGGCTGACTTGAGACGGACATGTAGCATAAATGAGAACTAAACTTAAATCGCTAAGATTTGGAAGTCATTTGTTACTACAGTAAAACCTGGCCTATCTTGACTGAAACCACTGTTAAGAAAATTTAATTTGCGGTGGGGTATAAGTCAAATGTGGGTGGTTTATACACTGGTGGCTCAGTGGTAAAGAACTTGTCTGCTAATGCAGGAGACACAGGAGACATGGGTTCGATCCCTGGGTTGGGAAGATCCCCTGGAGGAGGAAATGGCTACTCACTCCAGTATTCTTGCCTGGGAAATACCATGGATAGAGGAGTCTGGCAGGCTACAGTCCACAGGGTCACAAAGAGTCGGACACGACTTAGCAACTAAAACAGTAACAACAAAGTCAAATGTATAGAGGAAGTGACATATTTAGTTGGATCTTGAAGACTGTAGAAGTAGGTTAGGGAAAGGGTCTTCAGGAGAGAGTCTCTGGTGTGAGCAAAGACCTGGTGGTGTGGAAGTACATACCCTTCCACAAGGATATGTACAAGGTATAGGCAAGGTACCCACTACACTGGATTGCAAAAAGTATACTGGAGACACGTATTGAAGATCTATTGGCCATGCGAAGGAGTACAAATTTGACCCTGCTGCTGTTTAGAAGCCATATGAAGTTTTTAAAGATGCTAAGTATAAAGCCTCAGTTATCGTGTGATGTTTTCATCTGTAATGCTCTAGGCATGGATGATAACTGCTGGGGTCCCAGGACTAAAAGTGGGAAAGGAAAAGAGTAGGCCAACACTGATGATACTTGAATGATTTAGTTTGTGGCCAAAATCAAGCTTAAATCAACTGAAAGTTTATACAGAAAGCATCTCAAGGATCTTTAGGGGGGGGTTTGTTGTTGTTCCCTCAGGGTTAGAACACCCTAAACTGAAAAGAGGCTAAATGACATACCCATAGAGCAACAAGGGTGGAAATGGAGCCCAAACAGACTTGTAGGATACTTGGACTCAGCTCAAAAGAGAACAGTGATGGAGGGAAACAATCTTAAGTGGCCAATTCTATACCATTTTCAGAGAAAAGAGCTTCAGGGCAAATGGTGAGCTTTCAAAACACTCCAGAGTGGACTCTGAATGCAAATCAGGGAAAGAAAATAAAAACAGGGCAAGTAGGGTAAAGAGCAAAGTGGCTGGCAGGCACAATTAAAAGGAGCTTGCACTGCATTCTAGGCCTTAGCCTTGGTAACAGTTCTTTCTTTCCTCAGTTCAGTCACTCAGTCATGTCTGACTCTTTGGGACCCCATGGACTGCAGCACCCCAGGCTTCCTTGTCCATCATCAACCCCCAGAGCTTGCTTAAACTCATGTCCATCAAGTCAGTGATGCCATCCAACCATCTTGTCCTCTGTTGTTCCCCTTCTCCTCCTTTCTTTGCTTGTACTAGTTTATTCTTCATAAAAACTCAATATAGGAGTCCTTAAAATTGTCTGCTGCTCACCGAGTTTTGCCATGGAATTGAGATAGCATGTTCATTTTTCATGGCATATCAGACAGTGATTATATATGAAAAGTTGAGTTTTGTTAAATGTCTATCCATTTTATTTAGGACCCAAAATCTTGGTGAGACAAAGATACTACAAGCCACTTAGAAGGCACATTATCTTGGTTTCCCATGTAAAAGCAAGACAGGAATTCAACATCAGTGCCCAGAATCAACCTAGACTATCATGAAGTTCAGCTGCAGGCTACCATTTTGCCAAGAAAAGTGTCTTCTCTTTGCAACCAGTTTCTTTACATTCTTTTAATATAAGTCACTGGCTGTATCTTGGCCTTGTTGTTGTTGTTCAGTCACTAAGTCATATCTAAATCTTTGACACCCCATAGACTGCAGCATGCCAGTCTCCCTGTCCTCTATTATCTCCTGGAGTTTCCTCAGATTCATGTCCACTGAGTCAGTGATGCCATCCAACCATCTCATCCTCTGTCACCTCCTTCTCCTCCTGCCCTCAATCTTTCCCAGCATCAGGGTCTTTTCCAATGAGTTGGCTCTTCCCATCAGATGGCCAAAATATCAGAGCTTCAGCATCAGTCCTTCCAATGAATATTCAGGGTTTATTTCCTTTAGGATTGACTGGCTTGATCTCATTGCTGTCCAAGGGTCTCTGAAGAGTCTTCTCCAGCACCACAGTTCAAAAGCATCAATTCTTTCATGCTCAGCCTTTTTTATGGTCCAACTCTCACATCAGTACCTGACTACAGGAAAAACCGTAGCTTTGACTTAGACGGACCTTTGTCAGCAAAGTGATGTCTTTGCTTTTTAATATGCTGCTTAGGTTTGTCATAGCTTTCCTTCCAAGGAGCAAACATAAATCGACCTACCCAAAACAATTATTACATGTTCTCCATGTTCCCAACACTACAAAGTGGCACTGGAGGGAGGGTTTTACAAGGATCTCAATAAAATTTTAAAGATGTAACAGTGGGATGAGGAGATAGTATATATATGTCCTCAGAGTCAGGACATTCTCTGAAAGACAACAGGATCCTAACGGACTGCAAAGCTATCCCATCTCTCTTCCTATCTTATTCCTACTAATTTTTCAAGGCCCAGGACAACTCTAACCCACCCTGAGGAGCCTTTTCTGGCATAAACAATTTATTGCTATCATTTCCTTCCAATAGTACTTGTTCATGCCTTTTTGGTGGTACTTACATTATCTTTCCTTGATTCAAAGTAGAATCATAATGCTGTCATGCTTTCAATGTGAAAGTCTTGTTTCACAAATGTGTTAACAATAACTATTTTGTGCTCTTTTATAACTCTCTCTTAAGAGAGGTGTGATATATATATATATATATATATATATATATATATATATATATGTGATACACCTCTCTGATATATATATGTGATACACCTCTCTATCTCTACAGAGAGAGGCACAAGATACAAACATGAAGGCTACAGAATGTTTAAAACATTCAAGAAACTTGATTAACTTGATAACCTGATAAATTGACTTTCAAATTCAACTTGATAGCTTTGTTATCTTGTTTAGTGACTTTAAAAGGATTGGTCTTTAGTTTGAAAATGAAGTATTCTTTTGTCTCATTACACTGATTTAGTTTATATCACATTTTAATTTACTCATAAATTTGAAATAACATTAATGGAGGGAATGAGATTTCTATGCTTATTTTAAAAATAAATGAGTTGGGGAAAAAATGATTAAGAAACACAACTCTACGTCATTTACCCAAACTTTATTTCTGGTAATNAACTTGATAGCTTTGTTATCTTGTTTAGTGACTTTAAAAGGATTGGTCTTTAGTTTGAAAATGAAGTATTCTTTTGTCTCATTACACTGATTTAGTTTATATCACATTTTAATTTACTCATAAATTTGAAATAACATTAATGGAGGGAATGAGATTTCTATGCTTATTTTAAAAATAAATGAGTTGGGGAAAAAATGATTAAGAAACACAACTCTACGTCATTTACCCAAACTTTATTTCTGGTAATAAAACAAGAGGAACAATGCCCCTTGTGTCCCTTCAGCTTGATTCAAGTGTCGGCCCCTGAGATGTCTGCCAGTAGACTCAAAAGGTATTTATCCCAGTGAGAACATACCACCAACCACCTGCCACTTTTCAATCAGCAGCACATCCACAAGAATCATTCGAGTCCTCAAATCTCCCCCATGGGATTTCCATTTTTTTGACTCAAATTGTAAGCAGGCAGACTGGTTCTGGTGTCTCATCCATTTTATAAGTTTCTAAGCACACCATTAGCAGGGGCATTTTGTATACAGTGTAATTACTCACCCTCAAATCAGCAGCACATCCACAAGAATCATTCGAGTCCTCAAATCTCCCCCATGGGATTTCCATTTTTTTGACTCAAATTGTAAGCAGGCAGACTGGTTCTGGTGTCTCATCCATTTTATAAGTTTCTAAGCACACCATTAGCAGGGGCATTTTGTATACAGTGTAATTACTCACCCTCAGTATTATACAGTTGCTTGGAGCACATTTCCTTCTTCTACTCAAAAAGCAATTGTCTGAACAATTGTCTGACTTAGTGCTTATTTTGCCTTGTCTCCACTACCCTCTTAGAAGGCAGTTGTCTCCCTTCTACTGTGTTTCTCCATACCTGCTTTGAGTAAATACAGTTGTAACTTTTCTTGAATAAGCTCACCTAAGATGCATCTATCATCTTTTCATGAAGATTCTTTCCACTACGGTATTCCATTACAAGAAAAAGAGGAATTTACAAGGTCCGAAGATAAATTCAGATTTCTACTATGCTTTGAATTTGGCCAAACAAACAAACAAAAAAAGGGGGGGGGGCAACTGCTTATTTTTAAAGGATGAATGATTTCAGCCATATCTGGTGTGTTGAACTATTTTTCACATGAGTTGGTTTCATTGGAGACATTTGTTCTCATGTTTTCCTTTTCATTATTAATGTCGGTGGCCTTGTAAGAGAAATAAAGCCATGTTAGGGAGGTGACTCATACACATTTCATGAAAATCTGAGTAGTTATGGAAGCCTTTGAGGATGGTGCCAGGTTGAGCTCTACAGGTTGTGAAAAATAGGAAAGCATACAAGAAACTTTGACTGTTAGAGTTTGTTATAAGGATACACAGGCATTGGAAGTGGAAAGACATGGGAACCAAGAGAAATCTGGAAATTAGCTGTAATCTCTTCTCTTACCGGCCACAGGATCTCTTATTTATGGTTTCTCTGTACTTCTCAATATCTGTTTCCTAAATATTTGCTTCTTCAAATCTGCCATGAGGCCCCCTGGCTGCTGTTTCTAAATCATAAGATCTCCTGATAAACATACTTTTTGCCTCAGTTCCTGATGCTATTTGCTTCATTTTCTTAGCTCACATTCCACTCCTTAGGGGTAATAAATGGGGAGTTTCTCTTAAAAGGAATTTCATGATACAATTTAGAAAAAAAAAAATGGCAGAGTAAGCAGCTCCAAGCTCTCATTCCTCCACAGAAACATCAAAAAACAAGCAAGAACTATAAAAAACAACTGTCTCAGAACTTTGGGAAACAAAGGTTTATAGCAATCAAGTAGACAATGACTCAGGAAAAGACAACTTCAAAACAGCAGGAGAGCTCTGTGGAGTTGTTACTTGTCCTCACTGCAAGATTTCTCTGTGGGACTCTGTCTGGTTCCTGGTCCAAGAGAAAACAAAGCAGATCTTTTTACAAGTTACTGTGTATGTCTGTTCTAACTTGTCTGGGAGTTAACTGAACGACTGATACAATGTATTTATCACTCTTTCACCTAACTCAGACTCAGACTAAGGTCAGAAAAGCCCAGGGCATTGTTAAAAAACACTGCAAGCCCAACTAACAACCCACTGACACCTGGGGCAAAAGACTAATGCTGGACTATACAATAAACTGCCTAAATCCAGAAGCAAAAGTTGGGGAGAATTTCTTTAGCAAATCAGGACATTCAACAGCACCTGTGTATATGGAAGAATTTATATAGAAAGCTGTGCACATGCCCAGGGCAAGATACATGCTCTGAAAAGAACTGAGAAGACTGTAATCTTTCACCTTGGGCCAACCCCTAGGCTCAGTGCAAGCCAGATTAACTGTGCAAGGAGAATTCCAGAACAAAGCCCAGGTATAAAGGCTTAGAGAGACATTTTCATTTATGTCATTTGGTTGTGGTTTTTATTATATGTTTATTATTTTTAGCTCCTGGTATTCAAGAAATAGCTGTCAACAAACTAGCTGAACTCAAGCTAAGAAACAGGGATTTCAGAGAACATACAAAACAAGGAAAACAGTCTTTGAAAGAATAATTTGGGAAAGTCACTAAGTAAAAAAACTATTACAGCCTTCAACAATAAAAAAATGGAAAAAGAAAAATCTGATTTGCAGAGTTGCAACATTCAAATGTCTCTTTTACACACACACACAAATTACAAGGAATACAAAAAGCAGTAAAGAATGATCCATTCAAAGGAACAAAATAAATCTCTAGAAATCATCCCTGAAGAAACACAAGCATCAGACTTACTAGACAACTGTCTTAAATATGCTCAAAGAGATCAAAGGAAATGTGAGAAAGAACTAAAATAATCAGGAAAACTATATATGAACAAAGTGAGAAAATCAGTTTAAAAATAGGTCATAAAAAGAATCAAATTTTAGAGCTGGAAAGTACAATAAATGAAATGAAAAAGTAACTAAAGGAGTTCAATAGCAAAAAAAAATCTGATCTAAGCCCTTAAATTATAGAATTTAATCCATTTATATTTGAAGTAATTAAAGATAAAGAAGGAATTACTTCTGCCATTTTGTTAGTTTCCTGTACTTCTTACCTTTACTAAGCAAAACAGAAACAGATTCACAGATATAGAAAACAAACTAGTGATAAACAGAGGTAAGAAGAAAGGGGAGGGGCAAGTTAGGGGTATGGGAATAAGAGATTCAAAGTACCATGTATAAAATAGATAAGCAACAGGATATATTATACAGCTCAGAGAATTATAGCCATTACTTTGAAATAATTTTTAATGGAGTATAAGCTGTAAAAGTACTGAATCACTGCTCTACATACATGAAACTAATATAATACTTAAAATCAACAAAAATTCAGTAAAAATAAAACACAAATTGGCAGAATAGTAAATATGATCAACCTATATGCTGTATTCAAGAGACAAACTTCAGATCTGAAGAGACAAACTTTAGATCCAAAACCTAAACAGATCGGAAGTGAAAGAATGGGAAAAGATAGTTTATACAAGTAGTAATGAAAAGAGAGCTGAGGTTATTATGCTAATATCAGAAAAAATAATCTAAGTAGAAAATCATTAGAAGAGACAAAGGACTGTATATTGCTAAGAGGATCGATTCACCAAGAAGATACAAAAATTATAAGCATGTATACACCAAACAAAAGAGCCCCAAAATATATAAATAACACTGACAGATTTGAAGGGAGAAATAGATAGTTCTACAATAACAGCTGTACAAGTCAATACCCACTTTCAATAATGGCTAGAATAAATAGATCATCAGGAGAATGGCACAAATTGTAGTCAAGTTCATATAATGTGGACTGTATGTTTTTTCTATTCAGTAAAATGAATGAACATTGACAAATCTCAAAAACATAATGTTGACAAAAAAGCGATTCATAGACATTTACAACATAACATTTATAAGCAACTTTATAAAGCAAACTATACAATACATACATTTTATTCATAGATATTAAAGAGTATAAATATATGTTGGACTTAAAGAGTTCCATGATTAGGATGACATTTACTCTGGAGAAGGGGTAATGGGGATGTGATTGAAGAAGGGCATTTAAGAATCAACTGTAATGTAAAATTTTATTCCTTATATAATAGAAGATCTGACTGAAGCAAATAAAAAAGAATATAGATATCTTACAAAGTTAGGTAGATGATCAACAGGTTTTATATATATATTCTTTTTCCTGAAATACTTCAAAGCAATAATTTACAAAAAAAATCTTTATTATTTTAAAATAGAGCATTAAATAAAATCATCAGTAAAAGAAAAAATAGATGATCAATAAGGAAACAGTGAAAAAACACTATAAATCAACTAGATCTAACAATGAACACATTCTTCTCCAGTGGACATGGAACATTCTCTAGCACAGAACGTGTATTAGGTCACAAAACAAGACTCAAATTTTAAAAGAGTTAAATCACACAAAGTATTTTCTCCGACAACAATGTAATGTATATCAAAATTAGTAACAGAAGAAAACTGGAAAACTCACACACATGTAGAATCTTAAACAACCAATGGGTCAAAGGAGAAATCACAATGGAACTTAAAAACTACTTAGAAATGAATGAAATGAAAACACAATATACCAAAAAAAATTAACACATTTACTTTTTTATTGAAGGATAATTGTTTTACAGAATTTTATTGTTTTCTGTCAAACCTCAACATGAATCAGCCATACGTATACATATATTCCCTCCCTTTTGAACTCCTGCCCCATCTCTCTCCCCATCCCACCCCTCTACGTTGATACAGAACCCCTGCTTGAGTTTCCTTAGCCATACAGCAAATTCGCATTGGCTATCTATTTTACTTATGGTAATGTAAGTTTCCATGTAACTCTTTCCATACGTCTCACCCTCTCCTCCCCTCTACCCATGTCCATAAGTCTATTCTCTATGTATGTTTCTCCATTGCTGCCCTGTAAACAAATTCTTCAGTATCATTTTCTAGATTCCATATATATACGTAAGAATACAATATTTATCTTTCTCTTTCTGACTTACTTCACTCTGTATAATAGGCTCTAGGTCCATTCACCTCATTAGAACTGACTCAAAGGCATTCCTTTTTATGGCTGAGTAATATTTCATTCTGTATATGTCCCACAACTTCTTTATCCATTCATTTTCATGGACATCTAGGTTGCTTCCATGTTCTAGCTACTGTAAATAGTACTGCAATGAACAATGGGATACATGTGACTTTTTCAATTTTTGTTTCCTCTGGGTATATGGCAAGGAGTGGGATTGCTGAGTCATAGGGTGGTTTTATTCCTAGTTTTTTAAGGAATTTCCTTACCATCTTCCACAGTGGCTGTATGAATTTACATTCCCACCAACAGTGAAAGAGCAATCCCTTTTCTCCACATCCTCTCCAGCATTTATTGTTTCTAGACTTTTTTTAATATAATTATTTTAATTGGAGGTTAATTACTTTACAATATTGTATTGGTTTTGCCATACATCAACATGACTTTTTGATGATGGACATTCTAACCTCAATGTGAGGTGATATCTCATTGTAGTTTTGATTTGCATTTCTCTAATAATGAGCGATGTTGAGCACCTTTTCATGTGTTTGTTAGCCATCTGTATGTCTTCTTTGGAGAAATGTCTGTTTAGTAGGTCTTTTTCCCACTTTTTGATTGGGTTGTTTGTTTTTCTGGTATTAAGCTGTATGAGCTGCTTGTATATTTTGGAACCTAATCCCTTTTCAGATGATTCATTTGCTATTATTTTCTCCCATTTTGAGGGTTGTCTTTTCACCTTGCTTAAAGTTTGCTTTGCTGTGCAAAAGCCTTTAAGGTTAATGAGGTCCCACTTGTTTACTTTTGTTTTTATTTCCATTACTCTAGCAGGTGGGTCATAGAGGATCTTGCTTTGATTTATGTCATCGAGTGTTCTGCCTATGTTTTCCTCTAAGAGTTTTATACTTTCTGGTCTTATATTTAGGTCTTCAATTCATTTTGAGTTTATCTTTGTGTATGTCAAGTGGGCCTTAGAAAGCATCACTACGAACAAAGCTAGTGGAAGTGATGGAATTCCAGTTGAGCTATTTCAAATCCTGAAAGATGATGCTGTGAAAGTGCTGCACTCAATATGCCAGCAAATTTGGAAAACTCAGCAGTGGCCACAGGACTGGAAAAGGTCAGTTTTCATTCCAATCCCAAAGAAAGGCAATGCCAAAGAATGCTCAAACTACCACACAATTGCACTCATCTCACACGCTAGTAAAGTAATGCTCAAAATTCTCCAAGCCAGGCTTCAGTAATACGTGAACCGTGAACTTCCTGATGTTCAAGCTGGTTTTAGAAAAGGCAGAGGAACCAGAGATCAAATTGCCAACATCCGCTGGATCATGGAAAAAGCAAAAGAGTTCCAGAAAAACATCCATTTCTGCTTTATTGACTATGCCAAAGCCTTTGACTGTGTGGATCACAATAAACTGTGGAAAATTCTGAAAGAGATGGGAATACCAGACCGCTGGACCTGCCACTTGAGAAATCTGTATGCAGGTCAGGAAGCAACAGTTAGAACTGGACATGGAACAACAGACTGGTTTCAAATAGGAAAAGGAGTACATCAAGGCTGTATATTGTCACCCTGCTTATTTAACTTATATGCAGAGTACATCATGAGAAATGCTGGGCTGGAGGAAGCACAAGCTGGAATCAAGATTGCCAGGAGAAATATCAGTAATCTCAGATATGCAGATGACACCACCATTATGGCAGAAAGTGAAGAGGAACTAAAGAGCCTCTTGATGAAAGTGAAAGTGGAGAGTGAAAAAGTTGGCTTAAAACTCAACATTCAGAAAACTAAGACCATGGCATTCAGTTCCATCACTTCATGTCAAATAGATGGGGAAACAGTGGCTGACTTTATTTTGGGGGGCTCCAAAATCACTGCAGATGGTGATTGCAGCCATGAAATTAAACGCTGCTTACCCCTTGGAAAGAAAGTTATGAACAACTTAGACAGCATATTACAAAGCAGAGACATTACTTTGTCAACAAAGGTCCGTCTAGTCAAGGCTATGGTTTTTCCAGTAGTCATGTATGGATGTGAGAGTTAGACTATAAAGAAAGCTGAGCACCAACAAATCGATGCTTTTGAACTGTGGTGTTGGAGAAGACTCTTGAGAGTCCTTTGGACTGCAAGGAGATCCAACCAGTCCATCCTAAAGGAAATCAGTCCTGGGTGTTCATTGTAAGGACTGATGTCGAGGCTGAAACTCCAATATTTTGGCCACCTTATGCAAAGAGCTGACTCATTTGAAAAGACCTTGCTGCTGGGAAAGATTGAGGGCAGGAGGAGAAAGGGACGACAGAGGATGAGATGGTTAGATGGCGTTACTGACTCAATGGACTTGAGTATGGGTAAACTCTGGGAGCTGGTGATGGACAGGGTGCTTGGCGTGCTGTGGTTCATGAGGTTGCAAAGAGTCAGACAGGACTGAGCGACTGAACTGAACTACCTAGGCTAAAGGCACATGAATCACAGGTTAACTTTGATTGTATCTTTCTTTTCCTTTGTTCAGACTAGTTTCAGGGAATTTGGGGAGGTGGGTTTGGGCACATACACTTAGGGTATATAAGCTTTTCACAAAAACTGGTCGGAGTCTTTGGCTAAGAGGAGACTGCCTTGGGCCTGCTGGTGTAATAAACTGCACTCCACTATCTGCATTGTCCTGAGTGAGTTTGTTTTTCAGAACGCATGGCTACAACACTCTGACTTTCCTTTTGTTCTATTTTAACGGGCTTTTCCCTTCCTTGTCTTTGAAAGTGAAAGTGAAAGTAAAGTCGCTCAGTCGTGTCCGACTCTTTGCGATCCCATGGACTATAGTCTACCAGGCTTCTCTGTCCATGGGATTTTCCAGGTAAGAGTACTGGAGTGGGTTGCCATTTCCTTCTCCAGGGGATCTTCCTGACCCAGGGATTGAACCCAGGTCTCCTGCGTTGCAGGCAAATGCTTTACCCTCTGAGCTAGCCACCACCATTCCAGACTCCTTTTTCCTGTTCTAACTACCTAACAGCAAGCCACTCGAGTCTTCTTGCCTGGAGAATCCCATGGGCAGAGGAAACTGGCAGGCTACAGTCTATAGGGTTGCACAGAGTCTGACATGACTGAAGTGAAGCCAGACAGCAAGCAAAGCAAGCATTTACTCAAGATCCATTCAAAGATTTTGTCTTGTGGTTAAAGCCTTCCTTGTATGCAAGTGCTCATTTGGTATTAGTACTTCAGTCTGCTTTGGGATCAGACTGTTTGACTGAAATGGGCCAGCCTTTAAACCTCTTAGGAACAGCTCTTTTTTCTCTGAAACAGGGCTGGGTTTTTTAGTCTTTGGCCTAGTCCTTTGGAGACAGGCTTTGGCCTGGCTCTGGGACTAAGCTCTCTCCCTAAGACCAGCTGGTATTGGCTTGCAAGCTATTTGAATTGAGCCCTTTGTGGTATTTGTAAGACGTTTAAGCTGTTGGACAATTGCTTTTTTTAAAAATAAATTTGGAGTGCAAAATCTTGATTCTGGTCCTGGTTTTCCCACTGATTCATTATATGGGCAATTGCTCTTAGCAGAGACATTACTTTGCCGACTAAGGTAAGCCTAGTCAAGGCTATGGTTTTTCTTGTGGTCATGTATGGATGTGAAAGTTGGACTATGAAGAAAGCTGAGTGCCGAAGAATCGATGCTTTTGAATTGTGGTGTTGGAGAAGACTCTTGAGAGTCCCTTGGACTGCAAGGAGATCCAACCAGTCCATTCTGAAGGAGATCAACCCTGGGATTTCTTTGGGAGGAATGATGCTAAAGCTGAAAGTCCAGTACTTGGCCACCTCATGCGAAGAGTTGACTCACTGGAAAAGACTCTGATGCTGGGAGGGATTGGGGGCAGGAGGAGAAGGGGACGACTGAGGATGAGATGGCTGGATGGCATCACGGACTCGATGGACATGAGTCTGAGTGAACTCCGGGAGATGGTGATGGATAGGGAGGCCTGGCGTGCTGTGATTCATGGGGTCGCAAAGAGTTGGACACGACTGAGCGACTGAAATGAACTGAACTGAACTGAACTGAACTTAGAGGAAAAACCTCTAAGAAATGGGATCACGGTTATCTTAAGTATTTTAAGGGTGCCTCCCTACACTGACCTCAATCCATTTTATGTTAAAAAAAAAAAAAAAAAAACAACCTGAGTCCTTCCTCATGCACATTTCTAAGAAAATGGACCAACCTGACCAAGGGCAATTTAGAATACCTATTGCCATTATGGAGAACTTTTGAAGTCCTCAAATTTAATTAACTTTTATCTGAATTGGATTTAATTTCCCTAAAACTAAAGTGCACTACTTCTTAGAAATGAGTGGAATCCTTAGTTTGATTGGTATTTTGAGGCTGAAATTGCCTCTCTGCAAAATAACATTTTAAGATTAGCTGAGGCAAACTGGAAAAATGATAAAAGGTAAAATGACTCCCAAAGCCTCAGGCTCTTCTTCCCTGGCTTCTTTGTCTCAAACTTCACCTCCTTCCCTTTTCTGTCACCAAAACTCTTGTCTTCAAATTGAGCAAATGAAGGCTACCAAAAGAAACCAAGACCCCTCTAGATTCTGCTACTGTTGCGAAGAGCCAGCACACTGGAAAATAGACTGTTAACCAATTTAAGAGTTTTAGGCATCTTCAAGCCTCTAACCGGCCTTTGTAACATCCGCCTAATTCTCCAAGGAACTTTCAAGGGCCCTTCCCAATCTCCCTTCTTAATCTGCTTAGGAACACAGTCTCCTCTATTAGGGATGAATCTCTTCCAGTCCTAACTGACCCCAGAGTCGCACACTCAGTGCTTGGACCCTCTGGTGTAAAGCAGCCACTGCCTCAGAGTACTCACGCTTGTGCTCAGTCACTTCAGTCGTGTCAGACCCTTTGCAACCCTATGGACTGTAGCCATGGGATTCTGCAGGCAAGAACACTGGAGTGGGTTACCATGCCCTCCTCCAGGGGATCTTCCTGACCCAGGGACTGAACCCAGATCTCCTACATCTCCTGCATTGGCAGACAGATTCTTTACCCACTGAGCCACCTGGGAAGTCCTCTCAGAGTATTAAGACAATTCAAAGAATGGGATCTCTAATAAGTCTCCAGAGATTTCTGTCTGTGAACCCCATTCTCTTTTGTTTAGGCTCTTTGAAAGATACACACCCTTGTCCCCTTAGTTTTTCCATGTCTGTCCATTTATTAGACCAAGACTTCTTATAGAAATATCATGCCAGAATTTATTTCTCCCAAAAGGGGGAAATCATTTTAGAACTTGATAGTTGTCATCAAAGCAACAAGGCAAGTGAATTAAAGGACCCTTTGGCATCTTGTACTTGTTCCCCTCTGATGACACTAGAGCCGATTCTGGAAACACTTTCTTTTCCTGTACAAGGTCTTCCCTGTAGCTCAAACAGGAAAGAATCAACTGCAATGCAGGAGACCTGGGTTCAATCCCTGGGTTGGGAAGATCCTCTGGATAAGTGAATGGCAATCCACTCCAGTATTCTTGCCTAGAGAATCCCAGGGACACGGGAGCCTGGTGGGCTACACTCCATGGGGTCACAGAGTCGAACGCGACTGAGCAACTACCACTACCGCTCTCCTGACGGGCAAAATCTGTAACTACTGTTGGCAAGATTCACAGCAAACCTCCCAGCAAAATTCTAACAGACCCTCAAATAGAACCTTTTCCCGGAATTACTCAATACTCTGTAAGTAAAAAGCCTTCAAGGCATAAGTCCATAATAGAAGATTACAAAGCTCAAGGCCTCATTATCCATTGTACTAGTCCCTATAATACCCCTTTTTACTGGTGAGAAAACCTATAGCACCTCCAAGCAATAAGCAACATTGTTAGCCTTCCAAATCCTGTTGTCACTGACTCTCACAGGCTACTAACATCCACTCCTGCTGGAAACAAATTATTTACTGTAATTGATTTATGCATTGCATTCTTTAATATTCCAGTTGATGAAGCTAGCCAATATACCTTTCTTGCATTCACTTGGGAAGAAAAACAGTTCGCCTAGACAGTCATGCCTCAGGGTTGTACTGAAACTCTTTATTTCTCACAAATCCTGAAGGCTGATCTAGATGATGTAAAACTCCCTAGGGGTTCTGCTTTGTTGTAATATGTAGATGATTTGCTTCTTTGCTCTACTTCTTATGCTGCCTCACAGGAAAAGAACCACCACATGCTAAAGCTTTCAGCCTTAAGGGACATAAGGTCACCAAAGAAAAACTGCAGTATTCCCAGACCCAGGTTGGTTTTTTTTCTAAATGAAGGATAATTGCTTTACAATATTTTATTGCTTTCTGCCATACATCAACATGAATCAACAATAGGTATACATATGTCCCCCACCCCTCGAACCTCCCTCCCACCTCTCACCCCATCCTACCCCTCTAGGTTGTCACAGAGCATCACCAAACCCAGGTTTGATACTTAGAATATCAGAATAAGGGCTACAGCTAGATCCAGACAGGGTCCTGTGTTTCCCAAAACTAAGCACCAACTGAGAGGTTTTCTTGAGCTAGTTGCTTATTGATGAAATTGGATTCAAAATTCTCTCTTATTAATCCAGTTTTATGGGAAAAACCAGATAACACAGCCTTCAAGGCATTAAAGGAAAACCTGCCCTTGGCCATTCCAATGATCAGATTCCCTTTTTCCTTTTTGTATATGAAAGGAAAGGGAATGCCCTTGAGGTACTCACCCCAAAACATGAGAACCACCATTGAAACATAGAGTACTG
The DNA here is from genome assembly GCA_006410675.1 of Oreotragus oreotragus. Classification (NCBI taxonomy): domain Eukaryota; kingdom Metazoa; phylum Chordata; class Mammalia; order Artiodactyla; family Bovidae; genus Oreotragus; species Oreotragus oreotragus. The sequence goes on along the minus strand of SJYX01011238.1, from coordinate 245,962 downwards.
TGACCAGCAACTGGACCTTGTGGTACAGGGGTGCCCCCCGCTTACCTTAAAGCTGTTACAATCACTGCCCTTTCAGTTAAGGCCATTGAGAAAATCACTGCAGGATCTCCTTTAACCATTTTTATACCTCACATATTAGGACTATGATGTGTTAGTCACTCAGTCGTGTCCAACTCTTTGTGGCCCCATAGACTGGGGCCCGCCAGGCTTCTCTGTCCATGGACTTCTCCAGGCAAGAACACTAGAGTGGATTGCCACTCCCTTCTTCAGAGGAACTTCCCAACCCAGGGATTGAACCCTGGTCTCCTGCCTCACAGGCAGATTCTTTACCATTTGNCCATAGACTGGGGCCCGCCAGGCTTCTCTGTCCATGGACTTCTCCAGGCAAGAACACTAGAGTGGATTGCCACTCCCTTCTTCAGAGGAACTTCCCAACCCAGGGATTGAACCCTGGTCTCCTGCCTCACAGGCAGATTCTTTACCATTTGAGCTACACAGGGAAGTCTCCTGAATTCTCATCACACTCAACATTTCTCAGTCAGCACCTCGCCTCTAAAGTCCTTTTGTTAATTTCTTCTCATATAACTCTTTTTTGTTGTAGTAACCGTAACTTGGCTGATCTTATCCTCTTTGTCACCAATAAGTCCCTCAGGACTGCTTAAGGCTGACAGACCATCTCCTGACTTCTTGTAATGATCTATAGGAAATTCCACTGGGTAAGTTGGCCTCTCATGGTTCACTGATGATTCTGATTTAAATGGTGACCATAACAACTACTCTGCTGGATGTGGTATTGCAAATTCTTTTGAAGTTGTTGAAGCAACACCTTTACCTATGACTACTTTGGCACAATAGGCTGAATTATAAGCTCTTACACAGGCTTGTGTTTAGTCAAGAACAAACTGCCAATATTTACACTAATAGCAGATAAGATTTTAGAATAGCTCATGATTTTGAAATGTTGTTGAAACAACATGTCTTCTTTACTTCCAGTGGAAATAAAATTTAAAATGGCCTCTATGTTCAGGAATTATTGAATGCAATATTTTTATCTGCCACTTAAGTTCTTTTTTTAAGCTTTGTGAGCATTCTATGGAGAAGGCAATGGCACCCCACTCCAGTACTCTTGCCTGGAAAATCCCATGGATGGAGGAGCCTGGTGGGCTGCAGTCATGCTAAGTATTGGACACGACTAAGCGACTTCCCTTTCACTTTTCACTTTCATCCATTGGAGAAGGAAATGGCAACCCACTCCAGTGTTCTTGCCTGGAGAATCCCAGGGACGGGGGAGCCTGATGGGCTGCTGTCTATGGGGTTGCACAGATTCGGACATGACTAGACTCTTTGGAAGCTGCTAAGGGAAATCACCTTGCTGATATCTCAGCAAAGATTGTTAAAGGGACCAATAGCAGCCAAACCTCTGTCATGGTCCAAAGGGATATTTCATAAAATCGACATTAATATCTAGAAGAGTGATATTAGAAAATAACAGATCCCAAACACAGAACTGGTTGATTGCAACTGAAATGTGGACAGTCAATTCTCCTGCCTCTAGCCATGAAATTGACAGTAGATTTTGCAGTAGTTTATTAAAGTATCCCTGTTGCATCTTAGGACTTGAGCTTACCAAACTTTAGGGGCTGGATAGAAATACTTCAGGATATTGGGTTTCATTGTCTACTGCCTTTGTCCTTGAATAGGTGCCTATTCAAGGAGGATAAAAGGTATGGTCCATGTTTTTACGTGTGATAGTGGATAGGGAAGAAAATATACTTTCTGCTTGTGGCTGGAAATAAAAAAATGACTGATAAATAATCATGAATCTTACCAGGTTGGAAGTACTGTATGTATACTCTGCTCCAAGCTAAACTTATGTGAACAAGTTTTGGGGAACAGCAGATATATCAGGAGATAAGACCAGTATAGATCTCCTAGTTGCCTACCAAAGACCTTATCCTGTGCATTTCCTGTGTGACAGAGGACACAGTTACCTGCATTTTAAGGAATGGCAACCCACTCCAGGATTCTTGCCTCGAGAATCCCATGGATGGAGGAGCCTGATGGGCTACAGTCCACGGGGTCGCAAAGAGTCGGACACGACTGAACGACTTCACTAACTAACTATTAGGATTCTGCCTTGGGCAAGGGGCAGATTAGCTGTATCTCCATCATACCCTAACCTACTTTAACTTCTCCCAAGAAAGAGAAGTTAAATGCTATTTATCTAAGGGCTGTGTCAATGGGTAGAGCACCTTGGTTGCTTGTATAAAGGCAGAAATTCTAGGACTTCTTTGGTGGTTCAGTGGTTAAGACTCCACACTTGAAATACAGGGGGCCCAGGTTTAATCCCTGGTCAGAGAACTAAATGCTGCAACCAAGATCAAAGATCCTGTGTGCCACAACAAAGACCTTGCATAGCCAAATGAATAAAATGTTAGTCACTCAGTCACGTCCAACTGTTTGCAACCCCATGGACTATAGCCCACGAGGTTCCTCTGTCCATGGGAATCTCCAGGCAAGAATACTGGAGTGGCTTGCCATGCCTTCCTCCATGGGATCTTCCCGACCCAGGGATTGAGCCTGGGTCTCTTGAACTGCAGGTAGATAAATATTTTTAAAATATTTTTTTTTAAAGGCAGAAATTATGAGGCCCAGACTCAAGGTCTATGACTCTAAGAGAAATGTGCCTTTGGTTACCAGACCATTAAACTGACCAGATGCAAACTGGCAAAAAGCAAATTAAAATTTTATCAATAAAAGGATTGGATTGGAGTCTGCCTGAAAATAAGCCAAAACAGTGAAGAGCACTACCAAGAGAAAGACATTCTAATGGCACTGGTGAAACACCTTGAATTTCCCAGTTAAATGAATGAACATATATATATTTTTTTAAGATTCTGTTTGATGAGGGTTTCCACCACTTGTAACTAAGAGTCCTGACTAACACAAGGCTAAAGTGAATGGGAAGAAAATTAATCTGTATTGAGAAGTTATGATGTCCCAGAAACTGTGCTAGATGCTTTCCAATATTTTGATTCAACGTTCACAATAAACCTGGAAAGTATTAAGTATCTTCCTTCATTTTGTATAAAGGAAATTGAGGCTTAGAGACATAAGCACATATTTAATACCCATGGCTACCTTGTTAGTTGTTCCCTGGTAGCTCAGACAGTAAAGAGTCTGTTTGCAATGCAAGAGACCCGGGTTCAATCCCTGGGTCAGGAAGATCCCCTGGAGCAGGGCATAGCAACCCACCTGGAGAATTCCATGGACAGAGGAGCCTGGTGGGCTATAGTCCATGGGGTTGCATAGAGTTAGAAACAACTGACTAGCACACACATACACGTTGTTTGTAAGTGGTATATTAAGAATGTAATTCAAGTCTGTTTCTTGCTAAAATTCATACTATTGTTACTAAACCACATTCTTCTTCAATAAAATGAGGATCACAATAGTGCTTGCCTCATAGGGTCACTGTAAACACTTAGAGTATTATCAGGTACATAGTAAGTGCTAGATAGTTAAACAAAATGCATAAGGATAAAATAAATAAATAGACAAATAGTGACCAATATGTTCCTCCTTGACATCAGAATTTAACATAATCTACAAACGACATGCTGTTTGATCATGACAAATCTTATGATGTCTAATGGCTTCCATTATTTGAAATCTGTAATCAGAAGATGGTTATATTCACTCACCAGCTTAAAGAAGATTAATTATAAATTCCACAAACTTTTAAAATATAAAAGCTACCATAGTCAAAGTTGATTTGGTTACCTTTTTTTCAGGAGAGCTAAAATAATTAAAATATGTTTACTATAAAAACACTGTTTGGACATTATAATTCTTTCAGCATCCCAAGCTGGGAATTTTTAGCATGAATATTATAAAATAAGAAACATTAAATGCTGGACTTTTGTAATGAGATTTCTCACTTAATATGCAATATTACACATAGGACTTGAACTTACTGCTATCTTGACTGGTATCTGCTTGAAAATTTAAGTAACATCAACTTTGCTCTGCCCAGAGTTTCCAGGTATAAAATAAATTATTCATAATGAGTTAATTATCATCTCAGTATACCATAATTCTTATTTTTAAGATGATATTCAAAAGATTAAATCCTCTGGAATTTAATCATAATTTGCATACATAGTTTTGCAACTAAGTAACAGTCTCTCGATAAATGCAAAATTACAAAATCCTCCAAATGAAAGATAACCTTGACACCAAAATACAGATAGAAAAATATTTTCCTGTCAAAAAAGCTAACCACCACCCTCAATTCCTTGCAGGCATTATATAGTTTATTTTAATAAATTGTCTCACATTCCCCTTTTTTATGAAAAGAAGAAAAATTATGTTTCTAATTCTATGTGGGTCTTTGATTTTCAGGACATCCCTGTAGCTCAAATGGTAAGGAACCTGCCTGCGATGCAGGGGACCAGGATTTGATCCCTGCGTTGGGAAGTTCCTCTGGAGAAGGGAATGTCAGTTCACTCCAGTATTCTTGCCTGGAGAAGACCACAAACAGAGAAGCCTAGCCAGCCACAGTCTGTGGGGCCACAAAGAGTTGGACCCGACTGAGCAAGTAACACGCAGTGCACACACACACTGACTTTCAGCACATAGAGCTTTGATAATTGAGTTTCTGTTTCTGCTCTTTCCTCTGAATATATAGGTGTTTGAATCACTGAATCTCCTAAACACAAAATGGTGACTGACACATAGTGTCCCCCTCCAAACCACTTAGACTTGCGCAGACATGAAACTACCAGCTTGCCACCGAAATTATTATTTTCTCCCTGAAGAAGAATGAAACACAATGTGAAACACCTGAACAGGATAAATGCAGGCATCTCTTTTTCCTCTGGACCCCAAAGCAAGCCTCTGTGATAACAAGAACCAAACATTACCTAAGAGTAGACACATCTCTTCCACTTTGAAAATAAAGAATCAATAGATATAAAAACTTTATGATTTCTCGTATTTAGTTTACTACCAAGTTATGTTTTGGACTGGTATTTCTTCCTGCATAGAAATCCACAAAACTGTAACATATTGAGAAATTATACAGAATTAAACCATTTCATTTGACAAGCATATTTATTGTTTCATTGAACATGTTACAGATCACAGTGAAATCTAGATCTTATCATTTACTGCTTAACTCAATAAATGTCTTTTCCCCAAATTTATTACAAACTCCAAGTGTTATTGTCTGAAGACTCTATGTAACACTTCCGTATTCTCATTGTATACTTTATCCCAGCATTGACACTGTACTCTGCACTACTTTTTCAAAAACAAAACATGTTTGCTATGATTCTAACCAAATAGAGTCTAGACATCAAAAGAAAAGTTTTCTCTAATCTTCCACCTTTTCAAATACTCAGAGAATTTACCGGAGAGGAAGAGAAGAAAGCGGGATCAAAGGTTTAGCATTTTTTAAAACTGTATGTTCCCATTTCTTGATAGATAAAGAGACAATGAATAAGATCTGCATCCTGTGATCAATAGAAATGTAGAGGTTTGAGTTTTATTGTTTTTCGCTTGCTTGCCTTTAGAAAATGAATAGCACTCGCCAATGACCTCATTACACCCAGCACTTCAAGGTAAACAGAATAGAATTCTACTTTTCTGGCACACTCCAATGGTAAATAAAAGATGATACTGAATTAAAGAACTTATTTCTTTATAGGAACTCAATTATAGCCTTCTCTGGTGTCTTCCTGACTCAAAGCCAGGGCTACATCTTGTGTTAAAATTCTCGTACACTCCCTTGGCTCAGAGGTAAAGAAAGGCTTCTCTGTCTCCCTCTTTGATTTTCCTGTTCAACCAGGTTAAACTCCAACCCAGGATTTTAACAAATACAACTGTATATAAAAAACAATTGCTAGAAAACAAAGGAATTCTTAATAGATTTGAATAACAATGTAAAAAAAAAACTGTTCAAATACCCAAATGCTGCCAAGTTCTCCAGTCTTCTGAAGCTACTCTTTCATATAATACCCAAATATAAAATGATATGTCACTATTACTTATATAATGAAAAGTCTAGCACTCTCCCTAATATCCAAGGATTCCTGGGATGGGGACGCTGGCTGCAGAGGTGCAATCTCGTCCCCAAGTGCATCCCTCACTGATTCTGAATCCCTTTGTCATCATATGTCTGAAAAGCTGCTGACTTCTTATCTCCCCTACTTGGTAGGCCCCCTATCCTCCCACCCCCCTTCAACTAACACTCTTCCTTCTTGACTCCCCAAAGTGCCACAAACACTGGTACTGCAGAGTTCAAGGAAGTCATGTGGAATCAAACGAAGCCAAAATGAGATGTGGAATTAAACTGGAGAAACAGATGAACAGCAAGACAGAAGCAGACTCACAGATACAGAAAGCTAACTAGTGGTTACCGATGGGCAGAGGTAAAGGGGGCGGCAAGGGTAAGGGATTAAGAGATACAAAACTACTATGTATAAAATAAATTTCAAGGATATATTATACAGCACAAAGAATATAGCCGATATTTTATAATGATTTTAAATTGAGTATAATTTATAAAAATTTCGAATTCCCGCACTGCATGCCTGACTGTAAATCAGCTAACGCTGCTGTTGCTGTCGTTTAGTCACTAAGTCGTGTCTGACTCTTTTGCAACCGGCCTTATGGACTGCAGCCCGCCAGGCTCCTCTGTCCATGGGATTTCCCAGGCAAGAATACTGGAGTGGGTTGCCATTTCCTCCTCCAAGGGATCTTCCCAACCAGCAATCGAACCTGCATGTCCTGCGTTGGCAGGCAGAGTCTTTACCACTGAGCCACCTGGGAAGCCCTAAATCAACTATGCTTCAATTAAAAAAAATTTTTTTATTAAAAAAAAAAATGTTACCCCAGGGGAAAAAGTCAAACAGAAGAAATGTCAAACCAATAAGCCCAAACGTGACAATGAAGACAGAGGTGTAGCTCCACAAATATGAGTCTTGAAGGTCTCTGCCTTCAAGGAATGTATGTACAGTCTATTGGGACACTTTGAAATATACTTGAGCACAACTTAGGCTCAAGTTGGGGCCTCTATTATACGCTTTATGTCTTTCCATGATGGCGTTTTTTCCCTCTAATGAACCCAATGATCAGAAGTCTGTCAAAGTAAATAGGAAGCCAGAGAATAAACAGCTAGCTAGTGGTGTGTTTTATAATTGGCAAAGTGATTGAAGACCTGTCTTGAGTGAATAACTGGACAGGAAGTAGCCAGGGAGGGAAAATATTTTCAGAAGATTTGACTGAGTGAGAGTTGCATTTTCCATTGTCTGATACTTGCCAATCAGTATACATATGTCAGTAAAACAGAATTTGTTCAGCCCATTCAGTGCACCTGTGTGATCATGTTTTAATTCTCTCTCTCTCTCTCTATCTTTTTTTTTTTTGGCTTAAAGAACTAACATTTATTTTCTCAGTTCTGGAGTTTGGAAGTCCAAGGTCAGCATCTAATTCTTGATCAGAGTTCACTTGCTTTAGGGGAAGCCATTTCCAAATGAAACATTACTATTTCATTCTCCTGATTTTTTCTTTGCTTTTTGGAGCCAAAGAAGTGCTTCTTTCAAAGGGTAAAATTTTCTGAAATATCCAGTGAGCTGAAAACTTAAATAAATGCCAGATTCCAACTGTAAATAGGAAGAGTAGAAAATAAAGCATATCTGAACATTGGATTGTAGAAATACGTAATCAGGGTTTGGAATAGTGATGTAGAAATAGACAAGACTGTCAAAAAAGATTCTTCCAGGCATCCTTGTAATCTACTTAGATATTTCAGTATTTGACCTTGAAGCAACTTCTGGCAAGTTGGATGGCATAATTTCCTAGAATATCATAGTGGATAAATCCATTAGCCTGATGAGCCTCACTTGGCATTTTCAAAGAAATTCACTGCCAGTAATAAGGCTGCGAATACTAAAAGCTGCCTGGCTGATGAAAATCTTGCTTAAAAAAAAAATCTAGGCAGGTTTCTCACAGGAATTTCACCAAATACACTCACACACCCATACTATCAAAATGTATGAAAACTGAAAGTGAAAGTCGAGTCCGACTCTTTGAGAACCCATTGACTATATATGGTCCATGGAATTCTCAAGGCCAGAATAATGGAGTGGGCAGCCTTTCCCTTCTCCAGGGGATCTTCCCAACCCAGGGATGGAATCCAGGTCTCCCACATTACAGGTGGATTCTTTACCAACTCAGCTATCAGGGAAGCTTGTCAAAATGTATACCTTTTAAATATATGCATTAAGGCCTGAGGCTATTATGGATATTACAAACTCTATTTCATCTATGAAATTATTTTTAATCCAGCAAAAATGTTGTGAGACATATTAGGTGCAAGGCATATGCTTGGTGCTTAGGAGAGCACAGGGAAGAATAAGAGAGTCCCTTCTTCCTTCTAGTAACAGATAAGACAACTAAAACAGAATAAGCAAGTACTAAATAGAGAGACAAATACCCTCCTGGGAGAGCTCAGGGAAAGAAGCAATTGATTATGACCAACAGGATTAGGGAAAGTGAAAGTGAAGTCACTCAGTCCTGTCTGACTCTTTGTGACCCCATGGACTGTAGCCTGCCAAACTCCTCTGTCCATGGGATTTTCCAGGCAAGAATACTGGAGTGGGTCGCCATTAGGGGAGACTTAATTGGGGTCAAAACTGACTCATAGAAACAAAAGTAAGCCACACTCTTTGTGGAATCANGTCCATCTAGTCAAGGCTATGGTTTTTCCAGTAGTCATGTATGGATATGAGAGTTGAACTATAAAGAAAGCTGCTGCTGCTGCTGCTAAGTCACTTTAGTCATGTCCATCTCTGTGTGACCCCATAGACGGCAGCCCACCAGGCTCCCCCATCCCTGGGATTCTCCAGGCAAGAACACTGGAGTGGGTTGCCATTTCTTTCTCCAATGCATGAAAGTGAAAAGTGAAAGTGAAGTTGCTCAGTCATGTCCAACTCTTTGAGACCCCATGGACTGCAGGCCACCAGGCTCCTCCATCCACGGGATTTTCCAGGCAAGTGGAGTGCCATTGTGCCAACAAATTGATGCTTTTGAACTGTGGTGCTGGAGAAGACTCTTGAGAGTCCTCTGGACTGCAAGGAGATCCAACCAGTCCATCCTAAAGGAAATCAGTCCTGAGTGTTCATTGGAAGGACTGATGTTGAAGCTGAAACATCAATATTTTGGCCACCTGATGCGAAGAGCTGACTCATTTGAAAAGACCCTGATGATGGGAAAGATTGAAGGCAGGAGGAGAAGGGGACAATAGAGGATGAAATGGTTGGATGGCATCACCAACTCAATGCACATGAGCCTGGGTTATCTCAGGGAGTTGGTTATAGACAGGGAGGCCTGGCGTGTTACAGTTCATGGGGTCACAAAGAGTCAGACACAACTGAGCAACTGAACTTAACTGAACTGAAAATGCTATCAGTAAATAATATCTGTTCTCCTGGGAACTGCAATGTTTTACAAAAGTGTAAACATCATGACTCTTAGTTGCTGAAAAAATAACATTTTGAACAGTGGATAACAGAGCAGGAGGACATAAATATTCTGTCCCTAGAAAGATGTGCTATAGAGTACAACAGGAGTAGTTTGCTTGTCCTAAACATGTCCATGATATACTCTTCTCCCAAGACTATCAATTTGTTTGCTCTTATTTCAAAAATACCTAGTAGACCTTTGATTACTAATGTACAGTTGTCCCTCAGTATGCACAGGGCACTGGGACCCTGTCTCTTCCCCCTGGAGGTTACCAATATCCAAGGATGCTCAAGTCCCTTATACAAAATAGCATAATATTTGCATATAACCTCTGCATATCCTTCCATATACTTTAAATCATCTCTAGATTACTTATATTTACTACAATGTGAAAGCCATATAAATAGTTGCCAATGTGCAGCAAATTCAAGTTTTGCTATTTGGAACTTTCTGTAATTTTTTTTCTCTTATTATTTTTGGTCCATGGTTGGTGGAAGCCACAGATTTGGAACCTGTGGATAAGGAGGGCTGATTATAAGCATGCATTTTAATCCTAGAAAGGAAACTGAAGAATAGCACTAATCTCTGAACTCCTTGAGGGCAAGGACTATACATTGGTTATTGTTTTTTTATTGTTTGTTTAGTCACTAAGTCATGTCTGACTCTTCTGTGACTTCACGGACTGTAGCCCACCAGTCCCCTCTGTCCCTGGGGTTTTCCAGGCAAGAATACTGGAGTGGGTTGCCATTTCTTTGTCCAGGGGATCTTCCCAACCCAGGGACCAAACTAATGTCTCCTGCAGTGGCAGCCGAATCCTTTACCACTGAGCCACGTGGGAGTTTATGCATTGGTTAGCATGGACCAGCATGATAGCGCTTGGTGACAGCTTAGGTAAACTGACAAAACTGGAAACTCACAAAACTGTTACAAGTCACAACCTGAAGCACCAGCAAAGCAAGATAGACTCTTAGTTGTCACTCAACTCTCATACATCCTACCAGACTCACAAACTTACCTGTTACACCCTCATTTTACTAAAGAAAAGAAAGCCAGTAGAAAAATGATGGAAGAATCCACATAAAGTAATCTGATATATACTATGGGACTATTATTTTCAGTTTGACAGCAAGTATTTGATATCAGAATCAGGTGGAAAGCTAGATGATCAAGGATCTATTTAAAATTTTAAAAAGTGTATCAGAAATATTTTAATAATATATATGATGAGAGAATGCAGAACATTTTTCAAGCAGGTCAAAACTAGAGCACAATGAAGTTAGGAACAAAATCTAATGAAATGAGTATATCTAAGCAAGTATATCTTGCTTAGTTAAATTTATTTTAAAGGCTGTGATTCAAGTATTTAGAAATACTGCCTATTTAGTAAAAATTTAATCCATTTATTTATTTGAGAACTATTTATTAAAGAGCTACTCAATGTTGGCATTGAGTGTACAGTAGTGACAAAGGCAGGTACTATTCATCTTTTTGAAGCCAGGGCCAACTTATCCATTAGGCATGCTAAACACAGTGCCTAGGAACCACAGTACTTTCCAGGGGTCCACAAAAATATTTTAATTTTCTTTAAGATGAGAAAAAAGAAACGAATGTAATTCTGGCTGGATTGTATTAGTCTTTATTCTAATGCAGTAATAAAATATAATTCTAATGTTAGTTATGGACAAAGAGGCCCACAAAAGCACAAGTTGCTAGGATGGGCCTGTGGTGATTTTGTGGTCTATTAGAGGAGACTGGATAATAATTACATTAAGTAGAAGACAGTGTGAAATGAGCTGAGATCAGGGTAAATGCAGGGTGCAGTGGGAACCCATCTCAAGGGGTCATGGAAAGCTTCTCAAAAACCTCAACAGAAACATGAAGAATAAAAGAGTTTTTTTTTTTTTTTTTTTTTAACAGCTTGAAAGGAAATGCACAGAAGCAAGAAAATGCACAGATCTGGGCAGTGCACCAAGAGGTCCTGGGATGTGCCTCTTCCTTCAACAGAATTTGGATGGAACAGACCCAGGGACACCCCTGCCTCCAGCCTCCAACCACCCGCCAACATTTTGTCCAGTCACAACCTTTGAAACCAGCCACTCAGCTATCCTTAGCCTCGAGGACCAGCTGACACAAGTTTTTGAATTTAACTCCTCATTGCTGATCAACCATGAGCTCCCAGATTCATCAGAATGTCTCCACCAAGGTGGAGGCCCTGGCCACTGCTCCGTCAACCTCCATCTGCATGCTTCCTGCACTTACCTTTCTCTGGGCTTCTGTTTCCACAGAACAATGTGGATCTGGAGGGCCTGGGCCTCTTTTTCCATGAATTGGCCTAGGAGAAGCATGAAGTCACCCAGCATCTCTTTAAAATGTAAAACCAGAGCAGCATCTGTGCCTTTCTCCAAGACTTGCAGAAGCCTCCCCAAGATGAGCAGGCAAAAACCCGGGAGCCTACAGAAGCCACCTAACTTATGCAAAAGAACCTAAACCAGGTTCTTTTAGGTCTACACTCTTTGGCCACCTGATGTGAAGAGCAGATTCATTGGAAAAGACCCTTATGCTGGGAAAGGTCAAAGGCAGGAGGAGAAGGAGCCAACAGAGGATGAGATGGTTGGATGGTGTCACCAACTTAATGGACATGAATTTGAGCAAATTCTGGGAGATTGTGAAGGACAGGGAAGCCTGGTGTGCTGCAGTCCATGGGGCTGCAAAGAGTCAGGCGTGACTTAGTGACTGAACAACAGCAAAGGCCTGGGTGCTGCCTGTGCAGAGCCCCATCTCCGTGGCTTCCTGGAGAAGCATTTCCTAGATGAGCAGGTGAAATTCATCCAGAAGATGATCGGCCACTTGACTAACCTCTGCCAGATGACTGGTTCCCAGCGGGAGCTGGGAGCCTATCTCTCCAAAACGCTCACCTTCAAGCACAACTAGAAGCATTTGGAGCCAACCAGTCTTTGAGAAGCCCCTTTGGTGTCAGGGTTTCTGCCTGCAGCCTCTCTAGACAGCTTTTTAAACCTGTAGCCCTCTGTCAAGCCTCGGACCAAATGGAAATGATAAAGATTGCAAAAAAAAAAAAAAGTGTGCATAGGTCTGAAACTAAAAGAGGTGATGATGAGTGGGAGAAATGCCAAGTACCTTCATATGCTTAGAGCGTGCCTGCTAAGTTGCTTCAGGTGTGTTCAACTCTTTGTGACCACAAGGACTGTAGCCCACCAGGCTCCTGTGTCCATGGGATTCTTCAGGCAAGAATATTGGACTGGGTTGCCATTTCCTATTCCAGGGGATCTTCCCCACCCAGGGATCGAACCCAGGTCTCCTGCATTGGCAGGTGGGTTCTTCAGCACTAGCACACCTGGGAAAGCCATATGCTTAGAACAGTGGTTCTCAACTCAGGGCGAACTTGCCTCTCAGAAGACATGTGACATTTTCTGGAGACATTTTTGGCTGTCATAACATAGAGGGGATGTTACTGGCATCTAGTAGGCAGAGGCCAGGGATGCTGTTAAACATCCTACGGTACACCGGACAGTGGCCCACCACAAAGAATGATCCTGCCTCAAATGTCAACAGTTGGGAAACTATTAAAGAAATAGAACTGGAGATTTAAAAATTTTAGTCTTTGCAAGTTCAACAGCCAGAGATAGTATCTTTTTGCTTAGATTTACATTTCCTTGGTTACTAGTGAGCGTAAATGTTTAAAAGGTTTAAATGTATTTATTAGCTATGTAATTTCTCCTTTGTACATTTTCTGTTTGTGACCTTTGGAGATTTTTCAACTAGTTACTGATTTGTTGCTTAGTGTCCTGGAAGAACTCTTTATCTATTACAGATAGAAAACCTGTGTGTCATTTATGTTGCAAATATTTCTCCTACTTTATCATTTTTCTTGATGTTTTGTTTTGTTTCTGTGAAGAATCTAACTTTTATACAGTCAGGTCCATTATTCTCATCTTCTCATATTTTCTGCTTTTATATTGTAAAAGTTGTTTTCAACCCAAATTACATAAACTGATTACTTTGATACGATGTGATAAACAATATAGTAGAATGGTATGTCCTATACCAATAGTGTGGAAGACACAAAAAGGAGTCAATTAAAATGTGTGTAAGAAGTAGAATTAATTTATTTTTATTGTGCTCTGTATCCTAAGTGCCTAGAAAACTGCCTGGCACATAATAGGCCAGAAATATTCATTCAATGTTGAATAAATAAATAATTGGTATTTAATTGGTCATGTAATTGCAGTTTATGAAATAGTATACAACATTCACACTCACAAATGTTCTTTGTAGAATTGGATAATGAGTAAAAGAGATCATATGCGTTTGCGTTTCTCCTAGCTTATCCCCTTCAAATCTATGTTTCAATCTAGGGCTTCCAGGCTCTCAAAGTCATTCTAGGCAAGGACTAGTCTAAATGACTTTGAAGATATCTGTGTATCTCCAAAACCCCTTCTCAACCCAAATTGACTTTTGTTTTTGTTTTGAAAGGAAAGAATGATTATTCTTTCCCTCAGACACACACACACACACATACATTTTAAGTACAAAGTGAAAGCTCCTTTGAACCCCAACCCAATTCTCAGAGGTTAGATGCTTCCTTCCATTTTTAAAATGTATTTGTGATAGGCATGAATTTGTTCCTGATTGCTTTGGTACAGGAAATAAAACATTTTGTGGTCTTATTTTCTAAATTAAATCCAACTTAGTTTTGAGCCCTCATCTTCCTAGCTGATAGGGCACTCACTTGCTATCAGTCTTGGAGCTTTCTCCCCTATCAGCTTTCATAGGAATTTCAGAGCTTACTAAGTCACAAGAAAATGAGAAAGAAAGGCTAATCCTTAATATGTGGTGATCACCATCATTACTAATGATTCCGCTACTCAATGATGCCATTGAATTCTGATCCTCTGCCACCTGCTGGGTTTTATTGCTATCTAGAAGAGATGGCAGGAAGCAAGATGACAGACTTGCCTTTCAGCGATGTTTTCTCCTTGCCTCCAGTGACTCTAGGATTTTCCCCAGGGGATCCTCATTGGTCCTGTCAAGAAAAGACTGAGGATGTCTTTTGATCGGTCCCCAGCATATACCTACCCCCAACAGTAGTAATGTCACCTCTCTGACCACAGGCTTAAGGAATCTCTTCCTATGCAGCAATAATCACTGACCAAAGTATAAACTTCTATCTGCTCTTGCCCTCTAGGGCAACTCAAGACTTTACTAACTTTGACCTGGACAGATGTTATGATTTGCTTTTTCCTGGAGTGGTTTTAGTTTGTGTGTTTTCCTGCTAGTGCTGCTCCTAATAAAGAAAGAAAAGGAGGAAGGGAGGAAGGAAGGAAAGATGGCTGGAAGAATGAAGGGAAGGAAGAAGGAAACAGTCAATAACCTTCGATCTCCCATCCCCCATAAAGAGATTGATTCCTAGAAAAGCAAGATAGGTTTAAGACTCCAAGAGTTGTATTCAGCGTGAGAAAGATCTTAGGAAGACTATGAAATAAAGAGTATCTTTAATAATCCTCATGGTAACACATTTGAAATCTATTCAAAAGGAAGAACTCAGAAGATAAAATATTTCAACCCACTGGATCCTCTAAAGTTCACTAATTTTAACAGGTTTTCACACCCATTTCTCTTTCCTCCCTCACATTGGCAATGACCCACATGCTTTTTGATTGCTGAATAAGATAAGATCATGTGACCTGCTAAGAGATTTTTAATCAATAGAAAAGAACAGCAGGCACAAATGTCTGGAGTTTATCAAACACTGGCATAGCAACATAAAATTTGATTAGAGTGGATTTCCACTTTAAATGACAACATCAAGTTACTGTATTATTGGAAGGCCATTACAACTGAGGATGAAGCAGAGCATAGAGTACTTTAGGAGATGTATATTTTAGAATCCTTTAGCAATAAATGGAAAAAGATATTTTATATTATCTTCCCCAAACTTTGCTTTCTTGAAAATACTCAGAGTTGCAGTCATCTTTAACATGAGCTAAAATATGTTTCCAGAAAGTTCTGACACTAATTTTGTAAATCAAACTTACTGGGATAGTTTTGCAACCCCAGAGTATCAGTTCTATGATCACACTGCCATTTAGATTTCCTGCTATTAGGCACTGCACCAAAAGTTATGACTGGAAAAGTCATGGGATGTATTCTGCCATCTTAAGGCAAAAGAGGCCCTGGGTTCAGGGAACTTAATCGAGTACCTTATTTATATTAGTTAGCACACTACAAAGATTATGTAAGAGATAGTTAAACACTAGATGATGCATAAATAATCAGTTCTCATATCTTTGAAGAAACTGAAAGAATGTCACCAAACACACCACGCACACACACACAAATCTCTCTGAGGAGTAAGTACTTGCCAATACCCATATGCAATCACAGCAGCATTCTTTTCTCTGTTTAGAAGTGAGAGCA
Organism: Oreotragus oreotragus; assembly: GCA_006410675.1. Taxonomy (NCBI): domain Eukaryota; kingdom Metazoa; phylum Chordata; class Mammalia; order Artiodactyla; family Bovidae; genus Oreotragus; species Oreotragus oreotragus. The sequence goes on along the minus strand of SJYX01011238.1, from coordinate 229,999 downwards.
GACTAGCTCAAGACCAGTTGTTGTTTTTTTAAGTGGCATTGATTTACAATTTTATGTTAGCTTCAGGTGTACAGCAAAGTGATTCAGCTATATATTGTTTTTCAGATTCTTTTCCATAATAGACTATTATAAGATATTGAATATAGGTTCCCTATGCTCTACAGTATGACCTTGCTGGTCCATGTTATATACAGCAGTGTGTATTTGTTTGTAACTGGGAAGGATTAATTTTTAATTTACACTGGATCTGCTTCTGTAACTTTAATTCTTTTTGTTAAATATAATGGCCTGCCTCAAGGAGATAACCTGACCCCTCCCACCTGTGAAGGACTGTGACAGTCTTGAATTCTTTGTGTGGCAAATGGTACAGTGCCCGGTGCCCCTTGTCTGCTGCTTACCTGTACAGTTCAGTTCAGTTCAGTTCAGTCGCTCAGTCGTGTCCGACTCTTTGCGACCCCCATGAATCGCAGCACGCCAGGCCTCCCTGTCCATCACCAACTTCCAGAGTTTACCCAAACTCATGTCCATCGAGTTGGTGATGCCATCCAGCCATCTCATCCTCAGTCATCCCCTTCTCCCCCTGCCCTCAATCTTTCCCAGCATCAGAGTCTTTTCCAATGAGTCAACTCTTCCCATGAGGTGTCCAAAGCATTGGAGTTTCAGCTTTAGCATCAATCCTTCCAAAGAACACCCAGGACTGATCTTTAGAATGGACTGGTTGGATCTCCTTGCAGTCCAAGGGACTCTCAAGAGTCTTCTCCAACACCACAGTTCAAAAGCATCAATTTTTTGGCGCTCAGCTTTCCTCACAGTCCAAATTTCACATCCATACATGACCAGTGGAAAAAGCATAGCCTTGACTAGACGGACCTTTGTTGGCAAAGTAATGTTTCTGTTTTTGAATACGCTATCTAGGTTGGGCATAACTTTTCTTCTAAGGAGTAAGCGTCTTTTAATTTCATGGCTGATATCACCATTTGCAGTGATTTTGGAGCCCAAAAAATAAAGTCTGACACCATTTCCACTGTTTCCCAATCTATTTCCCATGAAGTGATGGGACCGGATGCCATGATCTTCATTTTCTGAATGTTGAGCTTTAAGCCAACTTTTTCACTCTCCTCTTTCACTTTCATTAAGAAGCTTTTTAGTTCCTCTTCACTTTCTGCCATAAGGGTGGTGTCATCTGCATATCTGAGGTTATTGATATTTCTCCCGGCAATCTTGATTCCAGCTTGTNCAATGAAGTGACTGGACCGGATGCCATGATCTTTGTTTTCTGAATGTTGAGCTTTAAGCCAACATTTTTGCTCTCCTCCTTCACTTTCATCAAGAGGCTTTTTAGCTCCTCTTCACTTTCTGCCATAAGGGTGGTGTCATCTGCATATCTGAGGTTATTGATATTTCTCCCGGCAATCTTGATTCCAGCTTGTGTTTCTTCCAGTCCAGCGTTTCTCATGATGCACTCTGCATATAAGTTAAATAAGCAGGGTGACAATATACAGCCTTGACATATTCCTTTTCCTATTTGGAACCAGTCTGTTCCATGTCCAGTTCTAACTGTTGCTTCCCTATACATAAATAAAATAAGTATATTGATATGTTTTTATTTTTAAAATGTAAACATCTGCAGTTTTGATTGGAAGATGAGGACTTCTCTGTCTTATATCCCCACTCCCCCTACTCTCTCTCTCTCCTATGTCTCCTAACATAATTATACTATTTGTCAAGCCATGTTTCCTGCTTATGTTATTTTGACTTTGTATATATTGGTATAAATATATAAATTGGTATAAATGTATAAATTCTGTAATACACTCTGATTTTTGTTTATTTCTTATATAATTCTTTGCTTTTCCTGGTGTTAATAATGAATTTTCCCCCTTTCTATATGCCTATTTGTCCTTTAGATGCTTTTGTCAGATACTTGGTGACATTTGCTGTCCATTCATATTTCAGACTGAGGCACTAACATGGTAATTGGAAACTGTGTACAGAACTTGGCCTTACTGATTTGCTAAGCTTTGTTATCAAACTAAGTATGTTTGCCTGCCCTGCAGCAAGTATGATGCTGAGGTGCCAGAGGTTTTCGGTTGATGCTTTTGTCAGATACTTGGTGACATTTGCTGTCCATTCATATTTCAGACTGAGGCACTAACATGGTAATTGGAAACTGTGTACAGAACTTGGCCTTACTGATTTGCTAAGCTTTGTTATCAAACTAAGTATGTTTGCCTGCCCTGCAGCAAGTATGATGCTGAGGTGACAGAGGTTTTCAGTAGACAAAGAATTTATTCACAAGACAGCCAAGACAGGAGACCTGAGAAAAAGGCTCAGATCTGCCTCCTCAGAGGTTGAGATATTTACAGGATTAAGAAGCACTCTGGTCTTAGGCATGGGGTGTGTAAGGTGATTGGAGGTAAGGGAAAGGTGAGATAATTGGTATGTTGTGCAGGTGTATCTAAGTTACATGCTTCTTCATAGAATGTGTGTTAAAAACTGGAGATGATTAGTGTGATCAGAGGGAGTTTTTGGCCCTCTGACATCAAAGGGTCTTTCATCAGGTACCTGCCAAGGCCCAGTTGGGGCATTGGTGATCTCAGCCAGTCTTAGCCAGCTTGAACTGAACAAAAGTTGACTCCAAGTTCCTGAAAAACAATTTCAGCCCCCATTATTTCTATAGTGACCCATACATCTGAGGTGTTATCTATAGGGGTAGTTAAGGAGTCTTGTGATAAATTACCTAGGCTACATGAAACTCAGTGAATATGCATAAAGAAAGAAAAAAGTAATATCTAAAGTGAGCTTATTGAGTACAGCACTTTCACAGCATCATCTTTTAGGATCTGAAATAGCTCAGTTGGAATTCCATCACCTCCACTAGCTTTGTTCATAGTGATGCTTCCTAAGGCCCATTTGACCTCCTACTCTAGGATGTCTGGCTCTAGGTAGTGTTCACACCATGATGGTTATCTTGGTCATGAAGATCTTTTTTGTACAGTTCTTCTGTGTATTCTTGCCAGCTTTTCTTAATATCTTCTGCTTCTGTTAGGTCCATACCATTTCTGTTCTTTATTGTGCCCATCTTTGCATGAAATGTTCCCTTGGTGTCTCTAATATTTTGAAGAAATCTCTAGTCTTTCCCATTCTAGTGTTTTTCTCTATTTCTTTGCATTGATCAGTGAGGAAGGCTTTCTTATCTCTCCTTGCTATTCTTCGAAACTCTGCATTTAGATGGATATTTCTTTCCTTTTCTCCTTTGCCTTTTGCTTCTCTTCTTTTCACAGCTATTTGTAAGGCACCCTCAGACAACCATTTTGCCTTTTTTAATTTCTTCTTCTTGGGGATGGTTTTGATCACTACCTCTTGTATAATGTTATGAACCTCAGTCCATAGTTCTTCAAGTACCCTGTCTATCAGATCTAATCCCTTGAATCAATTTCTTACTTCCACTGTATAAACAAAAGGGATTTTTGATTTAGGTCCTACCTGAATGGTCTAGAGATTTTCCCTAGTTTTTTCAATTTAAGTATTAATTTTGCAATAAGGAGTTCATGATCTGATCCATAGTCAGCTTCTGGTCTTGTTTTTGCTAAGGAAAATCAATCCTGAGTATTCATTGGAAGGACTGATGCTGAAGGGGAAGCACCAATGCTTTGGCCACCTCATGTGAAGAACTTAGTGGAAAAGACCCTGATGCTGGTAAATATTGAAGGCAGCAAGAGAAGGGGATGACAGAGGATGGATGGCATCGGTAGATGGCATCACCAACTCAATAGACATGAGTTTGAGCAAGCTCCAGAAGTTGGTGATGGACAGGGAAGCCTGGCATGCTGCATTCCAATGCATGGCCAAGAGTCGGACATGGCTGAGCTACTGAATTGAACTGAAAAGTGAACTTAATCAGTGAAGGGATTATACCAGTGAAAGGGTTTTTACAGTCTATTCCCTTACCTCTTGTTCTGTAAAACAGGATCAAGAATTTCTGCTAGTCAGTCTCTTGGAATTCACAGAGACTGACTGAATTCCAATGAGTTACAGTGTCATTATCATAAGTTGATCAGATGTACACCCAGATATTTCCTGGAGGAGGGCATGGCAACCCACTCCAGTATTCTTGCCTGGAGAATCCCATGGACAATGGAGCCTGGCGGGCTACAGTCCATGGGGTCACAAAGAGTCAGACACAACTGAATCAACTTAGTATGTTTGCACACACACACCCAGATATTTGGTTGGGAATTTGTATTGGATAAATCATAGATAGTTTCTATAACACATAAACACTAAAATAAAGGCAGTATAAAGGCTCAGACACAATGGAACATTTTTATTATTCACTTTTCTTGTTAATGGGTGATTTTACTCTTTGGGGAGATTTAGAAGTACAGACTCTTTTCCTTGTGATCCTACTTTTCATAGGGTCTTGTAGTACCCTCATGGCAGAGAGTGAAGATGAACTTTAGAGAGGGCACATTTGCTTTTAAATCTTTATCCTGTAAGTGACAGACATTAGAGTAGCCAGAACTTGTTCAATGAAAATTGGGCTGGGAAATGTCTCCAGCTAGGACACTACTTCCCAATGACAACTCTGAGCTCTGGAAAAGCAAGTACTAATTTTGAAGACAACTTGCCATCTCTGCCTCTGAAAACCTCCCTCAAACATCACCATCCATAGATCTTTGCTGTGGGGCTTGCTTGGTGAAAATAAACTGGATTGCCAGATTCTTTTTAGTTAACACAGTGTCCTTGCTTCTTAAACTTCAATATGCCTATAAATACACAGTAAAGTATGCATTGTGAGTCCATAGTTCTAGTGTAGACTTTCAGTTTCTGAATTTCTAACAAGATCTCAGGTAATAAAAATTCTGTTGCTCTGTGGACCATTCTTTGAGCAAGAAAGACCCAAGTTACAGCACTCTGCCTCCATCTGTTCCATTTATTTCTGAGTTCAGAGCCCTCTTTTGACTAAACTTTTCCAGGGAACATACATCCTCTCTAATGCTAGTGTGTGCAGGAGTAATTTTTTGGTGGCAAGAAATAGGGGAGAGTCCCTAATAATCTCCCTGTTCTTTCTTCAGCTTTTCATGGTGGGTTTAACATCACTAAAAGTTAAAACGGGGTACTTTTAAAGAGTCATAATGATTCACATAACAAATCTTTATGGAAGGGAAAAAAAAAGTGACTTGAATCATTTAGACTGAAGGTCTTTAGAGAGAAAGAAAAGAGGATATGCTGGAAGTGGCGATTAGTACAAGGAGAATCTATACCACATTTCCAGGTCCAACGGTTAGGGAGGTAAGGAGACTAACACCAACTCAATGAGCTGTGTGGAAGCCCGGTTAGAACAAGAAAGTAATGGGACAAATTAGAGAATCTAATGACGAAGGAAGAAAAGTTGAAGGAGTTGTGGGAGAGGGAAAGATGGGTAGAAAGGTGCTAGGGTACATTCTGGGAATTGAAATCTGAGAGATAAGGTATAACTTGGAGAGCCAAGCTTCCTGTGGTGATTGATATAAAAAGATGATCTGGAGGGATGATGTGGGGTGAGAGGTGGGAGGGGGGTTCATGTTTGGGAGTTCGTGTAAAAAAATAAATACAAAAAAAAAGATACAAAAGATGCAGATGACAATTATTTTAGTCCTGATGATTCTGAAAGATAGCAGTAGAGCTCAGGTAAAGAGGGGATGGGATTAGAGATTAGGGCATGTCAGAAGCAAGTTCTGGGTCTCCAGACTGACCCACATTAGTGGAGGTCTCCAAAGGGAAAGTCTGATTCTGAGTATGTCAAGGAAGTTTACCCAGGAAAATGAAAGAATGTACTGGCAGAAGAAGGAGAATTTAGGTAGTAGTACAATGTAGAACCCCCCTCATATTATACTCTTATTGTATCAAGTACACATCTTTCCGTTTCTGTTTGATATATTCTCTGCCCAAAGGCAGATATCATCATCACTACTTTTTTTTTTAAATCAAATTTTCTCAATATGGCTAATTGTTTTATATAAAATTTGTAGATGACTGAAAATAATGTGGAACTTCTAAGGGATATATAATTCTGTTTAAAATAAAGGCTGCACATCTCCTGAAAGTTAAATCATTGCAGATACATCACTGTATACTGTGTGATTGGTTATTAAAAAAAAAATCATAAGTTCTTTGAGCAAAGTTAATAACAAACAGAAAGGCTGTGGCAGGAACCAGACCAGCTTTTCTTCTGATTAACTGAAAGAGATTGATTTAAAATTTATACTATCAAGCAAAAGGCAATTTCTGTATTATCCCCAGGCAGTTACACATTGGAGAGAAACACAGTCACATACCAAATCCTCTCTATTATACATACTTACTTTCAATTTGTTAGTTCATTTCATCATCAGTCATCTACTCTTTCATTCAGGAAATGTAAGCTAGCAGTGCAGTTCATTTATGGAACACTATTTTCGTACTTAGCAATGTGTGAAACTGAATTCTTCACTTTGTTAAATTCAGCCTTATTTAGTGCAAGGGAATTGTAGACACGTGTAGGGACAGACACCAAAGTGCTGAACAGGCAGAGGGTAAACATAGAAATTGCTCCTTGGAATCTTCTCTAAGCAGAAAGCTCTGAATGATGATTTTTGACTCTTAGATGTCTTTTTGTTTTCTCATAATGTAAAGGCAACTAAGGCCAGCTTCCCTCAGCTTTTAAGATAATGAAGTTGAAATATTGTCAAAAAAGCAGCATCTTGTTTCCTCTTTTTATTTGTTACTGCTTTTATATTCGATGTTGCAAGAGGGATTTCCAAAGCATGCTGATAAATAAAATGAGTTTGTATAAATTCTGGAACACTTAGTGTCATGGGTAAAGGTAGAATATTTTAATTATGTAAGTAGTTCCTATTATCTTGAGACTCAACTGCTTCTAGGAATCTTCTTCATCAAATGAACCTAGGCTTTTAAAACATTCCAAATAATTTGTTTATTTGTGAATTTAACCACCAGTTTGATAGAAGTTGATAAGAAATATGTCAAGTCAAACTTGGATGTATGGGGGAATGTTTCCAGAGAACCAACTGAATTTTTTTTTTCTTTTTAAAAGTTGCTTTCTTTCCTGTATTGTATTTTCATTTCTTTGCACTGCTAGTCTAATTGTCTGCTGACATGGCCATTATCTATTATAGTCATTTCAAGCAGCAAAAGAATTAGTTGCATATGATTTTTACCACTTCTTTTGGACTTACAACCAGTTCTCCCCGATTGCTTCATTTTAATAGCCTGCATAATGCAATTAAAAAGCTCTAACACCATCTGAGTGTAAGATGGCTATGACCAATGAAGAAGGCAAGCTAAAGACCCTGACCATGATACTGTGTATGCAAGGAAAGCTACTTTCTTTGGGGTAGAAACTTGAACAAACAAAACCGCAGCATCTAGGATATAGGAAGCCATTGTAAGGAAAAAAAACACACACACACACACATGACCTCATGGACTGTAGCACATCAGGCTCCTCTATCCTCTGCTGTTTCCCAGAGTTTGCTCAGATTCATGTCCACTGAATCAGTGAAAAAGCAATATGGGCTAGCAATTTACTTGTGTTTTCAGAAGTAAAGAAATATATCATTTCCCCAGTATTTTAAAGGAGCGAAACAATGTCTTGCTCAGTCATGTCTGTCTGACTCTTTGTGACCCCATGGACTGTAGCCCACCAGGCTCCTCTGTCCTTGGAATTTTCCAGGCAAGAATACTGGAGTGTGTAGCCATTTCCTTCTCCAGGGGTATTCCCAATCCAAGGATTAAATCTTGGTCTCCTGTGTCTCCTCCTTTGCAGGCAGATTATTTACCATCTGAACCACCAGGGAGACCTCAATAACTAGTAAATACTTTTGTAGCAAATGTTTAATTCATCTATGTCATCTTGATTAAATGCTTTCTCAAATTTTATGGCAGATATAAGCTGACCTAGTATGTCTTAGTCAGAGAAGGCAATGGCAACCCACTCCAGTACTCTTGCCTGGAAAATCCCATGGACGGAGGAGCCTGGTAGGCTGCCGTCCATGGGGTTGCTAAGAGTCGGGCACAACTGAGTGACTTCACTTTCACTTTTCACTTTCATGCATTGGAGAAGGAAATGGCAACCCACTCCAGTATTCTTGCCTGGAGAATCCCAGGGACAGAGGAGCCTAGTGGGCTGCCATCTATGGGGTCACACAGAGTCGGACACGACTGAAGTGACTTAGCAGGAGCAGCAGTATGTCTTAGTACTAGTGAGGTAAGCATTTCACAAATGATATTGATGTATAACTAAATGTTCATGATAAATATAGAGTATTCATTTTAAGCACTAATGTTTTTCATTGCATTACTGTGAAAGAGTAGCAACCATCAATAACAGGGAAAGACAGCCTTTTGTAATTCACTGCCCCTGAGCACACCAGGCCATTGGATGGTAAATACCACGAACACAGGAAGCACATCTTTACATCCACTGTTTTAACACCGACGTCTAGTATGGTGTGTAGCTCATAATAGTTCAATAAAAATGTGTCAAGTAAATGAATGAATTATGTATGAGTTTATTTCTGCCCCCAGCCACACATTATATCTCTCTCTGCTCATGAATGCAAGCCTAAAGTAACAGTTGTTAACTTAGGACAGTGACCTTTACTTTCTGATCTGGGGAACCATGATGCTTTGTGGAGATGCTGAGGGGTTCTGCAAACAGTAATGACTTTCTGCCAAACTTTTACATTGCCTGAGTGTATTTGTCAGGATTCTTAGCTACAATACAATCTAGCTTCAGTCAAATAAAGAATGATTGGTTCAGGAATACCAACAAAGGTGGAACAAATGAGTAAAGAGCAAGACTCAGACTGGGCTTCAAAAAAGTTCAACATCTCCATCTCTCAGCAGGTTAGCTTCATGAATGCTCACAGCAGACCAGTTTCTTTTAGTGGGACACATGGTTTATGACAACTGTTAAGCTTTGTATCTTGGAATTTTAGTCACTGGATAAAGACCAACTAAAAGCTTTCTTTGGCCTTAAAGTTTAAAATCTTGGAGGAAGAATTTTGTTTAGAGTTTGGCTATTGAAAAGGATTTGAACATTTTTTGCTCTAAGTAATTAATTTGTGTTCCTATCCCCTCTTTTCTTGAATCCCTCATTTTAGTCTCATCTGCTTTTCTTCAGCATCATTCCTCTAATTCTGAGCCTCATGTATCCAGTTATTGCAAAACTTCCAAAGTTCCTTTGTCAAGTGAGATTATGAAATGTTTCAAATGCAAGAGAATCTTTTTATTGGATTGTCTTTCTATTTGAATAGAACATTGTATCAATAGTCATCCCTCCCGTGATTCTAAATTGTAGAGTCTAGAGACATAGGTCAGAATAATAATCACATTTACACAATCCTATATCACTTTAAAAAAAAATAGATCAACCTCAATGAAATATGTCTTCATGAAACCAAAACAGATGCTTTTAGTTTTTCAAGACAGAGAAGAAATAAGACTGTTTGATGTTGAACAGGTATTACTAAACTGCTGTTGTTTTAATCTTTTCATATTCCTTCCTCCTTCTTTCCTTCCTTCTTTACTTTTTACTAAAACATCTGACCCATTCAAGAGGAATGAATTAAAGGTGTCCTTCCTTTAGTGAGATGTTAAGTCTTTTGGGATTTAAGAGTGTTTTACAATTTTTCCTTATACGACTTGATTAGTCTGTGAGGTTTAGAAGAATACTTTAGTTTTCTGAATTTGCAAAATGACTTAAAACTGGTTTATTCCCACTGGAAATCAAAGGCTATATCAGACACTGAAATGTCCATGATGGGACATGAGAGCCCAAATTAAACACTTCTGAATGTGTCTGTGAGGGTATTTCTGGATGAGATTAGCATTTGAATCTGTAGACTCAGTAAAATAGATGGGGGTGGGGGTGGCATGTTCCAATCCATTAAGAGGGCCTGACTAGAATGAAAAGTGTAGGAAGGGAGGATTTGCCCTATTTCCATCTGCCTGCCCAACTGAGACATTGTCCTTGGACTGAGATTTATATCACTGGCTCCCCTGACTCCCAAGACTTTGTACTCACATTGGAATTGTATCACTGGCTTATCTGGGTCACCACCTTGCAGATAACAGATCACGGGGACTTAGCCCCCATGATTATATGTGCCAACTCAAAGATAGATGGATAGACAGACAGATCCATTAGTTTTGTTTCTCTGGTGAATCTTGGTTAATACAGTACATTTTTCATTTATGAATATTTTTAGGGAAAACAAAAAATCCTCTATCTGATTACTCAAATTAAGAAAGTGGAGTATTTGATTGGGTGATCCATACTTAAGGGCTTCCTTTGTGGCTCAGCTGATAAAGAAGTCACCTGCTATGTGGGAGACCTGGGCTTGATTCCTAGGTTGGGAAAATCCCCTGAAGAAGAGAACGGCTACTCACTCCAGTATTCTGGCCTGGAGAATTCCATGGACTGTATGGTCCATGTGGTCACAAAGAGTCAGACATGGCTGAGTGACTTTCACTTTCACTTTCTTTGTATACTTAAAGCCAGAGTAGAAAATTTTCAGCCTTGATGGTGAGGGGAAACCCAATAATTAAATAAATAATATAAATAAAATATATGAGTAGGATATAACCCAATATTATATTTGAGGAGGAACAGAAAAAGGAAATGGAAACAAAATCAGAAGAAAAAGAGTAGGAGAATAAGGAAAGGAGAAAGAGTAAATGACATTTTTAGTATCATGATGGGTGGTTGACAAAAAGCATCGTAATGGGACATGGAACAGAGCCACTGACAAAACCTCATGAGTTTCTGTATGACCGCAGTTCAGTCACTCATAAACATTTATGGTGGAACCAGTATTTGGCAGACCTCTTTATGTCAGTGATAAGAGCTTGATTTTTAGGTTTTTCAACTGCTGCTTAGTAAAACAAATAACCACATAAACAACCAAGAGTCTCAAAGTAGGCAAAAACAGCTTAATACAAGTAGAAATACAACTGTAAAAAATACAGCTTCAGTGCCTGAAGATCTAATTTAGGATGAGGGTTACTAAAGACACAACTAGGAGCTGTCAAAGTCAAAATTTGAAATGTATCCTACAAAGAAGATTGACTCTGAAAGTCCCAGGAGCTGAGTAGGAATTGTTTAAACTATAAGACTTCTTTGAACAAAGCATACTTAGCATCGAAAGTCTGTTGTCAAAGCTGAAATTCATCGTGTATGTTCTACCATCTACTAATTCTACAGGAAATTAGAGAACTTATATAATGGTAGGGAAGCAAAGCATTCACTGGACCCTCAGATAACATTCAGTGACCCAAGTAATTGGAAAAAGGGAACCTTCAGTTTTAAAGCTGATAAACAATGAATTAACTGATATGTTTAGGGAGAAAAAAAGGGAAATTTTTTCTAATTCCATTTGAAAAACGTTTTATTCAAAAAATAATTTTTATTTTACCATTAAGTATTTTTAATATGGCAGTAAACCTCTGGGCCATTCAGATATAATCTAAATCAAATCTCTTATGATTATACAGTTGAAGTGAGAAGTAGATTCAAGGGATTAGATCTGCTAGATAGAATGCCTGAAGAACTGTGGATGGAGGTTTGCAAGAGTGTATGGAAGGCAGTCACCAAAACCATCCCAAAGTAAAAGAAATGCAGGAAGGCAAAATGGTTATGTGAGGAGGGCTTACAAATAGCTGAGGAAGAAAAGAAGCAAAAGGCAAAGGAGAAAGGGAAAGATATACCCATCTGAATGCAGAGTTCCAGAGAATAGCAAGGAGAGATAAGAAATCCTTCCTAAATGACCAATGCAAAGAAATAGAGAAAAACAATAGAATGGGGAAGACAAGAGATCTCTTCAAGAAAATTTCAGATACCAAGGGAACATTTCATGCAAAGATGAGCACAATAAAGGACAGAAAGAGCAAGGACATACCGAAACAGAAGAGATTAAGAAGAGGTGGCAAGAACACAAAAGGACTATATGAAAAAGGTCTTAATGACCCAGGTAACCACGATGGTGTGGTCACTCACCTAGAGGAAGACATCCTGGAGTGTGAAGTCAAGTGGGCCTTAGGAAGCATTACTACAAACAAAACTAGTAGAGGTGATGGAATTCCAGCTGAGCTATTTCTTATCCTAAAAGATGATGTTCTTAAAGTACTGCACTCTTTATGCCTGCGTATTTGGAAAACTTAGCAATGGCAACAGGACTGGATTTTTCCAGTACAGTTTTCAGTTTTCATCCCAATCCCAAAGGAAAGTGATGCCAAAGGATGTTCATATTACCTCACAATTTTGCTCATCTCACATTCTAGTAAGGTAATGCTCAAAATCCTTCAAACTAGGCTTCAATATTATATGAAATATGAACTTTCAAATACACTAGCTGGATTTAGAAGAGACAGAGGAACAGGAGATCAAATTGCCAACATCCTGTAAGGAGAAACTAAAGAGCCTCTTGATGAGGGTGAAAGAGGAGAGTGGAAACATTGGCTTAAAACTCAGTATTCAAAAAAAAAAGATCATGGCATTCAGTTCCATCACTTCATGGATAATAGGGGGAAAATGGAAACAGTGGCAGATTTTATTTTCTTGTGTTCCAAAATCAATGTGGATGGTGATTGCAGCCATAAAATTAAAAGAAGCTTCCTCCTTGGAAGAAAAGCTATGACAAACCTAGACAGGATACGAGAAAGCAAAGAAAGCAAAGTTGACAAAGGTTTGCATTGTCAAAGCTATGGTTTTTCCAGTAGTTATGTACGGATGTAGTAGTTGGACCATAAAAAAGATTGAGGGCTGAAGAATCTATGCTTCCAAACTGTGGTGCTGAAGAAGAGTCTTGAAAGTCCTTTGGGAGATCAAACCAGTCAATCTTAAAGGAAACCAACCCTGACTATTTATTAAAAGGACTGCTGCTGAAGCTGAAGCTCTAATATTATAGCTCCTTGATGGGAAGTGTCGACTCACTATAAATGACCTTGATGCTGGCAAAGACTGAGGGCAGTAGAAGGGGGGTGACAGAGGATGTGATGGTTGGATGGCATCACCGACTCAAGGACATGAGTTTGAGCAAACTCTGGGAGATTGTGGACAGGGAAGCACGGCATGCTGCAGTCTGTGGGGTCACGAAGAGTTGGATAGAACTTAGCGACTGAGCAGTAACAAGGATAGTACAAATTACCAGTGGTCAAAGCTTAGAAACAAGTGGCATCACCGACTCAAGGACATGAGTTTGAGCAAACTCTGGGAGATTGTGGACAGGGAAGCACGGCATGCTGCAGTCTGTGGGGTCACGAAGAGTTGGATAGAACTTAGCGACTGAGCAGTAACAAGGATAGTACAAATTACCAGTGGTCAAAGCTTAGAAACAAGGTAAATCAGTTTATCAATCCAATGTTTATTAACTGTCTACTATATAACCAGCTCTTTGCTTGGAATTATGAAAATAATAGGACTATTTTCTCAAATCCCAAGAAAGTAATAAAAGATACATGTAAAAGTGGATCAAATATCCTGAAAGCTATCTTTGAAGTTAAATTTTAAATCTCAAAACTTAAGATGTAATGTTAAATATTAATAAACACTTATAAAAATCTTCATTTTAAAGAACTGATTCATATTGAATCATTTCAGATAAATATTATCATAGTTAAAGCTTTCTTGTATTTGTAGTTTATCATGTGATTCAAAGTTCTAAAGCACTAAGACATGATATATGTAAGAAACAAAAGTCCCCTACATATCTTTAAAAAATATATTATAATCAGTAAGTAATGTGAGAATGCTGTCATCTAATATCAATTTCACATACCATACATTAGGCAATTGTCCTTCTGGAAGAATTTGAGCATGGCTCTATCCTACATTTGAAGTATCTCCCCTATACAATTACACATAAATCACAATTTACTAGGTAGAAGAGCATGGTGTTTAAATAGGCAGGCTGTGCTGTAATCATCTGAGGTGAGATCCTAATTTTATTCTTTTTTTTAACCTTACTTTTTGCCTCAGCTATGGAATTGGAATCACTATAGAACTTTCCCCATAGGCTTACGGTGATGACTAAACAATTAAAGTTTATAGCTTCAATATGTAAGCCTAGAAAGTTCTCAATAAACATTTAAATAATATTATGTGAAGTAGGCATGCCAAGCCAGGAGGTTTTAGGAAAATTTCCCCCAATTCCACCTGTCTACTGTATTGACACTTACAAATTCTGTGCAACATGACACTTAGTTTTGGACCTTCTCTGATTATCTGTCTTGAAATACCGAGACTTCTAGTGTAAATACCTTTTAGTTTTAAGACACTCAATGAGTAAAGATTCTCCTTCTAATTGCCATCTGAGGTCTGAAGAATTAGGTTGTCATACCTATTCTTTCTCATTCATTTTATAATCCCAAGACAGCAATATAGTCACTCTAGAATAATTAAAATTTCAAGTTACTTAATCCCATGAGGATAAACATTTTTATCATCTTTATCTCCTAATTGCTAACAAATGTTCTTGAAAAAAGCACAATATGACACTTAACTAATTTGCGTATACTGAGAAGGTAGTGAGTTTTTAAATAAGGCATTATTTTGAGCAAAACAAACGACTGGCATGGGTTGTACTCATGTTGTCTACACAAATACATAACAAAATTGTTAAGTTTTGTCAGTGAATCTGTTCATGCCTGTGATCAAAAGCTGTAGCAACTTCTTGTCAGACTACTTCTCTATTTCCACTCCCAAACAATGACTTTAATATCTCCTTTGGAAAGATTAGAATTAATTAACTTCATAAGTCAACCAGGATCCTTATTACTCCATTAAAAGTTTATATGAACACTTTATCTTATGTTTGTTACTTTTTAAAAAAAGGGACTTTGAAGAAAAGGACATTAATTACTAAATACAACAAAACTCAAAAAAGAAACTTGTAAAAAAAAAAATCCTCTTAATAGAAATGCTTTGTCATGCATTGACTAGTAGTTTTGATAAGGATTAACTATAATGAGAAATTTCTACAGTCTGAAATTTAAATTTATTTGCTGTTTGATTGCAGCTGTATAAATTCCTCCAGCCCCCCACAACCCCACGCTCTACCATCCACCCCCTGCCTAGAATGCCTGTGTTACATTCTTAAAGAGTGTCACTGAAATTCTTTACCTTCTACTAATAGACAAACTTAGATTTGGAGTTGGTGATTTTTTTTAGCACAGAAAGTGACCCTGGAAATCTATTTTCTGATTTACACACAATTAATTTGCACCTTAATGATGGGTAACACAGTATGGCATCTGCTATTTTCAGCAGTATACTGGATTAGTCTCATGACTATCATTAAATATTTAATAATGTTATATGTTTATGTCAATAAATAAAAATTTAATCCTGATTCTTAATTTTTACTTTACAGAGTGGCTACTCGCAATACTTCTGTTCTCGAAATTATGTGTGGGTCAACTTACCTACAAAATTCAGTTAAGCAACTAGGGGTAGGGAAAAGAAAGGGAAGAGGTTTGTCTTTTTCTAGTAATTTGGAGACTTAACACAGTTTTTGTCAAAATGTATCCTGCGGTCCAATCAACTTGATATAAATGTTATAAATGAACCTTGCTGTATTCTTAAAGTGGGTTTTAGGAGTCTGCATATTTATATGCACCCATCTTTTGTGTAGGAGGTTCATGGTTAACATTGAAAACAGGATGATATGAAGGGTGATTTGAGCTGGAGAGTGACAGATGGTTTGTATTGTGTGCTGACAACCAAAAGCAGAACGTAATTGTAGAGGCTTGCGACCAAGAGGAGACTGCAACTGTCCAAACTGGAGAGGATAGGAAGAGCCAGTATATACTGAATCAGAAGATGAAAACCCAGAGCAGTACCAGTAACTAACAGAAGATAATGTAGGAACATGTTCCAAAAGAAGAGAGCAGATACAAATAGCTTCTAATAAGGCAGGTATAAGAGTGATAAAACAGCACAAGCCAGCATTCCAGAACCGGTTTTTTTTTTTGTTTTTTTTTTTTCATTTCCTAGAGTGGCTGTCAATCTTGAACATTCTAATGTTGATTGCCCCCTTCCATCCAAAAGTAATATTCTATGTAAAAGTATATAGTTGATTTATCTACAAATCCTTACTGAATAAGACTATTTATTGTACATTATTCTAACTCAAAACAAGGACTGTTTTTATCTTCATTTTTTTTCCTCCTTCGTCTTTTACTTTTTCTCCCTCTGGAGGATCTTTTCTAATGTCCCTTCCAAATGAGCCCCTGTTAGAACAGTCTGCAGCCACATCCTGCATTAGTCGAATTTGAAGGAATGATCTTCCACCCAGTCTTCTGTCCAGCTTCCCTCACCCTAGAGACTCCTTTGTACATGACGTGGCATCAGAAGATAGTGATAGATAGAACCTGGCCCTGGACTGCTGTGATATTTTTTAAATTAATTTTTATTGAAGTAACAGAGGCATCACTTTGCTGACAAAGATTCATATATTTAAAGCTATGGTTTTTGCAGCAGTCATGTACAGATGTGAGGACTGATCTATAAAGAAGACTGAGTGCCGAAGAATTGATGCTTTCAAATTGTGGTGCTGGAGATGATTCTTGAAAGTCCTTTGGACAGCAAGGAGATCAAACCAGTCAATACTAAAGGAACTTAAACCTGAAAATTTATTGGAAGGACTAATGCTGAAGCTGCAATACTTTGGGCACTTAATGCAAAGAGCCAGCTCATTGGAAAAGACATGGATGCTGGGCAAGATTGAAGGCAAGAAAAGGGGGCAGCAGACGATGGAATGGTTAGAGAGCCTCACTGACTCAATGTACATGAATCTGAGCAAACACTGGAAGGCAGTGGAGGACCCAGGAGCCTAAAGTGCTGTGTCTATGGGGTCACAAAGAGTCGGACATAACTGAGAGACTGAACAACAATAAAAACAGTTTGCAATATTGTGTTAGTTTCTGTTGTGCAGCAAAGTGAATCGGTTACATGTACACAAGTGTCCCCTCACTTTTAGATTTGCTTCTCATTTAGGCTACCACAGAGCATTGAGTAGAGTTCCCTTTGCTACACGGTAGGGGCTCAATAGTTATCTGCCGGGGTCCAGCCCCGCTGGATCCAGGGTAATTCGAAGGGGAGACAGAGTAGGCATCCTAGGAAAAAACTTATTTAATTACAGATATATAGAGAAATTAGAAACAAATAGTGTAGTAGGAAAACTAGTGGAGAAAAAGAGGCTGAATAACTTGGTTTATGTGGAATACCAATCACCACCTAAGTAGGCCACAGGCGTCTTTCCATTCTTCCGAAGGAGAGGAGGCACTGAGGCTTCCCCGGTCCAATCTTAGAAGCCCAGGCAAAATTAGCAGGCTTGGTGAGTACCCACATTCCAGATGGGAATTCAGCCAGAAGGGGAAAGAATGACACAGGGGAATCAGTCTTTCCAGAAACTGATCCGATTTCTTTATTTTTTAGGTTTGCTTATATACATTTTGTTATACATAGGGATGAATACAGAGTTACACAGGGGTCAGCAGACCTGACCCTTGTCACAATCAGGTGCTTCATATAAAATTATACAAAGGTCTTATGGGTTTTACATCATCTAATGGCCATGAGGCCTGCTGACACTTTATGGCCCTTTCTGATAACAATCAGTCAACCAGAAAACTTATTTTTTCCAGGGGTGATTTTTTCTTAAACCAGGCACCACTCTCCAAATAAAGTTGCATTCCTATAGGGTGAGGGTGTAGTGGATTGCAACTAAGAAAGGAATTTACTTAGCCTAAGGTTTAACATGATTACTCTTAAAGGTTAACGCTTATTTCTCCTATATGCTAGTTATATTCATTATAAGGGCAGGAAATATGGGAATTTAGCAGCAAAGAGTGGCTCAAATGAAAACACTTCACCAGTATTCCCCTTAAGATCTATTTAGTCTTAAGATAGTGATAAAGTTACATTTTTACATAGCAAGAACACAGTGATTTATAACAAAGTTCAGTGATCTACAACAAAAGAGAAAATGCATTAACTTGAAAAGTCTAGTGTTGCTAACATCAAAAACTACTATATTTCCTTTTCTATATTCCAAATACATTGATTAATATATGCCCAGGTACCTAAGGATATGGGGGCCTGCCGGCAATCATTGACTCAACAATGAGAAAAGCCCTATGCTAATTAAGACTTTCAAAATACTCCAAACTCTCTGTGCTGTTTATGTTTGAGAGGTTGTCACACAAGCTAGTCTGGCAGCAGAGAGGTTTGACCTGAGACACCCTTGTCACACCCAGGGCAGGAAATTAGCAGTAATTATTGGCACGACAAATGAAAAAATGCTTCACCAATATAATTTCTAATCAACCCACTGTACTATATTAATAATTTTCTAACTACCCAAAAGAGTCTGTATTTAGAAAGTTTTAAAGCATCTCATGCCTCTCACGGTTGGGAGGCTGTAAACAATCACATGTGGCTGGATGAACCCGCTCAGGAAGGCCAGAGAA
>SJYX01011238.1:198119-209548 GCA_006410675.1 Oreotragus oreotragus | reverse complement strand
TCAAAAACTACTATATTTCCTTTTCTATATTCCAAATACATTGATTAATATATGCCCAGGTACCTAAGGATATGAGGGCCTGCCGGCAATCATTGACTCAACAATGAGAAAAGCCCTATGCTAATTAAGACTTTCAAAATACTCCAAACTCTCTGTGCTGTTTATGTTTGAGAGGTTGTCACACAAGCTAGTCTGGCAGCAGAGAGGTTTGACCTGAGACACCCTTGTCACACCCAGGGCAGGAAATTAGCAGTAATTATTGGCACGACAAATGAAAAAATGCTTCACCAATATAATTTCTAATCAACCCACTGTACTATATTAATAATTTTCTAACTACCCAAAAGAGTCTGTATTTAGAAAGTTTTAAAGCATCTCATGCCTCTCACGGTTGGGAGGCTGTAAACAATCACATGTGGCTGGATGAACCCGCTCAGGAAGGCCAGAGAAACTTCAGAGGAGTTTGTAAGTTGACACACTCTTGTCACACCCAGAAATTTGTATTAACTGGAGCTGCAAGTTAACTCCTTCTCTGAGAGAAATGGTTATGGGGGAGAGCCCCCCATAAAGTCAGAGGTGTTGGTGAGAGCATAAAACAGACTCTGGTTTTGGGGGTAGATGCTCAAGAACAGGGGGTTTCCTGAGGCTTGATCCCACCTTTGCATATGCCAAAGCCTCCTTCCTCATGACATTTGCCATGGGCGGATTTCCTCACGCTGGGTCCCAGCAGTTATCCCTTTTATACATAGTAGTGTATATATGTCAATCCCAGTCTTCCAATTCATCACACCATTTCCCTCCTTGGTAACTGCAAGTTTGTTCTCTACATCTGTGATTCTATTTCTGCTTTGCAAGTGGATAAAGAAGATTAGTACATATATACACAATGGAATGTTACTCAGCCATAAAAAGGAACTAAATAATGCCATTTAGATGGACCTAGAGATTTTCATTTAGAGTGAAGTAAGTCGGAAAGAGAAAAACAAATATCATATGATGTCACTTATACATGGAATCTAGAAAAATGGTGCTGCTGCTGCTGCTGCTAAGTCACTTCAGTCGTGTCCGACTCTATGTGACCCCATAGACAGCAGCCCACCAGGCTCCCCCATCCCTGGGATTCTCCAGGCAAGAATACTGGAGTGGGTTGCCATTTCCTTCTCCAGTGCATGAAAGAGAAAAGTGAAAGTGAAGTTGCTCAGTCTGTCCGACTGTTAGCGACCCCATGGACTGCAGCCCACCAGGCTACTCCGTCCATTGGATTTTCCAGGCAAGAGTACTGGGGTGGGGTGCCATTGCCTTCCCCGGAAAAATGGTGCAGATGAACTTATTTGCTATAAGGTTTGAGTCATCTGCCTCAGGGAACATGAACCTCTTGCTGACTCTCACTAGAATATCAACTTCTTGTTCTGTGTTCATGGAGTAGATGTTGGCCCAGTTCTAGCTCACTGGCAAGTACAATATGTCACCTGTGACACAGTGTCTCTGAAACCAAACCTGAACAAGATATGACATTTCCTCCAGAGACACATTACTTTCACATTAGTGATTTATTCTTTAGACTAGTATGTACCACAGTCCCTGAAAGTACAGTTACCAAATGAGTTATTTCCCTTTGAGTTCTTCTGAATGATCCCATTCAGATACCTGAATACAATGAAAACATGTTTTGAAACCCATTCTAGAGTGAAATTCAGAGTTAAGTCAGGTAATCTAGACACAAAATGAATTTAATTACTGAAATGTCAGAATAATTCTCATTATGTCTTTCTCCCTATGGTTGTCTTCAGAACAGATTACTCAGGGTATTGTACGACGGTGTTCACTCTTCCACTGTATTACAAGTTTGCTGATTGCCCTGATGGTGAGTAGCCCTAAATTATCTGTAGTCATGTTTTATGTGAACTGATATGAATCCAGGATATAAGCAAAATGAGACCATTTTGGCAGAAAGTGAAGAGGAGCTAAAAGGTCTCTTGATGAAAGTGAAAGAGGAGAGCAAAAAAAGTTGGCTTAAAGCTCAACATTCAGAAAATGAAGATCATGGCATCTGGTCTCATCACTTACTGGCAAATAGATGGGGAAACAGTGGAAACAGTATCAGACTTTATTTTTGGGGGCTCCCAAATCACTGCAGATGGTGACTGCAGCCATGAAATTAAAAGATGCATACTCCTTGGAAGGAAAGTTATGACCAACNGTCCATTCTGAAGGAGATCAACCCTGGGATTTCTTTGGAAGGAATGATGCCGAAGCTGAAACTCCAGTACTTTGGCCACCTCATGAGAAGAGTTGACTGATTGGAAAAGACTCTGATGCTGGGAGGGATGGGGGCAGGAGAAGAAGGGGATGACAGAGGATGAGATGGCTGGATGGCATCACTGACTCGATGGACGTGAGTCTGAGTGAGCTCCGGGAGATGATGATGAACAGGGAGGCCTGGCGTGCTGCGATTCATGGGGTCACAAAGAGTCGGACATGACTGAGCGACTGAACTGAACTGAGACTCAAACCTGTAATGAGGTTAAAAAGAAAAGCAATTGTTCTCAGTTTGAGTAGCTATTGTTTTTTTTTTTATCTTTGTTGAATAACTACATTATGAATCTGAGTCATATTATGAAGCATTAGCAGTGAAAATCTGTAACTGATCTACATACATTACAAATTGATTTAGATGAGCTAGGTCTAGCTCTAATGACCAGCGCACATGATATGCTGAAAGTATGTAATGGCCCATGCACAGATGCCGCAGAAGAGGAATTTGACAAAATGGGTATTGGCTTTTATTAGATCTCACATGGTCAGATAGCATTTATCTGATGTGAAGAATGGACCTAGTGAATTATCAAACAAACAGATACTATTTTTTTTCTCTTTGCATGTGGTAAGTCTCTTTGGATTCATAATAACTCATCAGAGAACACAGCAATCTCTAAAATTTTGCTTCACGGTGAGAAAATACCAAGCATAGACAAGTTATTAAAAAGAGAGGATATATCACATTGAACTCTAAACACTTATTCTTAACACATGATGCCTCATACAGCAGCAAATAAGATGACAGATGTGTATGATTTATAAAACACTTTCTTGTTTAGAAAAGCAAAGTGATAAAATTGAGTTGATGGATATAGTAGCTGTGAGACAAAATCATTCTTTGTCTATGTAAGCTGTATGTAATAAAATCTCTAAAGTAATGTTCTCCATTTCTTAAATTCAGTTGCTGGTGCCATTTATATTTTTTCAGTCACCTGGCAAGTAAATCTTCTATCAGTACTCTGAAAGTCTAAATCACTACTGTTGATGTTCAGGAAATTGAGAAGTATGATTGCTAACTCAAAGATTTCAACTGTTTGTGTGTGTGTGTGTGTGTGTGTGTGTGTGTGTGTGTGTGTGTGTGTGTGTGTGTGTGTGTGAAGAAAAGGGGAGTGTTGTGGTGGATAGGAAAATGTCCCTCTAAAGATGTTCATATTCTAATCCTGGAATCTGTTAATATGTTATTGCCTGGCAAGAGGGACTTTACAGATATGATTAAGTTAAGGATCTTGATATGGACATATTTTTCTCAGTGGGCCCAACATAGTTGCATGGGACCTTAGAAAAGGATGCAGAAGAGGCAGAATCATCGAAGGAGACATGATGCAGAAGCAGAGGTCAGAGTGATTTGTTTGCTGATTTTTATTGAAGATAGAAGGGGGCTACGAACCAGGAAATGGAGGCAGCCTCCAGAAACTAGAAAAGGCAGGGATACTTTTTCTCCCCTAGAGTCCCCAGAAGGAATTCAGCCCTGCTAGCACCTTGATTTTAAACCCACAAAACCTATTTCAGACTTTTAAATTGTGAAATCATATGTTTGCATTCTTTTAAGTTACTAAATTGTTGGTAATTTGTTTCAACAGAGATAAGACTAATGTAGTCTGTTGCCTTATGGACACTGTTGGACACTGTCTAAAAAATATCCCTTATCTTTGTCATAATTTTCCTGAAATGCCTTCAAGCGTAGGAAGAATTAAACATTATATTCCATTTTTGATGTATCAAGTCAAAGCTCAGGCAGTGTTTCCATGACCCATAATGTGATGCTCAGTAACTGATCAACGTTGCTGGAAGATGCCTGTTCTGGTTGTTGGATATTTTTATTTCTATAGTAAAACCACATCTTTTGTGGTCAACAATTAGCCTTAGCGACATACTGATAGCATTCCCCAAATTCAACAATCCAGAAGCAAAATAAAATCTTGTTTCAGATGGATTCATGTTCTCTGAAAAACAAACAAGCAGTTTTTACCTATTTGAAAAACATCTCAACTTAAAAAGTATTTTTACAAACACAACAAAGTATAACTATCTGTATTTTCTGTGAGTTAGCTAAACAGTAGATTATAATTAATGAGTGGAAATAAAATATTGTTTTTCTAAATGATTTTATAAGTTTTACAACATGTGGCAATAGCAATGGAGTACTTTTAAAAAGAGCTAGATGAGTGTTTCCCAAAGAATATAAGAGAAACTAGTTCTAGGGAGTTCACTTTAAAATAAAAGATGTGAAAAAAATAATAATGAAATAAAAGATGTGGATTTACATTTCATAATGATGCTAGCTTTACCCTCTTTGACTTTTACAGCAGCATATTATGAAAGCATGTCAAAAAGAATCATATTCAAATTTAACTAAGCCTTTCTACAGTTATCTATGAGACTTTCAGATTTATTAACTGCAAAGAAAATTGAGCTAAATAAAGATTTTGTAAAGATTTTTATAAAGATTTACATTATTCAACCACAAAGAAAAAAATTTACCTTGTTGGTAAATAATGTATTGATCGACTTTGAATTCAGGAGACCTCTTAAAATTATCATGATAAGTCATAATAATTTCCATTAGTTCTTCCTTTGAGATAATCTCCTTATCCCCATTTTACAGGTAAAAAAAAAAAAAAACAAAAAAAACAGGCTATGTAGGTTATGTTTCCTGACCTTGATTGCCTTATTGGTAGAAAGAGAATCAATAGGAATACAATTAATCTATGCTTTGTGTGCTATGGTATCTTGCCTTTTTTTTTTTTTTTTTTGCATTTTGAAATATTTACTATCTTCTTACAATTTGAATCATATGAATGCAGGACTTTCATTTTATCTTGATGTAAAGAAAGTTTCAGTGAGACCAGAGGACAAACATTTTGTGCNTGTGCTATGGTATCTTGCTTTTTTTTTTTTTTTTTTGGCATTTTGAAATATTTACTATCTTCTTATAATTTGAATCATATGAATGCAGGACTTTCATTTTATCTTGATGTAAAGAAAGTTTCAGTGAGACCAGAGGACAAACATTTTGTGCTTTTGGTGGTTTATTTGCCCCCCACATTTCTCTAAAATAGTACTTTCCATGCTGTAGAGAATGTGATGAATGTATGGTGACAGAAAATAAATAGCATATTAAGTAGTAATAATTCATAGACTCTTAAAAATAGATAATCTGATAACATTCTATGTTATGTAGAACTGAATTATCCCCCTTTTGATACAACTTCTTCAGTGATTTTTAATTCAGTCTTTTAGAATCAAAATCAGTTCTGTCATTGTTGTTGTTCAGTTGCTAGTTCAGTTTAGTTGCTCAGTTGTGTCCAGCTTTTTGCGACCCCATGGACTGCAGCATGCCAGGCTACTCTGTCCATTACCAACTCTTGGAGCTTGCTCAAACTCACGTCCATTGAGTCAGTGATGCCATCCAACCATCTCATCCTCTGTCATTCCCTTCTCTTCCTGCNCCCATGGACTGCAGCATGCCAGGCTACTCTGTCCATTACCAACTCTTGGAGCTTGCTCAAACTCACGTCCATTGAGTCAGTGATGCCATCCAACCATCTCATCCTCTGTCATTCCCTTCTCTTCCTGCCTTCAAACTCTTCCAGCATCACGGTCTTTTCCAGTGAATCAGTTCTTTGCATCAGGTGGCCAAAGTATTGGAGCTTCATCTTTGGCATCAGTCCTTTCAATGAATAATCAAGACTAATTTTCTTTAAAATTGACTGGTTTGATCTCCTTGTAGTCCAAGCGACTCTTAAGAGTCTTCTCCAACACCATAGTCCAAAAGTCTTCGGCGTTCAGTTTTCTTTATAGTCCAATTCTCACATTCATAGATGACTACTGGAAAAACCAGAGTTTTGAATAGATGGGCCTTTGTTGGCAAAGTAATGTCTGATTGTTAACATGCTGTCTAGGTTGGTCATAGCTTTTATTCCAAGGAGCAAGTGTCTTTTAAATCATGGCTTCAGTCACCATCTGCAGTGATTTTGGAACCCAAGAAAATAAAATATTTTTCCATTGTTTCCCCATCTATTTGCCGTAAAATGATGGGACTGGATGATGCCATGATCTTAGTTATTTGAATGTTGAGTTTAAGTCAGCTTTTTCACTCTCCTCTTTCACTTTCTTCAAGAGGCTCTTCAGTTCCTCTTCACTTTCTACCCTAAGGGCGGTGTCATCTGCATATCTGAGGTTATTGGTATTCCTCCTGGCAGACTTGGTTCTAGCCTGTGCATCATCTATCCTGGCATTTCTCATGATGTGCTCTGCATTTAAGTTAAATAAGCAGGGTGACAATGTACAGCCTTAACATACTCCTTTCCCTACTTGGAACCAGTCTGTTCCATCTCTGGTTTTAACTGTTGCTTCTTGACCTGCATACAGATTTCTCAGAAGTCAGGTCTGGTGATCTGGTGTTCCCATCTCTTGCAAAATTTTCCACAATTTGTTGTGTTCACAGGCCTTGGCATAGTCAATAAAGTAGAAGTAGATGTTTTTCTGGAACTCTCTTGCTTTTTCTATGATCAGCCAATGTTGGCAATTTGATCT
This sequence comes from Oreotragus oreotragus, assembly GCA_006410675.1. NCBI lineage: Eukaryota > Metazoa > Chordata > Mammalia > Artiodactyla > Bovidae > Oreotragus > Oreotragus oreotragus. Next base: position 202,693 of record SJYX01011238.1, on the reverse strand, counting down.
CTGGTTCCTCTGCCTTTTCTAAATCCATCTTGAACATCTGGAAATTCTCGGTTCACCTTCTGTTGAAGCCTCCCTTGGAGAATTTTGAGCATTACTTTGCTAGCATGTGAGATGAGTGCAATTGTGCAGTAGTTTGAGCATTCTTTGGCATTGCCTTTCTTTGGGATTGGAATGAAAACAGACATTTTCCAGTCCTGTGGCCACTGCTGAATTTTCCAAATTTGCTGGCATATTGAATGCAGCACTTTCACAGCGTCATCTTTCAGGATTTGAAACAGCTCAACTGGAATTCCATCACCTCCACTAGCTTTGTTCATAGTTATGCTTTCTAAGGCCACTTGACTTTGGACTCCAGGATGTCTGGCTCTAGGTGAGTGATCACACCATCGTGGTTATCTGAGTCATGAAGATCTTTTTTGTATAGTTCTTCTGTGTATTCTTACCACCTCTTCTTAATATCTTCTGCTTCTGTTAGCTCTACACCATTTCTGTCCTTTATTGCACCCATCTTTGCATAAAATATTCAACTGTTTGTGACCCTCTGGACTGTTTGTGACCCTCTGGACTGTAGCATGCCAGGCTTCCCTGTCCTTCACTATCTCCCACAGTTTGCTCATGTCATCCAACCATCTCATCCTCTGTGACCCTCTTCTCTTCCTGCCCTCAATCTTTACCAGTCTCAGGGTCTTTTTCCAATGAATCAGCTCTTCCCATTAGATGGCCAAGGTATTAGAGCTTCAGCATCAGTCCTTCTATTAATAATGAATGTTTGGGTTGATTTCCTTTCAGATTGACTGTTTTGATCTCCTTTCTGTCCAAGGGACTCTCAAGGGTCTTCTCTAGCACCACCATTTGGAAGCATCAATTATTTGATGCTTAGCATTCTTTATTGTCCAACTCTCATATCGGTACATGACTACTGGAGAAACCTTAGCTTTGACTATACGAACCTTTGTTGGCAAAGTGATGTCTCTGCTTTTTAATATGCTATCTAGGTGGCTGAAACAGTAAAGAATTTGCCTGTAATGTGGGAGATTCGGGTTTGATTTCTGGGTCAGGAAGATCTCCCTGGAGAAAGAAATGGCAACCCACTGCAGTGTTCTTGCCTGGAGATTTACATGGACAGAGGAGCCTGGTGGCCTACAGTCCATAGCATCTCAAAGAGTCAGACGACTGAGTGAATGACACTTTCCACTAGGTTAGTCATAATTTTTTTCCAAGGAAAAATTGTTTTTTAATTTCATTTTTGTGGTCACTGCCTTCAGTGTTTTTGAACTCCAATAAAATAAATAAAATAGTAAGGAGAGATAAGAAAGCCTTCTTACCTGAACAATACAAATAAATAGAGGAAAATAATAGAATGGGAAAGACTAGAGATTTCTTCAAGAAAACTAGAGATACTAAGGGAATATTTCATGCAAAGATGGGCACAATAAAGGACTGACATGGCAAGGACCTAACAGAAGCAGAAGAGATTAAGAGGAGGTTGCAAGAACACACAGAACTACACAAAAAAGGACTTAATAACCTAGATAATCACCATGGTGTGGTCATTCACCTAGAGCCAGACATCTTGGAGTGTGATGTCGAGTGGCCTTAGAAAGCTTTACTACGAACAAAGTTAATGGAGGTGATGAGATTCCAGCTGAGCTATTTAAATTCCCAAAACATGATGCTGTTAAAGTCCTGGACTCATTACGCCAGCAAATTTGGAGAACTCAGCAATGGCCACAGGACTGGAAAAGGTCAGTTTTCATTTCAAGCCCAAAGAAAGGCTATGCCAAAGAATGTTCAAACTACCGTGCACTCTTTTCACATACTGAGAAGGTAATACTCAAAATTCTTCAAGCTAGGCCTTAACAGGAGAAGGCGATGGCACCCCACTCTAGTACTCTTGTCTGGAAAATCCCATGGACAGAGGAACCTGGTAGGCTGCAGTCCATGGGGTCGCTAATAGTCGGACATGACTGAGCAACTTCACTTTCACTTTTCACTTTCATGCATTGGAGGAGGAAATGGCAACCCACTCCAGTAGTCTTGCCTGGAGAATCCCAGCGATGAGAGAGCCTGGTGGGCTGCCATCTATGGAGTCGCACTGAGTCAGACATGACTGAAGCAACTTAGTAGTAGTAGGTATCAACAAGACATGAACAAAGAACTTCCAGATGTACAAGCTGGATTTAGAAAAGGCAGAGGAACCAGAAGTCAAATTGCCAACATCCACTGGTTCATAGAAAAAGAAAAAGAATTTCATAAAAATATCTATTTCTGCTTTATTGGCTATGCCAAAGACTTTGACTGTGTTGATCATAACAAACTGTGGAAGATTCTTAAAGAGATGAGAATACCAGCCCCCCTTGAGAAACCTGCCCCCTGTGAAACCTGTATGCAAGTCAAGAAGAAACAATTAGAACTGGATATGGAACATCGAATTGGTTCAAAATTGAGAAAGGAATACATCAAAGCTGTGTATTGTCACCCTGCTTATTTAACCTGTATTCAGAGTACATCACTGGAAATGCTGGGCTGGATGGCTCACAAACTGGAATAAAGATTACCAGGAGAAATATCAGCGACCTCAGATATGCAGATGATACCACCCTAATGGCAGAAAGTGAAGAGGAACTAAAGAGTGTTGATGAAGATGAAAAAGAAGAGTGAAAAGACTGGCTTAAAACTCAAAAAACAAACATTCATTGCATCTAGTCCCCACACTTCATGGCAAAGAGATGGGGAAAAATGGAAATAGTAGTGAATTTTATATTCTTGGGCTCCAAAACCAAAAAGAAAATTATATTATCAGCAACTTTTGATTTCACAAATGTTAATGTTCAATTACTCAGGGAGGATAGATCAGTTCAGTTCAGTCACTCAGTCGTGTCTGATTCTTTGTAACCCCATGAATCGCAGCACTCCAGGCTTCCCTGTCCATCACCAACTCCCAGAGTTCACTCAAACTCATGTCCATCGAGTCAGTGATGCCATCCAACCATCTCATCCTCTGTCATCCCCTTCTCCTCCTGCCCCTAATCCCTCTCAGCATCAGGGTCTTTTCCAATGAGACAACTCTTCACATGAGGTGGCCAAAGTATTGGAGTTTCAGCTTCAGCATCAGTCCTTCCAATGAACACCCAGGACTGATCTCCTTTAGGATGGACTAGTTGGATCTCCTTGCAGCCCAAGGGACTCTCAAGAATCTTCTCCAACACCACAGCTCAAAAGCATCAATACTTCAGCGCTCAGCTTTCTTCACAGTCCAAATCTCACATCCATACGTGACCATTGGAAAAACCATAGTCTTGACAGACGGACTTTTGTTGGCAAAGGAATGTCTCTGCTTTAAAATATGCTATCTAGGTTGGTCATAACTTTCCTTCCAAGGAATAAGAGTCTTAATTTCATGGCTGCAATCACCATCTACAGTGACTTTGGAGCCCCCCAAAATAACATCTGACACTGTTTCCACTGTTTCCCCATCTATTTCCCATGAAATGATGGGACCAGATGCCACGATCTTCATTTTCTGAATGTTGAGCTTTAAGCCAACTTTTTCACTCTCCTCTTTCACTTTCATCAAGAGGCTTTTTAGTTCCTCTTCTCTTTCTGCCATAAGGGTGGTGTCATCTGCATATCTGAGGTTATTGATATTTCTCCCGGAAATCTAGATTCCAGCTTGTGCTTCTTCCAGCCCAGTGTTTCTCATGATGTACTCTGCATATCAGTTAAATAAGCAGGGTGACAATATGTAGCCTTGACACACTCCTTTTCTTATTTGGAATGAGTCTTTTGTTCCATAATAAGGCTCTAATACTGTATGTCCCAGAAGTGAAAAATTATAGCTTTTTTAATATAAATAATTTGTAATTTTTGTTTTTTTTAACGAATCAGATCTATACATACCCTGTTTGAAAAAGGCATGCATGAACTTTGATTCTATATTCATTCAGGTCCATCATATTAAGTCCAGCAGTGGTTATGTTATGGTAGTAGGTGACTTTATTGTTCTTATAAATATGAAGTTTAAAAACTGTCATCTTTATAGAGTTTGCCATGCATGATGTACAACTTGTTAATCTTAAATGACCATTTATATAAGACAATATTTTCATAGTTGTGGTATATAGATAATAAATAGAAGATAGATAGATAGATAGATAAAGATACCTTCCATCATGAGTTTTTATAAGATGTGCGTTGCCACAAACAATTGGTGAAGCTGAGTGGGGATGCTCACCTTTGTTGCCTGTTCCTCAGCTGGCTAAGACCAGAGATTCCTTTTAAAATGATTGTTTCCATAGGAATAGGGCTTCCTCCTCCAACAAAAGGATCCATCAAGACTTAATCTCCAAGTGTTGAAATGCTAGTTTTTCCAGAACAACTTTATAAATAGATGGTCCCCAAGTTTAGCAGTTCATTCATTCTGTCAGTGACAAAGCTATTTTCCCCATGTTTATCATATAAAAAAAGACTCATAGTAGAAGGACTAAATGCTTCAACAGGCTCAAAGCTTCTGTACACAGCTCTGTGGAATGATGGGAGGGTCAGAGATTCCCCCCCCACCACACACTAGCCAC
>SJYX01011238.1:152846-182436 GCA_006410675.1 Oreotragus oreotragus | reverse complement strand
CACAGTTTATTGTGATCTACAAGTCAAAGGCTTTGGCATAGTCAATAAAGCAGAAATAGATGTTTTTCTGGAACTCTCTTGCTTTTTCCATGATCCAGCGGATGTTGGCAATTTGATCTCTGGTTCCTCTGCCTTTTCTAAAACCATCTTGAACCTCAGGAAGTTCACGGTTCACATATGGCTGAAGCCTAGCTTGAAGAATTTTGAGTATTACTTTACTAGCGTGTGAGATGAGTGCAATTGTTATATTGGAAATAAAAGAAAAAGTAAACAAATGGGGCCTAATTAAACTTAAAAGCTTCTGCACAACAAAGGAAACTCGAAGCAAGGTGAAAGACAGCTTTCAGAATGGGAGAAAATAATAGCAAATGAAGCAACTGAGAAACAACTAATCTCAAAAATATACAAGCAACTCCTGCAGCTCAATTCCAGAAAAATAAATGACCCAATCAAAAAATGGGCCAAAGAACTAAACAGACATTTCTCCAAAGAAGACATGCAGATGGCTAACAACCACATGAAAAGATGCTCAACATCACTCATTATCAGAGAAATGCAAGTCAAAACCACAATGAGATACCATTTCACACCTGTCTCTTATACACATCTAGATGTGTATAAGAAGTGCAATTGTTATATTGGAAATAAAAGAAAAAGTAAACAAATGGGGCCTAATTAAACTTAAAAGCTTCTGCACAACAAAGGAAACTCGAAGCAAGGTGAAAGACAGCTTTCAGAATGGGAGAAAATAATAGCAAATGAAGCAACTGAGAAACAACTAATCTCAAAAATATACAAGCAACTCCTGCAGCTCAATTCCAGAAAAATAAATGACCCAATCAAAAAATGGGCCAAAGAACTAAACAGACATTTCTCCAAAGAAGACATGCAGATGGCTAACAACCACATGAAAAGATGCTCAACATCACTCATTATCAGAGAAATGCAAGTCAAAACCACAATGAGATACCATTTCACACCAGTCAGAGTGGCTGCGATCCAGAAGTCTACAAGTAATAAATGCTGGAGAGGGTGTGGAGAAAAGGGAACCCTCTTACACTGTTGATGGGAATGCAAACTAATATAGCCACTATGGAGAACAGTGTGGAGATTCCTTAAAAAACTGGAAATAGAACTGCCTTACGACCCAACAATCCCACTGCTGGGTATACACACTGAAGAAACCAGAATTGAAAGAGACACGTGTACCCCAATGTTCATCGCAGCACTGTTTATAATAGCCAGGACATGGAAGCAACCTAGATGTCCATCAGCAGATGAATGGATAAGAAAGCTGTGGTACATATACACAGTGGAGTATTACTCAGCCATTAAAAAGAATGCATTTGAATCAGTTCTAATGAGTTGGATGAAACTGGAGACTATTATAAGAGTGAAGTAAGCCAGAAAGGAAAACACCATATAGTATACTAACGCATATATATGGAATTTAGAAAGATGGTAACAATAACCCTGTATGCGAGACAGCAAAAGAAACACAGATGTATAGAAGAGTCTTTTGGACTTTGTGGGAGAGGGTGAGGGTGGGATGATTTGGGAGAATGGCATTGAAACATGTATAATATCATATATGAAGCGAATTGCCAGTCCAAGTTCGTTGCATGATACTGGATGCTTGGGGCTGGTGCACTGAGACGACCCAGAGGGATGGTACAGGGAGGGAGGTGGGAGAGGGGTTCAGGATGGGGAACACGTGTATACCTGTGGTGGATTCATGTTGACATATGGCAAAACTAATACAATATTGTAAAGTAATTAACCTCCAATTAAAATAAATAAATTTATATTAAAAAAAATACAACGTGAACCACAAAGATGATCTACAGATTCAATTTTATTTTTTCTGGTAGGATCTGTTCAAATATTTGCCAGTTTTTAAGTTGAGTGGTTTGCTTTCTTATTGTCTATTTTGTCATATAGAAGTATTGCATATATTTTGCTCCATTCTGTGACTCGCAATTTCATTTTTGTAACGGTATTCTTTCAACAGAAAAAAAAATAATTTAAAATTTGATACAGCCCAATTTCTAATTTTTATAGGTTTTTTTTTTTTTACATTCCTTCCACATTTTACAAAATTTTCTGATGTATTTTATTCTAGAAGTTTCATGGTTGTTCATTTATGGCTGTGCTTTAATTTATGCTATTATTGTGCTCAGTCACTCAGTTGTGTCTGACTCTTTGTGACCCCATGGACTATAGGCCACCAGGCTCCTCTCTCCATGGGATTCTCCAGGCAAGAATACTGGACTGAGTTGTCATTTCCTTCTACATATGCTATTATTATTTCTTGCGTTTTGTAGATAAGGTGAATGTTTATTTTTTTTACCCAAATGGATATATAGTTTTCCAGCACCACTGTTTGGAAATCTATGTCTCTTGTGTCTCCTCCATTGACCTATGGGTTCTTTACCACTATGCCATCTGGGAAGCAAGATTTCTATTGGTGAGGAACAAGTGAAGAGTGATTAGTATTTAGTCAGTGAAATGTATCTGTTCCAATGTATGTCACCAGATTCTAATACAGTCTAAGTGATAAACCTTGAACTACACTGGAGATTATTTTGTATCCTTAGACAGTGCTAGATTAACATATATTAATTTCCCAGGATCTCATTCTCTCATTTTTCAATATTACATTTTGACTATCAAAGTCATCTTTAGAAAAAAAAAAATCATGACAGATTTATCCAGCTGAAACATCTTCTTTTAGTTTATGTTAGCAATATTTTAGAATTATGTTCATTGATGTTTGTGTGTTGTGTGTGGGTATCTGTGTGCCTGTGTATGGTATCAAAATTAGGTTAATGTCAACAAATTTTCCTTTATTTTACAAAATTTTATACTTCTGAAAGTGGCATTTTCTGAGGTTTTGAAAGTATGTGCTCTTTCAGGTTACTATACTCTTCTGTATTACATACAGATGCTTTACAGTCCAGTAGGTTAGAAAATCCACTGCATGATTATACTGTATGACAAAGAATCATCCTTTAGCTCACATTTCAGTAGTAATAAGCTCTGTTCTATACTACTGTGTGTTAATATAGCTGTTTTTCATTTCTAGAGCTGACTCTAGGAAGAAAGTTAAGTGAGTGAAGTCTGTCTTCATTCTATTTTTATTCCTTGAGTTGTATTTTCTTTCATTCTCTCATGGAAACCTTTACTGGAGAAATACTCAGCGGAGATTATGACATGAATCACTTTAATTATTATTCTGCCAAGGATAATTTGCATTTAACAGAGGTTAAAGGAATCAAGCACTAGTAACAGTAGAATTTTAACACTTAAAAATTGGTTGGAGAAGAGCTCTTTGGGAAAAAAGTAGTGCCAAAAAGAGGGAAAGAGAATGATGCTCTTAGAGTCATGCTTTTCAGTAAATTCTTCTATTTTGACTAAGTCAATTCAATTCAAAATGGCCAGTAAACAGGGCCACCCGCCTCAGTTTTGTCTTTTCCTTAAAAAAAAAAAAAAAAGCAAAGACCAGAGCTGATATATGCAAATTAAATGGAGTGCATGGCTATAGGCTATTTTTATTTATCTATAAAAAGTCTTAAGTTACCATCACTCAATAACAGTATCTAGGTCAGCATTTGCATGAGGTCCAAGATCACTGGGACTTCCCAGGTGGTGCTAGTGATAAAGAATCTGCCTTCCAAGCAGCAGATGCAGGTTTGGTCCCTGGGTTGGGACTATACCCTACAGAAGGAAATGGCAACCCAATCCAGTATTCTTGTCTGCGAAATCCCATGGACAGAGAAGCCCGGAGGGCTACAATCAATGTGGTTGAGAAAGAGCTGGACATGACTTGTTGACTAAACAACAAAATTATAGTTCATTCTGGATTCAGGAAAACAGGGAACTGGCTGTACATTAGACAGAGTAGATTTACAAAGATCAGATACAAAGGAGAGTTCAACTAATAATTTTCTACTTCAGTAAAATTCAACTATATATCCCCTTTACCCAAGAAGAGATCAATAATATCAAGTGATTATTTTATAGTATTTAAAAATTGAATATATAAATTTGAAGCTTCTGAATATTGGAAGGTAAGATGAAAAATTCAATACTAGAAATCAATCCTTTATGTTTACCAGACAATTGCTGCTGATGCTGCAGCTAAGTCGCTTCAGTCGTGTCCGACTCTGTGTGACCCCATAGACGGCAGCCAATTGAGGAAGTCACAGTTTATCCACACATGCATTTCAAAATAACAGAACATGAGAATTTATAACACACTTGGGATAGATGTCACTCAGATAAAAAAATAATTCACCAGGGAAGAAACTGTAGAGAAAAATAAAAATTTAATTGAAAATGTAAAGTTCTAATATTTCATTATTTCCTTTTAAAAAGATTAGTTAATTTGGATTCATACAATGTCTTTGAAATATATGTGGTAATTGAATATGGAGTAGAACAAAATAACCTAGATATACAGTATTTAGACAACATCTTATTATCCGTGGTCCAGACTGCAAACTTCTTCAACAAAAGTAGAATATACTTATACCATATAAAATATAAGTAGCACGCATATTGCAAAATATATATGGTTATGAAAGAAATGGTAAACTAAGGAGTTTACCATTAAAAGAGTTACTGAGTAAAGTATTTTTGCTCTTTCTGTGTCAGTATATACAATTATATAATATTTTGCTAATGGCAGAGAATGTGCTATTGTAGAATTGTAAGGAAAAACTAATCTATATTAGATATACATCATTTATTCTCTTCTTGACTAGTTCTTCCTATGAAAAGTATAGATGTCTTCAAATTTAACAGAGAAGTGCATATATGAATAATTATCATATGTATGTTGTGAAATCATAAAAGTGAAATGTCATACTGAATTTTTTGTGACAGATATTTAAAAAGACAATGGTTTTCACTTTTTCAGTCACCAAGTTGTGTCCAGCTCTTTATGAGCCTATGGAATGCAGCATGCCACGCTTTCCTGTCTTTCACCATCTCCTAGTTTGCTTTAACTGATCTCATTAAAAAAAGTTAGTGCCCAGAAAGGATCAATAGTGTTCAGACCTAAGTTTTAGAATTTTTTGACAGTTATTTCAGTACTGACAAAAAAGGCTATGGATAGAAAAGGAAATGACCCAAAGAACAAGGGCCCTGTCAACTACTTAATTCCTTTTAAGACTTGTCCACATCATGGACATCAGTCTCACCTTCAGTTTGTGTACACAAAATCTTTTTGTGCTGAGATGGTGAACTTGGCTAAGAAGGTATGTGCCACCTAGAGACACCGTTTTACAATGACTTCAAAAATGAAAACAATGAGCAATAAAGGAACGTTGGCTTTTGAGGGGAAAATAGGACTGTCCTTTTTCATTTCTCTTAATTGACTGACTCTCAGTTCCTTGCAGATGAAGAATCGCAGAGTCAATCTGCCAGGAAAGAAGCAGCATGTTACTGGCAGAATTATGCTAGCCAGTATCTGGTTACATTTTAAGTGGAAAGGTTTCTCAGCTGGGCTGACCCTGCATACCTGCTATGTCCACAGAGGAAGCAAAGACTGTGAACTGTCAAGTTGCCCAGACTAGTTATACTTTATATGTAACTTGGTTATATTTAGCTAATATAATTCACTGCACACAAGATTACCACTTGTCTGAGTATCTCCAAACTGCTATTTAGAGGTAGTAGTTTTTAATTAATTACCTGATATTTCTCAAGCACCATGTGTAAAACCATCAGAAGACTTGAGCTGTAGTATTGGTTCTTGGATTTATTAGCAGTCAGACTTGGAAAAGTCTCTATTTCTTAATCTTTCTGTTTCCTTGGGTGTCATATGTGGATGATTTATATTCTCTTTCCTAAAAATAAAACGTGCATGCTTAGTTGTTCAGTCGTGTCTGACTTTTTGTGACCCCATCGACTGTAGTCCGCCAGACTCCTCTGTCTGTGGGATTCTTCAGGCAAGAATACCAGAGTGGGTCATCATTCCCTTCTCCAAGGGATCTTCCCAACCCAGGGATCAAATCCATGTCTCCTGCACTGCAGGCAGATTCTTTATCATCTGAGCCACCAGGGAAGCCCCAAAATAAAACATGGTAATAGATTAAAAGTACTTCTGAAGCTGTAAATTTATATACAAATGTGGGGTCTTATCATCATCATCACATCATCATATCATCATGATGCTGACAATAAGCTGCTCAGTGGCTGAAAAGAACAGTCTCCTGTGACCTTTTATTACTCTCCAACTTGCATGTCTGGTGGATGCCTTCAGAGATGTCATCTGTCAATGCATACAGTTGGGACAAATTCCGTACTGTGACATGGTGTGGTGTGAGGGACAACTTGTGTGGTTAGATTTAACCAGGCAGAGAATTGGGACAGTCATTAGTTTCCTGTCATTTTATGGAGTGTAGGATCCATTCCATTGCTAGAGAAAATACACTTCCACTTGTGACTCTCCTCACAGAGAGTGAGTTTAAAGAAGGGCTCTGCTCAGGGGAAATTAAGCAGTCAGTTGGGACAGTAGTCTCTATGTGAGGGTACCACTTGCTTGGAGAAGTATCTGGGAAAGCCAGGTTCCTTGAATTTGTGACTGGGGACAGCTGGGAAACAAAGCCGGTGGATGTTATGTAGCAGGTGGAGGGAACTGCTCATTCTTTGGAAGGCTGAGTCTGGTTCCTCTTCTAGGTGGAACAGAATGGGAGTGCCTTGAAACACAGGCAGTTTGTGGTCCAAGCATGGAACACCCTGGATCTTTTACACACAGCACTGATTCTTATGTGACACTAACTCACTATCTATTATTCTTTGAGAAAGAACATTTTATCCCTTTCTCATTTCCAAAATTTTTATTTATCTATAAAAAGTCTTAAGTTACCATCACTCAATAACAGTATCTAGGTCAGCATTTGCATGAGGTCCAAGATCACTGGGACTTCCCAGGTGGTGCTAGTGATAAAGAATCTGCCTTCCAAGCAGCAGATGCAGGTTTGGTCCCTGGGTTGGGACTATACCCTACAGAAGGAAATGGCAACCCAATCCAGTATTCTTGTCTGCGAAATCCCATGGACAGAGAAGCCCGGAGGGCTACAATCAATGTGGTTGAGAAAGAGCTGGACATGACTTGTTGACTAAACAACAAAATTATAGTTCATTCTGGATTCAGGAAAACAGGGAACTGGCTGTACATTAGACAGAGTAGATTTACAAAGATCAGATACAAAGGAGAGTTCAACTAATAATTTTCTACTTCAGTAAAATTCAACTATATATCCCCTTTACCCAAGAAGAGATCAATAATATCAAGTGATTATTTTATAGTATTTAAAAATTGAATATATAAATTTGAAGCTTCTGAATATTGGAAGGCAAGATGAAAAATTCAATACTAGAAATCAATCCTTTATGTTTACCAGACAATTGCTGCTGATGCTGCAGCTAAGTCGCTTCAGTCGTGTCCGACTCTGTGTGACCCCATAGACGGCAGCCAATTGAGGAAGTCACAGTTTATCCACACATGCATTTCAAAATAACAGAACATGAGAATTTATAACACACTTGGGATAGATGTCACCCAGATAAAAAAATAATTCACCAGGGAAGAAACTGTAGAGAAAAATAAAAATTTAATTGAAAATGTAAAGTTCTAATATTTCATTATTTCCTTTTAAAAAGATTAGTTAATTTGGATTCATACAATGTCTTTGAAATATATGTGGTAATTGAATATGGAGTAGAACAAAATAACCTAGATATACAGTATTTAGACAACATCTTATTATCCGTGGTCCAGACTGCAACCTTCTTCAACAAAAGTAGAATATACTTATACCATATAAAATATAAGTAGCACGCATATTGCAAAATATATATGGTTATGAAAGAAATGGTAAACTAAGGAGTTTACCATTAAAAGAGTTACTGAGTAAAGTATTTTTGCTCTTTCTGTGTCAGTATATACAATTATATAATATTTTGCTAATGGCAGAGAATGTGCTATTGTAGAATTGTAAGGAAAAACTAATCTATATTAGATATACATCATTTATTCTCTTCTTGACTAGTTCTTCCTATGAAAAGTATAGATGTCTTCAAATTTAACAGAGAAGTGCATATATGAATAATTATCATATGTATGTTGTGAAATCATAAAAGTGAAATGTCATACTGAATTTTTTGTGACAGATATTTAAAAAGACAATGGTTTTCACTTTTTCAGTCACCAAGTTGTGTCCAGCTCTTTATGAGCCTATGGAATGCAGCATGCCACGCTTTCCTGTCTTTCACCATCTCCTAGTTTGCTTTAACTGATCTCATTAAAAAAAGTTAGTGCCCAGAAAGGATCAATAGTGTTCAGACCTAAGTTTTAGAATTTTTTGACAGTTATTTCAGTACTGACAAAAAAGGCTATGGATAGAAAAGGAAATGACCCAAAGAACAAGGGCCCCGTCAACTACTTAATTCCTTTTAAGACTTGTCCACATCATGGACATCAGTCTCACCTTCAGTTTGTGTACACAAAATCTTTTTGTGCTGAGATGGTGAACTTGGCTAAGAAGGTATGTGCCACCTAGAGACACCGTTTTACAATGACTTCAAAAATGAAAACAATGAGCAATAAAGGAACGTTGGCTTTTGAGGGGAAAATAGGACTGTCCTTTTTCATTTCTCTTAATTGACTGACTCTCAGTTCCTTGCAGATGAAGAATCGCAGAGTCAATCTGCCAGGAAAGAAGCAGCATGTTACTGGCAGAATTATGCTAGCCAGTATCTGGTTACATTTTAAGTGGAAAGGTTTCTCAGCTGGGCTGACCCTGCATACCTGCTATGTCCACAGAGGAAGCAAAGACTGTGAACTGTCAAGTTGCCCAGACTAGTTATACTTTATATGTAACTTGGTTATATTTAGCTAATATAATTCACTGCACACAAGATTACCACTTGTCTGAGTATCTCCAAACTGCTATTTAGAGGTAGTAGTTTTTAATTAATTACCTGATATTTCTCAAGCACCATGTGTAAAACCATCAGAAGACTTGAGCTGTAGTATTGGTTCTTGGATTTATTAGCAGTCAGACTTGGAAAAGTCTCTATTTCTTAATCTTTCTGTTTCCTTGGGTGTCATATGTGGATGATTTATATTCTCTTTCCTAAAAATAAAACGTGCATGCTTAGTTGTTCAGTCGTGTCTGACTTTTTGTGACCCCATCGACTGTAGTCCGCCAGACTCCTCTGTCTGTGGGATTCTTCAGGCAAGAATACCAGAGTGGGTCATCATTCCCTTCTCCAAGGGATCTTCCCAACCCAGGGATCAAATCCATGTCTCCTGCACTGCAGGCAGATTCTTTATCATCTGAGCCACCAGGGAAGCCCCAAAATAAAACATGGTAATAGATTAAAAGTACTTCTGAAGCTGTAAATTTATATACAAATGTGGGGTCTTATCATCATCATCACATCATCATATCATCATGATGCTGACAATAAGCTGCTCAGTGGCTGAAAAGAACAGTCTCCTGTGACCTTTTATTACTCTCCAACTTGCATGTCTGGTGGATGCCTTCAGAGATGTCATCTGTCAATGCATACGGTTGGGACAAATTCCGTACTGTGACATGGTGTGGTGTGAGGGACAACTTGTGTGGTTAGATTTAACCAGGCAGAGAATTGGGACAGTCATTAGTTTCCTGTCATTTTATGGAGTGTAGGATCCATTCCATTGCTAGAGAAAATACACTTCCACTTGTGACTCTCCTCACAGAGAGTGAGTTTAAAGAAGGGCTCTGCTCAGGGGAAATTAAGCAGTCAGTTGGGACAGTAGTCTCTATGTGAGGGTACCACTTGCTTGGAGAAGTATCTGGGAAAGCCAGGTTCCTTGAATTTGTGACTGGGGACAGCTGGGAAACAAAGCCGGTGGATGTTATGTAGCAGGTGGAGGGAACTGCTCATTCTTTGGAAGGCTGAGTCTGGTTCCTCTTCTAGGTGGAACAGAATGGGAGTGCCTTGAAACACAGGCAGTTTGTGGTCCAAGCATGGAACACCCTGGATCTTTTACACACAGCACTGATTCTTATGTGACACTAACTCACTATCTATTATTCTTTGAGAAAGAACATTTTATCCCTTTCTCATTTCCAAAGACTGGATCCACAGGAAAATCTTTCATTTCTGCATGATGTCCAATCACCTCAGTTCTACCTAGTTAATAAGAGGTATTTTGGGCACATTGGGTAGAGTGCATGAGCTTGGAGGCCATGCTGCTGGGACTCAAATCCCAGTTCCTTTGCTTGTGAGTTCTATGACTGCCAGCCTGTTAACCTCTCTGTGCCCTAAATTACTCATAAAGTGTGTGTAACAGCAATACCTTTCTCATAGATTTAAATGATACAAAAGATTTAGAGCTTCAAGAAGAGCATCTCCTGTATATTAAATACTTAATAAAAGTTACTGTTCTTATGGACCTATGCAAATTTGATCACTCAGCGTGAAAAGTCTTAGAAGCAATACTTGCTGACTGAGGTGGAGGTTGGAACCTTCCAATTATTGATCACGTATATTGATCTCCTACACTGTGCCAGGCATTTAATCCTCAAATAATCATATGTTTTCCTTTGTTTAAAGGTGAGAAAATCGAAGCTCTGAGTGACTTACTGAGGTTACACAGCAGGTATCAGATAAAAGGAGATCTCAGGACCACCTGACTCCAGTGGCCTTTCTGCTTTTTTTTATATTATTCTGTATCAGAATCTTTGTTCCTCCTTCAGTCGTCTCTCTTCACTTCTGAGTCAAAACACTTTTAAACGACATTAACACATGGTTCCCATGGCATGCCCAGAGGAGCTCTTGGAGAAATATAATTATCCAGAAAAAAAAGATGTGCATCTCTTCTTTCTCATAATGCTCCATGTAGCTACGAAAGAAAAATATTCTCTTTACAAACACATATTTCTTCCAATGGTTAAACTCCAACAACAAATGCTCATATAGAGATACAAATAGGCTTTCCTTTATTTACTGACATACTTGTACACATATGCATCTTAGGAATCAGGATGTGAGTAGGACTCACATATGAAGCTAAAGTTGATCGCATCATGTCTACTAAACATTCAAAGAAAATTTTACAGCACAAACTTGACTGTTAAGATTACATAGAGAAAATTAATTTTGACTTTGTTGCTTGAGTTTTGAGAGAAGTAGCTGACCAGGAACTGAAAGAAGTGGGAATAAAAACTGGTTTCTGGGGAGTTCTGTGGACAGTTTGGGAGAGAAACAGATATTGCTTCCTGGTCTAAGAATGCTCCAGCAATTAAAAACAACAACAAAATCCCAGAAAGCAAAAGCAAGCAAACAACACCAGGAAAGACTCAACTCTGTGGCCTGATTTGAGGACTATGTCTAAGTAATATACTTTCTTTGAGGAGAAGGGAAATGTGAAGAAGGGTGCAGGACCTCACATTTTAAGAAGTGGTATGTGTACCTTTCTAGAAGCTCCATCCCAGCAAGTCTCAGGGTCAGCCAGCTTCATGGACAATGAAGAAAGTACTGCTGTAGAAATTCAGCCGTGTGGTGACCAAGACAGAGATTAGCCCTCTCCATAATCAGGAGCACCTTTGGATGGCTAACATGACAGCCCATTGAGTGCCTCTTCTCAGTCCATAGGGGATCCAGAGGATGACAGCTTTAAAGAAAATGTAGGTGCTCTCTATGCCCTCCACCATCAGACACCGAGTCAAAGGAAAGAAGTCACTGTGTAGGACTGGCGTTCCTGAGGGCCACATAAAAATAGGTTTTGTAATTTGCTCAAACACTGACTATACACCAGGCTTTTGTAGCCTGAGGGGCCAGTTTTATAAACACACACACACACGCACCTACTATTACCATAAATATGCTCTACACTGAAAAAAAAAAAAAAGGTGAAAGGGTGTTAGTTGCTCAGTCCTGTCTGACTCTTTGTGACCCTATTGACTATAGCCCGCCAGACTCCTCTGTCCATGGAATTCTTCAGGCAAGAATACTAGGTTGGTAGCCATTCCCTTTTCCAGGGGATCTTCCTGACCCAGGGATTGAACCTGGGTCTCCTGCATTGCAGGCATATTCTTTATCAGGGAATTCAAGGCACGCATATTAATATTTACCTGAGCTAAGGGTAGGAGAGGTCTTGTAGTACAATACAAAATCATCCATGGGGAACTGATAATCTAGGCTTTCAACTGAGTTCCAAAATGATGGCTAGAACTACATTTCAGTAGAATTGATTTCCTTTACAATCCTATGTATTTGATTAAATTCAGCTAAAATCAATATTCTGAGAAGGATCCATACATAAGGTTTATCCAGCTATCAAGAGATTATGACTTAAGCTCCTGCTCCAGGGGATTGAGTTGAAGGCAGGAGGAGGAGTTGGCAGATATTGCACATATAAGTCAAACCTCAGAGATCTAGAAAGCTGGTTAGTATAGGATCCCTGACAATGATGGACGCCTCGTAGTAACATAATTCTTCCTTTAAAATGATGGTTGGTCCCACTATAATTATAAAAGTCTCCTCTATCACTTTTTTTCAAAAACTCTATATACATATTTCTTTAGCTACCTTTTGAATATCTCTTGTGAAATGTTTATTTTAAATAAAATGCTTTAAAATTTTTCATCATTTATGCTAGCATATCCACTTATTAGATTTGTAAGAGCTCTCCAGGGATAGTTGAAAACATGCTGTGATTTTAACTCAAGCATCTATACTTTATCCCAAACATATCAAAATAAGTTATATCATGGGGAATAATGCACATTTCTTACCTGATTATAATTTCCAATGTCATATATCATGTTCAGCAAATACTAATTACTACTAACTGGCATTTGATTGAAGCAGTAAAGAGGTGGATTCATTCTGTTTCATTAATTGATTCAAGTTGGGTTTTGGCCAAGGCTTATAACCTAAATGTCTGATAACAAGGGAATGATTAATTGAATCTTAGCACATCCATATGACAGAATAATGTGAACCCATTAAAATGGTATTTTAGAAGAATACTTAGTAAAATTGGAAAATGCGTGTAATAAATTTACTATCAGTACTACATGGAGAATAAAATCCAGATTCATCATCTTGGATGCTAAGGATCTGCATAGTTATGGGGTCTTGCACAACTCTATTTTATACCTTAAACTATACTTTACATCTCAAACACCTATCTCCCTCAGTTTTTACACTTCATCCACTCTGGTTTTTATTCTATTTCGCTAACAGGGCAAGACGTTTCCACTGTCAGGACTTTGCATCATCTCTTCTCACTTCCTGAAAGGCCCTTCCTCGTATCTTCATGCGAACAACACCTTCTTGTCACTGAAAAGGGCCTTCTCTGACCACTTACTTTCTAGTATATCTCTTTATTATTTTATGTATTACTTCTTACTATCTGATATTGCTTTATTTATTTTTAGTTTAAATTTCTGCACTTCCCTCTAGAATGCAAACTGTTTACAATCAGCAACATTTTATTTATTTCTTGTTCAGTGCTTTATTTCAGTGCTTTGGAAAATACTTGGCACTTAGTAAATTCCAGCACATATGCTGAATGAATAAACAAACCAGTAATCTTTTTTAATTTTAAAAATAAAGTGTCTATTTTAGAAATCTTCAAAAAATATAGAGGAGAAAATTAGAATATAAATTATTGATAGTGACTTCAGAGATAATTATTGTAGACATGCTGACATATGTTAAGGCAGAGACAAGTGAATGTATGGCACTTGTGGTCATCTGACTTCACCCCCTGTTTAGTTCTCTTCTTTTTCTTGCTTCTTTTCTCTCCCTTCTTCACAGAAACAGAAAATAAACTTCTCTCATAAACTCTTGTATAATATTTTAGTGATACTTTTAATTTCTTATAAAACACTCCCTTGAATTTTATCAACATATCAATATTTATTTGGCCAAAAATAGTGCTCTCCCAAACAGGTATTCTGGTACTCTTGCTGTTCTGCTCTTCCGAAACACAGAGCAGGGCATGGTGATGGGATAGTCCTTTGTGGTGGATCAGAGAACATCTTCAAGGGGGAACTGACTTCTCAGCTGAGACCTGAAATGTTTCCAAGTCAGCCACACTAAGTTTACGATGTTGAAGACCTGAAAGGTGGGAGAGACAGAGTCCAAACGGACAGAACTACGATATACATAAAGGTCTGAGAACACAGAACATTGAACTTTAGGAGAAATAAAGGTTATCCCATTTTACTCCTAGTGTGTACTGTGTCAGGGACTTTTGATTCTGGGCAACTAGGAAGAAGCCAGGTAAGAAGGGAATCATGTTAGGCAGTGTTTCACAAAGAGCAAAATGTCTTATAAGTGTTTTCAGCACAGAACTATGATGACCTTTTACACAGATTATCCAAACTGCTTATGATGAAATATGGAAAGAGAAAACATTTTGCAACTTTTGTGCCTATACAAATATACAATGAACATTTTTTCACACCTAGAGGGAGAAGACAAGAAAGCTTATGCAACATGTGTTCTAGACTTCCTTCATCCACCCATGTATCAAGCAAGAGACAGAAGAAAATGGTGTCCTTGGCGGCTGCTAATAGTGAGACTCTTATGATCTGTATCAAAGTTGCCTTTACTCACTATTATGCCGAGTCGGATGCAAAAGGCCACCATGATTTAGCTGGCATAACAGCTGCCATAAAAGGATCATAAAATACTGCCTTTCTTCATGGAGAGTAGGTTCCTTCTCTGGATGGTCTTTACTTAGACAGGAAGCTCCAGCAGGTTATCTGAATGCAGCCTCACCCTTTTCTCCACAGATGTTAAGATAGTAACACGTCCTCCTGGTGACTGTTCCACATGTTGGCCAGAGATAGTCTTCTTGTTCTTAACACTAATTCCAGATTGTCTGGCCTCCCCCTGCATCTGCTTTTCTCAGTCCTGTAACTTTCAGAATTAACTTAATATCTCTGGTATGTAGATGGTGCCCCTCTCTCCTTTCGGTGACTTATTTATATCTCCCTCCACCCTATTCTCACAAATATTTTAATTTTTCAAAGATATGGGTAGAAACCAGGTTTTAAAGACGGATTGTTGCTGTTTAGTCCTCAGTCGTGTCTGACTCTTTGTGACCCCATCAGGCTCCTTTGTCCATGGGATTTTCCCAGGCAAGAATATTGGAGTGAGTTGCCATTTCCAGGGGCTCTTAACAACCCAGGGATTAAACCTGCATCTTCTATATTAGTAGACTGATTCTTTACCACTGAGCCACCTTGGGAGCCCCTTTAAAGGGGGTAGGGTAGGCAAATTACTGTGAGTAGACCACTCAGCATCATATCTTAGAAATATAATAATTTTTTAGCAGCATAAAGAGGGATGGTCTATTATTTGAGAGATATTTATAGCCTTTTGTAATTCACTAATATTTATTGAGCTCCATTTGGTGATCCAAGACAAAAAAAAAAATATTTCCCAAAGACAAGTAAATATCTAATCCCCTTAGTCTGTAGCTGCTTCCCTCACAGCTACTCAAAAACTTCACTCTTTTCACTATTCCTGTCTTTTCTTGTATTAGTTTTCTGTTGCTGCTACAACCAATTATTAAGGACTTAAGGGTTTAAAACATCACCAAGTTATTATCTTCCTGGAGGTCAGATCTGTGAACTGGGTCTTAGAATCAGTGTCATCAGCGGAGCTGCACCCTTTCCTGAGACTCCAGCAGAGAATCCACCCCTTGCTCTTTCCAGCTCCTAGGGGCTGCCCACATTTCTTGGCTACTGCAGCAATGCTCTTGCCTCTTCCTCAATAATCACATCCCCTTCTGTGACTATGACTCTCCCGACTCTCTCTTCTAAGGACTCTCATGGTTGAACTAAGCTCACCTGGAAAATCCAGGATAGGCTCCCTATCTCAAAACCCTTAATCTTAATCAAATATGCAAAATCCTTTGTAACTGTACATGACATATTCATAGGTTCTGGTGATTAAGACAGGACTGTCTTTGGGAGGGGGCATTATTCTGCTTACTACACTCCTTCATCATCAGTTTATATCACTGTTACTTGTTCTTTATTTCTTCTAATTTACCTTTATGTTTTTATTTTTCTCATCTGAAATAGTAATAAAAGACATACACACAACCTAGAGTTTTTGGAAGGAGTGGGCACAGAAGAGTCTGGCACACATCATACACTTAAGTTGCTATTAGTATTTGGGGGATGATATAATTTTACAACCACCTTCATGAGGTTAAAATTTCCATCATCCACCCATACTGATGGTAAATAGTAGCACTTATGAGGTGATATATGAGAATTTAATATGATATAATATTTCAGTAATTGATTCTAGGAGCATATATGCTCACATTTTGAACAGTTTAATCTTTGAATTACCCTTGAAGAATCATCCATATTTTAGCAACTCTAGCAGAAAATGATTTTGCAACTTTAGTTTTCTTTCTCATCTGTGACAGATAAAACATCTGCATTTTCCATTTTCTTTCTCCCTCATATGTTGAGGGAAATTATGATTATTTCCGTTGAGATTTTGTACCTCTGCCACATCTAGTGAGTATCCCTGTTGTGTCAGCTCCTTCTTTAGATTTCTGTAATATAGTTTTAAGATAACAAATAGAGCAACATAAATTTAGGACAAGCAGACAGAAAGATACATAAACTGAGTCTTGCTGGGAAGGGCTTTGTCTCTTTAAGAGAGAATGGTGGCTTATAGGAAAAGAAGTAGGGGTTCAGAGTTACAGTGGACTAAGCTTTTGAAGAAATCAGTTCTAATTCAAGGGTAGGGTACTGGTGATGACAGAGATGAAAATGTTTTAAAGATTTTCAGTGCAATGAAAAATGTTTCTTATCAGTAAATAGTGGTTTATTTTCATTACTTTCAGTTGCTAGTTTATATTTTTTTCAAACCAGCTTCATGGCTTGACAGGTCATGTGGGGCTTAGTTTTTGTTTAAACTGTACCTCATCGACTGGATATGTTATATTTGCTTCAAATTTCTTAAACCCTGTATGTCAAACAAACTCATCAAACCACTTTCATCCATCTGTCATCTCCTCCAGCAATCTTTGTCACTCCCTATCTCTTTCCTCTTAAGGCAGAACTGACCTTTCTTTAGTTCGAGTTCACTTTTTTTTTTTTTTAACTCTTCTAAGAATATCATCCTTAGGTACACTTTAAAAACATATCCTGAAAACACACCATCACATATACTGTTTCATTGCTGCATTGTAAGTGTTCTCATTTCCCTCCTTCTACAGACAAACTTCGTTAAAGAGTTTACCAAAATTGCTAGTTCCTTCATGTCCGATGTGCTACTAAACTCACTTTGATCTGATTTTTTATTTTAATGACATAGAAAATGCAATTGTAATTATCAGATCCAGTGACTGCCTTCTACTTAATTTGGCTGCTCTATAGCATAATAATATTGATCATACATTTTTCCACTATAGTCTTCTTCACTATGATATTAATACCTTATTTCTCTTTCCTGTCTTTAGCTCACTGATTATTGTCTTTCTGGATTTCCTCCAGTTCTGTCCCTAACTGCTTGTAAGTTCCATGATTCCATCTTTGACCTGTAGCCCATTACATATGATTTTGTGTGTGATATTACCTATTACTATAGATTTTATTAGCACCAATTTAAAAGGCCAATTAAATTAATCTCTAAAGACTTCTGTGTTTATTATTTCCTTAAATGGAACCAATGAAGTTATTAATAATGGAAACAGCCATACTTGAAAACTCAAATATTCTTGATACACTTTCTTTCAGTTCATATCTTTAGCTATCAGGTCACCCACTGAATCTTCCCATGTTAACCTTGTTAAATTCCTCTCTTTTCCTCCATAAGTCTATCAGTTCATATGTCCTTTCTCATTTCTCTCAATTATGTCAAGTCACTGAACTAAGCCTTTTTTGATATCTCTTACTCTCTGTCTCATCCTTTTTGCAGTGTTTGGTATGGCAGTCCCTTCTTGAACATTTGTTTCAAATCTTGCAAAGTAAAGGATGATATATAAAAGTCCTTTACAATGTGACCACAAAATCCTTTCACTCAATTACCAAGCCACATTTCACTTCCAACTATATTAACTCATTTTTAAAGTAGTGTGCAGAGCTGTTGTTGTTCAGTTGCTAAGTCATGTCCAACTTTTTGTGACCCCATGGACTGCAGCACACCAGGCTTCCTGTCCTTCACTATCTCCCAGAATTTGCTCAAACTCATGTCCATTGAATCAGTGATGCGATCTGAGAAGACTACTACCAGAACATCAAGAAGAAACTCTCTAAAGGCATGCAACACAGCTTCAGGCAGTGCTTAAGGCTGTAACCGTTGGGGAAAAAAGCTTGAATGGGCAGATCACTTGAGTGCAGACAGAAGAAAGAGGCTAGTTGAATCTGTGTAGGATCATGAACCTTTGACACATAGTGGCTCACAAAGGGCTAACCACAAACATATGTATATGTTGATGTGGCTGATTCATCAACAGCCATGGCTGAGTCATGTAAATTTTGGGCCAAAACCAACACAAGAGTGTAAAGTAATTATCTTTCAATTAAATATAAATAAATAAACTAATTAAATAATTAATTTAAAAAGGAAAAGAAGAAAAAGGGCTAACCATGAGCAACACTGTGGGGAAAAACAGCTACTTGGCATCATCATTGCTTCCCTTGTCATTTTTAAAACCTTCCTCTTCTTTCTCTGTTACTTGCCATCTTCTTTCCTCTCTCCCTCAATAAATAAGATCTCCCTTGTAAGATCTTTCAACCTAGGAGCTTGTTTCTGGCCCAGGGACTCTTCTTATGAATGGTTCACCTAGACATTTCCAGATCTTGAATTTTTGCCCAAACTAGTGTACTCTACTGAAGAAGGAAATGGCAACCCACTCCAGTATTCCTCCTTGGAGAATTTCATGGAGAGAGGAGCCTTGGTGGGCTACAGCCCATGGGGTCACAAAGAGTAGGATATGACTGAGTGACTAACACTAATGTACTCTACTTTCCATTCACATAGAATAAGCAGAGTAATGTGTGTGTGTGTGTGTGTGNATGCTGGGAGGGATTGGAGGCAGGAGGAAAAGGGGATGACAGAGGATGAGATGGTTAGATGGCATCACTGACTCGATGGACATGAGTTTGAGTGAACTCTGGGAGTTGGTGATGGACAGGGAGGCCTGGTGTGCTGCGACTCATGGGATCACAAAGAGCCAGACACGACTGAGTGACTGAACTGAACTGAACTGAAAGCCTTAAAGGGTCCTACATTTTTTTTCTTGTTAATGAAATTTCTCTCATATAATCTATTCGTTAATCTAGGAGTCTCCTGTTTTGTTTTGTTTTGTTTTGTTTTGTTTAACTTCCAGGCACAGGTGCATTTACACGCAGTGTAAGTTCAGATCAGTTCAGTAGCTCAGTAGTATCTGACTCTGTGTCTCCATGGTCTGCAGCACACCAGGCCTCCCTGTCCATCACCCGTTCCCGGAGTTTACCCAAACTCCTGTCCATCAAGTCCGTGATGCCACCCAGCCATCTCATCCTCGGTCATCCCCTTCTCCTGCCCCGAATCCCTCCCAGCATGAGTCTTTTCCAATGAGTCAGCTCTTCGCATCAGGTGTCCAAAGTACTGGAGTTTCAGCTTTAGCATCATTCCTTCCAATGAACACTCAGGCTTGATTTCCTTTAGGATGGACTGGTTGGATCTCCTTGCAGACCAAGGGACTCTCAAAAGTCTTCTCCAACACCACAGTTCAAAAGCATCAATTCTTCTGTGCTCNTCAGGTGTCCAAAGTACTGGAGTTTCAGCTTTAGCATCATTCCTTCCAATGAACACTCAGGCTTGATTTCCTTTAGGATGGACTGGTTGGATCTCCTTGCAGACCAAGGGACTCTCAAAAGTCTTCTCCAACACCACAGTTCAAAAGCATCAATTCTTCTGTGCTCTGCTTTCTTTACAGTCCAGCTCTCACATACATACATGACCACTGGGGAAAACCATAGCCTTGACTAGATGGATTTCTGTTGGTAAAGTAATGTCTCTGCTTTTTAATATGCTATCTAGGTTGGTCATAACTTTCCTTCAAGGAGTAAGTGTCTTTTAATTTCATGACTGCAGTCACCATCTGCAGTGATTTTCGAACCCCCCAAAATAAAGTCAGCCACTGTTCCACTGTTTCCCCATCTATTTGCCATGAAGTGATGGGACCGGATCCCGTGATCTTAGTTTTCTAAATGTTGAGCTTTAAGCCAACTTTTTCACTGTCCTCTTTCACTTTCACCATGAGGCTCTTTAGTTCCTCTTCTCTTTCTGCCATAAGGGTGGTGTCCTCTGCATATCAGAGGTTATTGATATTTCTCCTGGCAATCTTGATTCCAGCCTGTTTTCCTCCTGCCCAGCGTTTCTCATGATGTACTCTGCATAGAAGTTAAATAAGGAGGGTGACAATATACAGCCTTGACGTACTCCTTTTCCTATTTGGAACCAGTCTGTTTTTCCATGTCCAGTTCTAACTATTGCTTCTTGACCTGCATACAGATTTCTCAAGAGACAGGTCAAGTGGTCTGACCAATCTCTTAAAGAATTTTTCACAGTTTGTTGTGATCCACACAGTCAAAGGCTTTCCCATAGTCAATGAAGCAGAAATAGATGTTTTTCTGGAACTCTCTTTCTTTTTCAATGATCCAGCAGATGTTGGCAATTTGACCTCTGGTTCCTCTTCCTGTTCTAAAACCAGCTTGAACATCAGTAAGTTCATGGTTCATGTGTGGTTGAAGCCTTGCTGGAGAATTTTGAGCATTACTTTACTAGTGTGTGAGACGAGTGCGATTGTATAGTAGTTTGAGCATTGTTTTATATTGCCTTTTTAGGACTGGAATGAAAACTGACCTTTTCCAGTCCTGTGGCCACTGCTGAATTTTCCAAATTTGCTAGCATATTGAGTGCAGCACTTTCACAGCATCATCTTTAGGATTTGAAATAGCTCAACTGGAATTCCATCACCTCCACTAGCTTTGTTCATAGTGATGCTTTCTAAGGCCCACTTGACTTCAGATTCCAGGACGTCTGGCTCGAGGTGAGTTATCAAACTATCATGATCATCTGGGTTGTGAAAATCTTTCCTATAGTTCTGAGTATTCCTGCCACCTCTTCTTAATATCTTCTGCTTCTCTTATGTCCATACATTTCCTGTCCTTTATTGAGCATGTCTTTGCATGAAATGTTCCCTTGGTATCTCTAATTTTCTTGAAGAGATCTAGAGATCTAGACTAGAGTCTTTCCCATTCTATTGTTTTCATCTTTTTCTTTGCATTTTCCTTTGAGGAAGGCTTTATTATCTCTCCTTGATATTCTTTGGAACTCTGCATTCAGATGCTTATATTTTTCCTTTTCTTTGTTTTTTGTTTCTCTTCTTTTTACAGCTATTTGTAAGGCCTCCTCAGATAGCCATTTGCTTTTTTGCCTTTCATTTTCTTGGGGATGGTCTTGCTCCCTGTCTTCTGTACAATGTCATGAACCTCCATCCAGAGTTCATCAGGCACTCTGTCTATCAGATCTAGTCCCTTAAATCTATTTCCCACTTCCACTGTATAATTGTAAGGGATTTGATGTAGGTCATACCTGAGTGGTCTCATGGTTTTCCCTACTTTCTTCAATTTCAGTCTGAATTTGGCAATAAGGAATTCATGATCTGAACCACAGTCAGCTCCTGGTCTTGTTTTTACTGACTTTATAGAGCTTCTCCAATTATGCCAATGTTTATAAGCTTATATTTTACTATACATATATTTTTTATATCGGAATAGTTATGGAAAATGTTAATAATAGGGATAGATAAGTGAAAGATTTACTGAAATTCTTTGTACTATCTTTGCAACTCATATAAACTTGAAATTATTTGTAAAGCAACATTTTTTAATGTTACACTATAATATACTATCTTTTTACTTCAAAAAGATTACAATATTTATTTCTTTAGCACAAATTTTGAAGAGAAATTTCCACAAAATTTTATGCCTAGTAAGTAGATACATTCCCACATTCCAGCTAACTCTGTTTCTTTTTCACAACTATCAATACCATGGTAGTTGAAGGCAGAAAACAAATATTGAGTTGAAAGTCTTTGTACTTTATAAACTGTACGATGAGCTTCATTCACCATGTTTATTATTCTAGATACACAGTTTACTCATGAAAAGAAAAAAATTATATTTATCTTATTGCTTGTCCCCTGCCTTTCACTGTTCCTTGTGTCATTGAAAAAAAACTCTTAGGTGGAGTAGAATTGTTTTTCTGTCCTTCACTTAGAAAAAGTTCTTAGGGACAGAAAGAGGAAGATTTTTTTACTTTTTAAAATTTTTGATAGAATCATGATTGACTATAAATGATTGAACTATGCTTTCAGAAAAAACAAGGCACATTTCCAAACTGCAGACCCACCCTTGTAAAGAGGTGATTTATATTTGGATTTGCTACTGATATTAAATGTTTTATTTCTTGGAAGATATTAAGGAATATTCTGGTGCTGAACTCTTTATTTTATCATTATAACATTTTATTTAAGAATACTATTTAATAGATTAAATTAACAGTAAGCCTTTTTAGCATGATACTTAAGTATATTGAATTATTATGGGCCTAAGATTGTATTAGTGAAGTCGCTCAGTTGTGTCTGACTCTTTGTGACTCCATGGACTGTAGCCTACCAGGCTCCTCCGTCCACAGGATTTTCCAGGCAATATTACTGGAGCGGAATGCTATCTCCTTCTCCAGGGGATCTTCCCAACTCAAGGGTCAAACCCGGGTTTCCCGCGTTGTAGACAGACGGTTTACCATCTGAGCCACCAGTGAAGTCACAAGATTGTATTGGACTTTCAACCAAAGATACATTCAGTTTGTTTTTTGCTTTTGTTCCTTTGGATTGTGCTATGCTGTTGATTCAGTTAGAAAGTTATGCACAACATTTCATGACCCTCCCATCTTTGCATTAATTATAGATTGCCTTATAACTAGTTCTGTCTTTTTCCTTCTCATTTACTTTATCCATGATCTTCCTCTGACTCAGCTATATTTTATGAGTTTTTGCAAATTTTTCTCTTGACTCTCTAAAGCTAGGTGAACATTCTTGTTGATTTCTGTATTAGATTCTGGGGCTCTGGAAAAGCTTGTCTAGGTTATTGATTCTCATATCAGTCATCCTTGTCCCTGCATGGAATTCTGAAGTTATCATGCCTACAATTTACTGTCTTTTGTTTCATCATTTCAATAGTAGCAAGTACTGAGTGAAACAGCCTGACTTTCTTTACCTCCTTGCCTGAGCACCTTTCTTAAGAATAGGAGTGCTCCTGGGCTGATCTGAAGCCCAGAAAACAGATTTCGTATGAGCAGCGATGAAATAAAATTCATATTTTATGACAAGAGAAGGAAAATTTAAGCATACAATTTTCTCTCTGTTTAGGCCTCCTCCCTCCCTTCTAGTGTCTATTGTACATCTGAATTAATCACTTTAGGAGAGAACTTTCCTTCTTAATCTTGTAAGTGTTTATGATGACCCACTACTCATCCTGTAGATGCACATCAGGACTGTGTAAACTTAAAAACATATACAACTGTGCTTTGACCTCTAATGAGCAGAATAGTCTTCAGAGCATTCTAGAAGACTGTCTCTTGGATTATAATACTGAAGATGACTTAAATAAAAATTTCTATTTCTTCTTATATCAAGTATTGATTAATTTTTTTGTCAACAGTAGGGTATGTGAATCTATATTCACAAAACTTGAAGTAAAGAGAAACTAATAGCAGACAGACAGTTATGGGCTCTCACATCAACAGGGACTTTCAGAAGAGACAATATTAAAAATGCACCTGGTAAAAGTCAAATTTTTACTTAGATATAACTACAAAGTACATAAAGGTCTAGTTCACTCATTTTCCCTGGTGGTTCAGATGGTAAAGAATCTGCCCATAGTGTAGGAGATCAAGGTTTGATCCCTGGGTTGGTATGATCCTCTGGAGAAGGGAAGAGCACTTCACTCCAGTATTCTTGCCTGGAGAATTCCATGACAGAGGATCCTGCTAGGCTGCAGTCCATGGGGTTGCACAGTCAGACACGATTGAACAACTAGTACACACATGAATAGCTACAAAGGATTTGCTGTAATATTTAGTGAGATTGATAAGAAAGTATCAGGAACACATAGAAAACTGATTCACTGAGATTTTCTGACAAAGGCAGTCTCTTGAAGGACACTTGGGCTCTTATCCATGGACCATGGGAAAAGAGAGAAGATTGGCTTTGGAAATAATTGAGTTAAATACTGACCATTCTAATGTACACATCAAATCCTAATAATGGGCTTAATTAAAACTTGTTGGATGTTTGAATTTTTCAGAAACAACAATAATTAAATGAATGTAAGTAAAATCATAGGACAAATAATATCAGTTCAGTTCAGTCACTCAGTTGTGTCTGACTGTTTACGACACCATGCCAGGCCTCCCTATCCATCACCACCTTCCGGAGTCCACCCAAACCCATGTCCATCGAGTCAGGGATGCCATCCAACCGTCTCATCCTCTGTCATCCCCTTCTCCTCCTGCCCTCAATCTTTCCCAGCATCAGGTCTTTTCAAGTGAGTCAGCTCTTCGCATCAGGTAGCCAAAGTATTGGAGCTTCAGCTTCAACATCAGTCCTTCCAATGAACATCCAGGACTGATCTCCTTTAGGATGGACTAGTTGGATCTCCTTGCAGTCCAGGGGACTCTCAAGAGTCCTTTCCAAGACCACAATTCAAAAGCATCAATTCTTTGTTGCTCAGCTTTCTTTATGGCTCAACTCTTACATCCGTACATAACTACTGGAAAAACCATAGCTTTGACTATACATACGGATCTTTGTCAGTAATGTCTCTGCTTTTCATAATAAATATAGAAGATAATTAACATAGGCATCCAGAAATATTAAGTCTTTCATCTAAAATGAATACTCATGAATTGTTAACTTTGTAAAAATTTACCATTATGTTCAGGCATATTAAGCCATATTAAGTAGTATATTTTAATCTAAAGTTACTCATATATCTTATTAACTGTAAGGAATTAAGATAAAATAATACTTTAAAAAATGTAGATGACAAGGTTATTAAAGTTGCATTGTTATTTTAGTTTTGAAATACAGAATAAGAAAACACCAATATGAAATAGTAACTTTTATTTCAATGTTTTAAAGTCATGCAAGCTTCATTATGTAGCTATTAAAAAGGCATTTTTTGTTCATATTGCTTTGACCATATCACCTTAGGCCTTCCAACATGGTTCTCCTGCCAAGAAACAAATTAAGCATTTATTAGAAGGTCACTAAGGCATCATTACAGGAGTAATAGCTCACTACAGGTTCTTGTCATTAATTCATTTATTACCCTCTTGCTCACAGGCTTTATAGAATCATGGATT
Organism: Oreotragus oreotragus; assembly: GCA_006410675.1. NCBI lineage: Eukaryota > Metazoa > Chordata > Mammalia > Artiodactyla > Bovidae > Oreotragus > Oreotragus oreotragus. The sequence continues at coordinate 156,966 of SJYX01011238.1, read as the reverse complement.
TTTAATAAGTCTTGTGCTCTGTGGTTATCTCAGGTTTGTTACTGCTCATGGAATCTGTTTCCTTTTTGATTCTGACAGCTTGTTGTTTACAAAATGATAAGTTCTTTTTCCTACCTGCTCAGTTGCTCAATCTGACTCTTTGTGTGACTCATAGACTGTAAAATGAACTCCATGTGACTCTCTGTGACACCAGGCTCCTCTGTCTATGGAATTTTCATGGCAAGAATACTGGAGTGGGTTGCCCTTTCCTCCTCCAGGGGATCTTCTGACCCAAAGATCAAACCCGTGTCTCTTGCATCTCCTATATTGGCAGGCTGAGTCTTTACCACTAGTGCCACCCAGGAAGTCTTTTCCCTACAAGAACTCTCACAAAATAATGTGTAAGATGCTTTAAAATTGACAATTTAATGCAGAATATAATCTAATAATAGTAATGCAGATTTTCCTATTTCTATGATACCTTGCTTACTTTTCCATCTTTAACATTTTCTGATTTCCAGTGTTATGTATATTATGTAGTTCAGTAGTTCAACCACAACGAAACGTGAAAATGTTGTTGATAGGCCCAAGCTGTAAAGTTTCTTCAGGTACTTCCAATAGTAATCTGTGTTGGACACTCTCTAAATTGGAAGCTTTCGGAAGAGGAAATCAAGATTGTGGAATAGGAAGACACTGAACTTACCTCCCACTATGAACATAGCAAAAACACATTTATATGAAGAGCAGTTCTCACTGGAGACTGGCAGAAAAACTAAAGAAAGTTCCACACTTTCCTTACCTAACTCACACATGGAGTTAGGTAGGAAGGAAAGATAAGCAATTAGCTTGGGACTTGTACCCCTAGGAGAGGAAGGAGGGGGATAACTTTGGCTTGGAGATCCTCCCTATGCAGTTATTTGTTTGAATCACATGTTGGGCATCCTAATCCTAGGTTTAATCTCAGCAAGACTAGTCCCCTTAGGTGATGTGAAAGCTAGTGGGCCTAACAGTAGAGCTGAAGAAATCCAGATTTCTTTCATGAAGAGCAAGCATACACACTTGCTTACCCCTGGGAACAAGGCAGAAGAAACAAACTGAAACAGCCTAGGACTTTGGCCAGTTTCCTGCAAGGATCCCATCACATGCTCTGGCCCATGTTGAGCACTTGCTCTGATTTCTTTTGCTCTGGAGCAGCTCCTCACCAGAGTGAAGACTGCTATTGCCAAGGAGATATCAAGGCTAAGGGAAGTGGGGTTAGCTAGTACCCTGCAATTAATCTGAATGGGGTGAAGCCAGCTATTACTGGTGCTCGAGGGGGCAGTAATTTGGGAGCTGTCTCAGCCTCTGACTGCTGACCTGGTATTGTCCCAGCACATGTCCCTGCCTTCATTGGTTACTCTCTTTAGTCCCTCTTCCTCCAGGATATATCACATTCTAGGACATAAAACAAGTCTCAACAAATTTACGAGGATTGAAATTATTTCAAACTTTTTTTTTTTTTCCTGACCATAATTGTATGAAACTAGAAATCAATTACAGGAGGTAAAAAAGAGAGAGAGAGAGAGAGGAAGAGGCTAACAACATGCTACTAAGAAAACCAATACGTCAATGAAGATATCAAAGGGAAAATCAGAAACATTTCTGAAGAGACAAATGAAAACAAAACCACCACTTTCTGAAAACTATGAAAGTGAAAGTTACTCAGTCATATCTGACTCTTTGTGACCCCATGGACTGTAGCCTGCCAGGCTTCTCTGTCCTTGGGATTCTCCAGGCAAGAATAGTGGAGTGGGTACCCTTTCCCTTCTCCAGGGGATCTTCCCTACCCAGGGATCAAACCCAGGTCTCCCGCATTGCAAGTTGATTCTTTACCAGCTGAGCCACAAGGGAAGCCCTTCTGAAAGCTATAAGACATAGAAAAAACAATTCAAAGAGAGAATTTTATAGCAATTCAGGCCTGTCTCAAGAAAGAAGAAAAATCTCAAATAAATGAAACTAATATGCCACATAAAGAATTAATGAAAGAACAAAGTTCAGAGTAAGCAGAAGGAAGAAAATAATAAAGATCAGAGAGGAAATAAATAAAATAGAGACCAAATATGGAGATTCTCCCAAAAAATTTATAAATAGAACTATCTATCAATTCTTCTGCTGAATATATCCAAAGAAAATGAAAACACTAAATTGAAATATGCATAGCAGCTTTATGTACAGTAGCCAATATAGGGAAGCAACTTAAGTGTCCATCAACATAGAAGTAGTATATACAAATACGTAAGCAAGAAATATTACTCTGCCATAAAAAAAACAGTGAGACTATACTGTTTGCAACTACATGGCTGGACCTGGAGGGTATTATGGTGAGAAAAGTAAGTCAGACAGTGAAAGACAAATACTGTGTATTATCACTTTTATGTGGAATCTAAAAAATGAAACAAAATTAATATTAGAAAAACATGAACAGACTTATAGAGAACAAACTGGTGGTTACCAGTATGGCGAGGGAAAGGAAGAGGGGCAAGGTAGAGGTAAGGGCTACAAACTACTATATATAGAATAATCTATAAGGATCCATTGCACAGCACAGGGAATGTTGCTAATATTTTATAACTTTAAATGAATGTATCTATAAAAACATTGAATCACTGTGTTGTATACCTGAAACTAAAATATTGTAAACGGCAATACCTCAGTAATACAAATAAATAAAATGGAACTTTCCATCCCTATCTCTCAGTAACAAAGGCCATGATAGAGTGACTCTGACAAGGCCTTGGGACTCTAAAATGCTGACCTTAAAATAGAAACTACAAAATACCCATGTCCAGAATGCACCTTTATGTTTATTTTTCATGTTGCTGAAAATAAATCTCATTGCCCTTGGTTTCACATACAGTCAATTGTTATGCAAGTAATTTGTATATGAGTATGATCTCCTTATGAGATAGTCAAGAATATTTTCAGACAGATATGATCAAAGGAGGTAAAACTGTAGTTTATACTCTTATTTCCTAAGGCATTAACAATATTATGTGATAAACAGTGCCATTCTATATAAATACTGTAAGGTGTAAAAATGATGTTTTAATGGCTTCCTCTAGAATGCTTGGTGTGTGGACTAGCTGTAATGTAAAAGGAATTCAAGGGTGGATAGAATAATGAATTTATCATTAGAATTCTGTGTCTTTTAGTGCAAGGAAGCTCCATGTTGCTATGCTCTGTATATCAGGTCATCGTGCACTGAAATGCCTGCAATACTGCTTGTATGCACTTATTTATACCTAAAGGTTCTCTTAGAAAGTCTGCTTCTCATTTTCAGCTATATCACACAACTTTGGTTCAAATAATGTATGTAGAAGTCATAAGTGCTGTTCATCACTTATACCTGGCCCTCCCCTAGCCACCTTGCTGGAGAATGGTCATGTGGACAGCTTTGGACAATGAAATGTGAACAGAATTAACTTCTGTCATTTCTGTACTGAAGCATTTCTCTACGGAACCAGCATGTGACCCACTGCACTTTATCTTCTCTCTGTAACAGTGACCAGAAGAATTCCAGGAGATGGATTCTCTGCCCGCCTGGGTCCCAAAGTGAGAATGATGCAGAGCACAGATACCGGTTGACCTGCAAAGGATATACAATGTGAATAAAAATTAATCTTTAACTCATTAAGTAGCTCTTTGTCTTAACCTGGTAAATTGACTGTTATAAAAATAAATGCTGCCACAAAAGGGAAAGCACTTAACTAGCAGTGTTTTTTTTTTTAAGGCCTGACTGGCAGATAGCAAATAAATGATTCTTGTGTGTTGAAAAACACGAAAATCTGTCTATCTAGCCATGAAACTGTTATACGATTGCTACTGAGATAACCTGGAATGCAAGTCTAAAGCTAATGACCCTGCAGCCCTGCGGGAAGAAATTGGGAAATACAGTGAGCATTAAGTGTGTGTGTCGGTTGCTGTTGGCTACATTTGGCAATGCATTGTAAGAAAGAGATGTGCTTAGTCACTTCAGTAGTATCTGACTCTCTGATCCCATGGGTCATAGCCCACCAGTCCATGGGATTTTCCTGGCAAGAATACTGAAGTGGGTTGCCATTTCCTTCTCCAGGGGATCTTCCTAATCAAGGGATTGAACCTA
>SJYX01011238.1:141280-151649 GCA_006410675.1 Oreotragus oreotragus | reverse complement strand
GTATCCTACACTGCAGGTGCATTCTTTACTACTGGGCCACAAGGGAAGCCCAAGAAATAAATGAGATGAGAAAATTGCTGACCAGTTTTCAGTAATAATGAAAGAGAATAGAGAGAGAGCCCATAAAACTGGGCATTATAGGGTTGGAACAGGCACTTCCTTTTCAATTACAAAGTAAATGAAATAAAATAAAAATAATATATAAATATTTTTAAACAATTTGAAACAAAATTGAAAATGTTATTGAATATCAGCTATTATTTCAATGTGAAAACATTGCCAATACATTATTTAAAAACAATGTAAAATTAAATGCTGAAAACAATTTGAGGCTATTTGAAACTCAGCCTTACTGCAGAGATTAAATCACAGTAGTTCTCTCTTATCCACATTTCACTTCCCATGGTTTCAGTTACCCAAGGTCAACCTTAGTCTTGTAGTCGTGAAACTGTTATACAACTGTTGCTGAGATAACTTCCCTCATAGCTCAGTCAGTAAAGAATCTGCCTGCAATGCAGGAGACCCGGGTTCGATTCCTGGGTTGGCAAGATCCCCTGCAGAAGGAAATGGCAGCCCACCCCAGTATTCTTGCCTGGAGAATCCCATGGACAGAGGAGCCTGGCAAGCTATAGTCCATGGTGTTGCAAGAGTCAGACATGACTTGGTGACTAAACCACCACCAAACTTAGTCTGAAAATATTAAATGGAAAATTCCAAAAAATAGAATTCATAAGTTTTAAATGCTGCACCATTCTGAGTATTTTGATGCAAGTAGCACTGTCTTGTTCCACCCTGCCTAAGATCCCCAGTTGTCGACATCCACTAGCCCTGGACACCCAGTCATCAAGCATCATCAATGCTCAATAATCCAGAATCAGTAGAAGTGGATGATCCTCCTCATAACGTATAATCAGAAGGTCAGTAGTAGTTTCATTTCATCTCTTGTGGCAGACATCTCTCATCATCAAAAGAAGAAGGGTGAGAACAGTAAGATGTTTGTGGAGAGAGACCATATTCATGTATTATTCCATTATGTTGTTTAAATTCTTATTATTATTAATCATTAATAACTTTTGCTATGTCTAATTTGTCAATTAAACTTTATTGTGGGTATGTATGTATAGAAAATATCACAGTAGATATAGGGCTCAGAACTATCTTACTATTTGCAGTTTCAGGCATTCAGGGGGAGTCTTAGAATCTTTTCCCTGACTAAAAAGGACCACCACAATAGGAACATACATGAGGCTGGTTAACAGCAGAGTCCGAGCTAGCTTCTAGTGGACATGAAGTATAAACAATGGGCAGGGCATAAGTCTTTAATTTTTTTGTAGCTGAAGCATAACTTAGCCTATCCTGCCTAATAGAACATCTCAGTGAAAAATCTTTCTTTATTTTTCATCTGAGAAAATACAAATAATTGATTTATCTTTAGTGATCAACTTTAAAGGCTACTTTAGTAGAACCTAACTCAAGTTGATTTGAAATCTGATGATGAACTAAAGAAACGGATTATATATATATATATATATATATATATATAACAAAATAAGTTTCTATATTTTAAATCTATTCATTCAGTTGCTTGTAGCTATATTTAAATAATTTTTCTTTTTTAGATCCAGTTTTCTTATAAGCCAAAGTCATCACTCTGTATGGCTGATATAATTTATAGAATTTACATAAGCAAGTATCTTTTGTAACAATATTGTCTACATGGAATGATTTTAGATGTATCGGTTTTATAAAAAAGTTATTTTTAATATAATTATCTGTGTAGCACGAAATGTGGATTTCTTTTTTTTCCTCAACTTAACTGATTTTTTGAATACATGTCTATAATGCCTGGTAGCGCATGTTTCCTTGCTCCTCTGATTCTAAAGATAGCTTAAAAGAAATCAACAGTTTATTATTATTTGTTAAGGTAAGGTAAAGTCGCTCAGTCGTGTCCGACTCTTTGCGACCCCGTGGACTGTAATCTAGGAAGCTTCTCCGTCCATGGGATTCTCCAGGCAAGAACTCTGGAGTGGATTGCCATTTCCTTCTCCAGGGGATCTTCCCAACCCAGGGATCGAACCCGGGTCTCCCGCATTGGAGGCAGACGCTTTAACCTCTGAGCCACCTAATTGACTACTACAGATTCAACTTGTACTTTCATTTCAGTTCAGTCGCTCAACATGTCCGACTCTTTCAATCCCGTGAACTGTAGCACGTCAGGCCTCCCTGTCCATCACCAACTCCTGGAGCTTACCCAAACTCATCTCCATTGAGTTGGTGATGCCACCAACCATCTTATCCTCTGTCAGCTCCTTCTTCTCCTGCCTTCAATCTTACCCAGCATCAGGGTCTTTTCAAATGAAGCAGCTCTTCGCATCAGGTGGCCAAAGTACTGCAGTTTCAGCTTAAACAATAGTCCTTCCAATGAACACTCAGGATTGATCTCCTTTAGGATGGACTGGTTGGATTTCCTTGCAGTCCAAGGGACTCTCAAGAGTCTTCTCCAACACCACACTTCAAAAACATTTTCTTCTGCGCTCAACTTTCTTTATAGTCCAACTCTCACATCTGTACATGACTACTGGAAAAAACATAGCGTTGATGAGACGGAACTTTGTTGGCAAAGTAATGTCTCTGCTTTTCAGTATGCTGTCTAGTTTGGTTATAACTTTCCTTCCAAGGAGCAAGAGTCTTTTAATTTCATGGCTGCAGTCACCATCTGCAGTGATTTTGGAGCCCCCAGAAATAAAGTCTGCCACTGTTTCCCCATCTATTTGCCATGAAGTGATGGGACTGGATGTCATGTTCTTAGTTTTCTGAATGTTGAGCGTTAAGCCCACTTTTTCACTCTCCTCTTTCACTTTCATCAAGAGGCTTTTTAGCTCCTCTTCACTTTCTGCCATAAGGGCGGTGTCATCTGCATATCTGAGGTTATTGATATTTCTCCTGGCAATCTTGATTCCAGCTTGTGCTTTATACAGCCCAGCGTTTCTCATGATGTACTCTGCATATAAGTTAAATAAGCAGGGTGACAATATACAGCCTTGGCATACTCCTTTTCCTATTTGGAACCAGTCTGTTGTTCAATGTCCAGTTCTAACTATTGCTTCTTAACATGCATACAGATATCTCAAGAGGCAAGTCAGGTGGTCTGGTATTCCCATCTCTTGAAAAATGTTCCACAGTTTGTGGTGGTCCACACAGTCAAAGGCTTTGGCATAGTCAATAAAGCAGAAATAGATGTTTTTCAGGAACTCTCTTGCTTTTTTGATGATCCAGCGGATGGTGGCAATTTGATCCCTGGTTCCTCTGCCTTTTCTAAAACCAGCTTAAATATCTGGAAGTTCATGGTTCACGTCTTGTTGAAGCCTGGCTGGAGAATTTTGAGCATTACTTTACTAGTGCATGAGATGAGTGCAACTGTGCATTAGTTTGAACATTCTTTGGCATTGTCTTTTTTGGGATTGAGATGAGAACTGACCTTTTCCAGTCCTGTGGCCACTGCTGAGTTTTCCAAATTTGCTGGCATATTGAGTGCAGCACTTTCACAGCATCATCTTTCAGGATTTGAAAAGGTCAACTGGAATTCCATCTCCTCCACTAGCTTTGTTCCTAGTGATGCTTTCTAAGGCCCACTTGACTTCACATTCCAGGACGTCTGGCTCTAGGTGAGTGATCACACCATCGTGATTATCTGGGTTGTGAAGATCTTTTTTGTACAGCTCTTCTGTGTATTCTTTCCACCTCTTAATATCTTCTGCTTCTATTAGGTCCATACCATTTCTGTCCTTTATTGAGCCCATCTTTGCATGAAATGTTCCCTTGGTACTTTAAGCATAGGTCATTCAACCCCCTATTTCGTCTTAGCCCCATGTCCTGGAAATCACCAGGCTAGTCTTTTTTCTGTGGGTCTGACCATTTTAGACACCTCATACCTCATAAATGGGATCAAACAGGATGTGGGCAGTTGCTAATCAATGGATATGTTTCAGTTATCCGAGATGACTAGGTTCTCTGGAGAACACTGTGCCCATAGTTAAAAATTCTGTATTGTACACTTGAAAACTTATTAAAAGAGTATATTTGATGTTAAATATTCTGACTACAATAAAAAATATAGTTAAAATGTTTAATTTTTAATTTTAGAACTAATGTACTTTGAGATTAATCTTAGTAATAATATTTTGAGAGATATGTTTAAGTAGAGGTGACAAGATTTATTATGGGAATATTCCTTAGTCTACATTTTCTGAAATATATTTTCAAATATGAGGCACATAATTTAACACATTTAATGTCAATCACTATTGTTAGTGTAATATAACATTTTATTATGAACTACTTTATTTGCAGTGTTTCTGACTGTAGTCTCAAAATAGCTAATAATTCATAAGATCCTGTGATCTTTCCTTATAGATTTTAATGCTATGTGTAAGAAATTAACACTTTAATTATTGTGTGAATTGTATTGCATGAAATACACATAATACTGTGTATTTAATGCTTTAAGAATAGTTATAAGTAAGACAAATTAACAAATAATATATATTTAATATACGGAACAAGTGTGCCAAGTTTTCTTATGTAGAAGTAATAAAGAAGAATGAAAATCTGAGTTGTTACCAAGTCTGAATTTTAGAATTAAAAAGTTAATTTATTTAATTAAATCTATATCTCCTTCCAGTCTGAGAAAATCCATATTAACAGATTGGAAACTAACTTATAATGCAGGTGAAAGGATGTAAGTATAATAATTAGGACTTTAAATGATTGAATGGATCCTTCAAATGTGCTTAAAAACAATTTGTTTTCCTAAAACCATTGAAGTTTTATTTTTCTGAAGTTATTCTTTGTTTGATTCCAGTCATGTAGAGATGATTTTAAATGAATAAATTTTTGCCAGAGAATTGAATACAAAAAACCTGCCATCTTTTAGTATATTTTATTTTAAAATAAATTTGTATATTTTAAGGTATGCAACATGATGATTTAATATACATATATATGAAATGATTACACCAGCTAAGATAATTAACATCATCTCCTCATTAGTTACCATTCGTCTGTGTGTGGTGAGAGCACCTGAATTTGCCCTTTAAGCAAATTTCCAGTATTCAATACATTATTATTAACTTTAGTCATCATGCTGTACATTAAATCTCTTCACCTTATATAACTGCAGCTTTGTACTGTTTAACCAACATCCTCCCATGGTGGCCACCATTCTACTCTTTGCTTGTACGTATTTCAGTAATCCAACTTCTATATGTATACCCGAATAAAGTGAAATCAGTATCATAAAGAGATATTTGCACTCCCATGTTCATTGCAGCATTATCCATAATAACTAAGATATGGAAACACCTGAGTGCTCCTCAGTGAACAAACGCATAAGAAATTCTGATACACACACAGAGGAATATCATTCAGCCTTTAAAAAAAGGGAGATCGTCTCCTTTGTAACAACATGGTGAACCTGGAGGGCTTTATGCTAAGTGAAATAAGCCAGATACCAAGGGAAAAAAAATTGCATGGTCTCATTTATATGTGGAATCTAATTCCATTGAATTAACATCATTTTTAATGGAGGAAGTTTAACTTATAATACCTGTTACTAAAATTTATTAGTTAAATGATTTTATTATTAAAGAATGTTAAATGTTATGTTTATACTTCTTATAATCTCTGTTCTTCTAATAATATTTACCCTGATTAGAATAAATAGAGTTGTCCCACTTATACATTAACACTGTTCTTTTAGTTCCTATTTCCCTAAACTACTGCTTTTTATTTAATTCGTTTGATCTTTTAAATTTATTTTAATTGGAGAATTATTGCTTTATAATGTTGTGTTGGTTTCTATCAGGCAACAGTGTGAATCAGCCCTAAGTACACATATATCCCCTCCCTTTTGAACCTGCTTGCCACCCCAACCCATCCTGCATCTCTAGGTTGTCACAGAGCACGGGTTGAGCTCCTTGTGTTATATAGCAACTTCCCACAAACTACGTATTTTCATACGATAATATATATGTTTCTGGATTGCTAAATATTTTAAATCAGCATTTCCTGAGTTGTTGTTTTCATTGGAAGTAATACAGTCAGAGAGAATAATAACCAATGTCTCTGCTGCTGCTGCTAAATTGCTTCAGTCATGTCCGACTCTGTGCGACCCCATAGACGGCAGCTCGTCAGGCTTCAGCATCCCTGGGATCCTCCAGGCAAGAATACTGGAGTGGGTTACCATTTCCCTCTTCCTTCATTCAAGGTGACTAGCATACAAAGCATACAAAAGATCTCTTTATTTATATAACTGATTATAAGAATGCTGAGACTGACATTTTCATGCAAACTGGTATATTCAAGTATGGAAGATCTGAAAAGGTTTTTAAAGATTAACCAGCATGTTAATTTATATACTCAAGCTCTTGCTTGGGATTATTAATTAAAACATATATTTTTTGTGTGTAGGAGAGTATAAATTTTGATATGGAAGATTCAGTATTTGCAATTTTGATTATTCTCTAACAACTTAAGTTAGTAGAGTATAATTTTGGTGAGTTGATGAGGTGAGAACTTAAATAATTCAGTTTTTTTTCCTCTCATTTAGTCAGATAGTGAGCTTATGTGAATGCCCTATAAACTCATGTCAGTACACTTTTCATGTCCTCTATTTGTCCTTACAGAAGCAGTGACTATTAAAATTATAGGCATCACAGAGGTTGAAAATAAATTTATGATTATCAAGCAGAAAAGGGGGGTGGAAAAATTGGGAGATTGAGATTGACATATAAAGTAGATAACTAATAAGGACCTACTGTATAGTACAGGGAACTCTACTCTGTGATAACCTATAATAGGAAAATAATCTAAAAATGAATAGATATATGTATATGTGTAGATATGTGTATATGAGTATATATGTATATGAGTAGATATATGTATACCTGAGGCTTCCTGGGTAGCTCAGTTGGTTAAGAATCTGCCTGCAATGCAGGAGACTGGAGTTCAATTTCTGGGTCGGGAAGATCCCCTGGAGAAGGAAATGGCAACCCACTCCAGTATTCTTGCCTGGAGAATCCCATAGACAGAGGAGCATGGCAGGCTACCACCCATGGGGTCGCAAGAGTCAGACACGACTTAGTAACTAAACCACCACATGTATATGTGTAACTGACTCTGTTATACACATGCTGCTAAGTCGCTTCAGTTGTGTCTGACTCTGTGCAACCCCATAGACGGCAGCCCACAAGGCTCCCCCATCCCTGGGATTCTCCAGGCAGTTATACACGTGAAACTGATGCAACATTGTAAATCAACTATACTCCAGTAAAATAATAAAAAAAAAGAAAATGATAGGAACTCTAAAGACTTTAGAAGTTTCTTGGTGAATTGTACAATTACATATATTGCAATATTTGAATAGCAGAATTTATTTTAATAGTTTTATAAATGATTGAATAATGATATTGTATAACCTTATATAATAATATAGTTTATATAGTTTATTATACAATGATCCTTGTATACTCATTCAGGATCTGAATGAGGCACTTAATTAAAAAAATGAACTACAGTTTGTAAGGAAAATTATAAACTTCATGTAAGATGGGAGCTATTTAATATTTCTGTATGTCAACTTCCATATAGAAAATGTATATAGAAATGTCTCTTCCCCATTATGGTCATAGATTACATTATGAAAGGGTCCAGTTCTTAGAAAAATCATGTCACATAAAAAATTGTTTTTACTTTACATGTGAGTTATGTTCAAAAAGTTCTGTGTAAGATATTTATTGAGAATTCCAATTGTATGTTCCCAGAGAAAGAGGAGTATTTATGGTAGCTGGTTAGAAAACTCTCAGAACAGCTGACTAAAGTTTTCACCCAGACTCTAGTGTACTTATAATTATTAATAGGCATTTCAAAGAAGAGTAGAATTTCATGAGTAAATATACTGATTATGTTGAAGCTGAATACATTAAGTAAGTTTTCTTACTGTAGGATTCTTCAGTGCCTTAAATGATACAACATACCATGTTTCTGAAATGTATTTTGGCATAAACTTCTAATGCTTTTTAAAAGCTCAGAGGACATTTAATCTTCTCTAAAGTATCAAATAGTGTTTATTAGGTCAAGTTATATTTGGACAACTTCATATGCATTAACTTTTTTAAAGGTATGTGTGTAATCCGAATAAAAAGTAAAATTTTGCTTGCTACTTCCAAGTATGGATATCCTTTTAAGCATATAGATGATATTTTAAACAGGTTGTTGCTCAATGGATATGTTATGTTTATCCTGTGGCTTTTTGAACCTTCTGTAACCATAACCTTCTTTGTATCCATATCCCCTTGCAAAGCCCAGTTTGCAAAGTGCACAAAGTATTGTTTCATTTGGTCTTTACTGAAACTTTCTAAAGCATGAAGCTGAGGCCCTGAAAGATTCACAGCCTTTAGGCTTGGAAGCCTATTAAGGAAAGAAGTGAGATTTGAATTTGAGATCTGGTGCATAATGATAATAGATGCAGTCAATGACTGGAATGGCGTTTTATACTATTCCTTTGGAAGTTGTCTACTGCTTTCAAGTCTTCCATTTTTTAAATTTTAAATCTCCTCTATTTTTCAAATCTATATTTTCTGCTATCTAACCTTTCATATTTTTCATTTTCCTTTCACCTTTGCTCTCTAATTTAACCTTTATTCTCACTGAAAGAGTTATCTTCCTTCTCTTTCTCCATAACTCCTTTTCCACCTTGATCTTCTATGGAAAATGGCCCTTAAAACATTTGATCTATTTGAGTCACCAATATATTTGTGACTAAAATATTTAGGGTTAAGGTGACTAACCCTAATAAAACGTTTGAGTCACCAATATTGACTATTTATTGATCATTTTTTCTCTCTCTTAATGGGTTTTGTTGAAAGCTCCAAAGAAAAAAATAAAATTTAAAAGTTTCATTCCTTTGGTTATATTGTAGTTATCTCTTAGAATTAAATAAAAATGATTAAAATTGATTTAAAAGTAGAGAATGATGAGATTTTGAAGATCTATTTTTCAGAGAAAATCCTAGACTGTACATACTAGTCATTTTATCAAGGTTGCTATGTAGCATCCAAAATTAGTGTGTTGTGGCTTTCAGTGGAGAAAGAAGGAATTACCTACTCTGCTCTTCTCTCCAATGCACCTTTCTCCGTATGTTCAGTACAGCATGGATGCAGTGAAAGAGTAAGGGGAGCCAAGCAGGAGGATGAATGGGAGGGGTGCCATGGCTGAGAGACGGGGAGGCTGGGAGGAGCAGAAGACCCTAGCGTATGAGACTGAGGACGGCGTCCTGGTGATGGAGAAGATGGCAAAGGCAAAAGTAAGGAGCATCCTATGTGCTTTGAAACATAAAAGTAATATTTATGGAAAGTATATGAGAATAGATATTTTCTGTTCTTATCTGTAAAGGTAGTAAAAATAGAAGTTAAAAATACAATATTTAGAATTGCCTATACATGAATTCAAGTCCCATATCTGCCACTTACCAATGATATGGCTTGAAAAAACTTTTTAACTCCTGTAAACCTTATTTTATTCATCTGGAAAATGGGTGCATGTGAGATAAGCTATCTCTCATAGGTTTTAATTTTTCAGTTAAATGTGCTTCTTCTTTTAAAGTGCTTGGCACTAAGAGTTCTTCAATAAATCCTAGCTGAAGTTATTGGTATCAAGAAAGCTGTACCTATAAATCTAGGACTCCCTGAATATGTACTTTACATTTTTCAGACCCATTTACTGTTGTAAAATCAGCTCATTCCTTCTTTTGGAAATGCTTAGTTTATCAATTAACTTTATAATAATTTCCTCTCCTGTTGTAAAAGTGCAGCTTTAGTAAACAATGACTCAAGAACAGATGCCAGAAAATGTACTAAATTTTCCAAACTGACTTGATTCAGTCAACAACTATTAATTAGACTATATAAATAAATTATAAAAATCCAATTTATTTTTAAAATTAATTTTTATTGGAGTATATTTGATTTACAGTGTTGTGTTAGTTTCAGGTGTATAGCAAAGTGAGTCAGTGATACATATATATATATACTCTTCTCTAGATTCTATTCCTGCATAGGCCATTACAGAGTACTGAGTAGAGTTCTGTGTGGTATACAGTAGGTTCCTATTAGTTATTTATTTTGTATATAATTGTTCAGTCGCTCAGTTGTTTATGACTCTCTGTGACTCCATGGACTACAGCAGACTTCCCTGTCCTTCACTTTATCTTCTGGGGTTTCCTCAAACTCATGTCCATTGAATCGATGATGCTATCTAACCATCTCATCTTCTGTCAACCTTTTCTTCTGCCCTCAATCCTTCCAAGCATCAA
>SJYX01011238.1:108362-141011 GCA_006410675.1 Oreotragus oreotragus | reverse complement strand
CCTTCATTCAAGGTGACTAGCATACAAAGCATACAAAAGATCTCTTTATTTATATAACTGATTATAAGAATGCTGAGACTGACATTTTCATGCAAACTGGTATATTCAAGTATGGAAGATCTGAAAAGGTTTTTAAAGATTAACCAGCATGTTAATTTATATACTCAAGCTCTTGCTTGGGATTATTAATTAAAACATATATTTTTTGTGTGTAGGAGAGTATAAATTTTGATATGGAAGATTCAGTATTTGCAATTTTGATTATTCTCTAACAACTTAAGTTAGTAGAGTATAATTTTGGTGAGTTGATGAGGTGAGAACTTAAATAATTCAGTTTTTTTTCCTCTCATTTAGTCAGATAGTGAGCTTATGTGAATGCCCTATAAACTCATGTCAGTACACTTTTCATGTCCTCTATTTGTCCTTACAGAAGCAGTGACTATTAAAATTATAGGCATCACAGAGGTTGAAAATAAATTTATGATTATCAAGCAGAAAAGGGGGGTGGAAAAATTGGGAGATTGAGATTGACATATAAAGTAGATAACTAATAAGGACCTACTGTATAGTACAGGGAACTCTACTCTGTGATAACCTATAATAGGAAAATAATCTAAAAATGAATAGATATATGTATATGTGTAGATATGTGTATATGAGTATATATGTATATGAGTAGATATATGTATACCTGAGGCTTGCTGGGTAGCGCAGTTGGTTAAGAATCTGCCTGCAATGCAGGAGACTGGAGTTCAATTTCTGGGTCGGGAAGATCCCCTGGAGAAGGAAATGGCAACCCACTCCAGTATTCTTGCCTGGAGAATCCCATAGACAGAGGAGCATGGCAGGCTACCACCCATGGGGTCGCAAGAGTCAGACACGACTTAGTAACTAAACCACCACATGTATATGTGTAACTGACTCTGTTATACACATGCTGCTAAGTCGCTTCAGTTGTGTCTGACTCTGTGCAACCCCATAGACGGCAGCCCACAAGGCTCCCCCATCCCTGGGATTCTCCAGGCAGTTATACACGTGAAACTGATGCAACATTGTAAATCAACTATACTCCAGTAAAATAATAAAAAAAAAGAAAATGATAGGAACTCTAAAGACTTTAGAAGTTTCTTGGTGAATTGTACAATTACATATATTGCAATATTTGAATAGCAGAATTTATTTTAATAGTTTTATAAATGATTGAATAATGATATTGTATAACCTTATATAATAATATAGTTTATATAGTTTATTATACAATGATCCTTGTATACTCATTCAGGATCTGAATGAGGCACTTAATTAAAAAAATGAACTACAGTTTGTAAGGAAAATTATGAACTTCATGTAAGATGGGAGCTATTTAATATTTCTGTATGTCAACTTCCATATAGAAAATGTATATAGAAATGTCTCTTCCCCATTATGGTCATAGATTACATTATGAAAGGGTCCAGTTCTTAGAAAAATCATGTCACATAAAAAATTGTTTTTACCTTACATGTGAGTTATGTTCAAAAAGTTCTGTGTAAGATATTTATTGAGAATTCCAATTGTGTGTTCCCAGAGAAAGAGGAGTATTTATGGTAGCTGGTTAGAAAACTCTCAGAACAGCTGACTAAAGTTTTCACCCAGACTCTAGTGTACTTGTAATTATTAATAGGCATTTCAAAGAAGAGTAGAATTTCATGAGTAAATATACTGATTATGTTGAAGCTGAATACATTAAGTAAGTTTTCTTACTGTAGGATTCTTCAGTGCCTTAAATGATACAACATACCATGTTTCTGAAATGTATTTTGGCATAAACTTCTAATGCTTTTTAAAAGCTCAGAGGACATTTAATCTTCTCTAAAGTATCAAATAGTGTTTATTAGGTCAAGTTATATTTGGACAACTTCATATGCATTAACTTTTTTAAAGGTATGTGTGTAATCCGAATAAAAAGTAAAATTTTGCTTGCTACTTCCAAGTATGGATATCCTTTTAAGCATATAGATGATATTTTAAACAGGTTGTTGCTCAATGGATATGTTATGTTTATCCTGTGGCTTTTTGAACCTTCTGTAACCATAACCTTCTTTGTATCCATATCCCCTTGCAAAGCCCAGTTCGCAAAGTGCACAAAGTATTGTTTCATTTGGTCTTTACTGAAACTTTCTAAAGCATGAAGCTGAGGCCCTGAAAGATTCACAGCCTTTAGGCTTGGAAGCCTATTAAGGAAAGAAGTGAGATTTGAATTTGAGATCTGGTGCATAATGATAATAGATGCAGTCAATGACTGGAATGGCGTTTTATACTATTCCTTTGGAAGTTGTCTACTGCTTTCAAGTCTTCCATTTTTAAAATTTTAAATCTCCTCTATTTTTCAAATCTATATTTTCTGCTATCTAACCTTTCATATTTTTCATTTTCCTTTCACCTTTGCTCTCTAATTTAACCTTTATTCTCACTGAAAGAGTTATCTTCCTTCTCTTTCTCCATAACTCCTTTTCCACCTTGATCTTCTATGGAAAATGGCCCTTAAAACATTTGATCTATTTGAGTCACCAATATATTTGTGACTAAAATATTTAGGGTTAAGGTGACTAACCCTAATAAAACGTTTGAGTCACCAATATTGACTATTTATTGATCATTTTTTCTCTCTCTTAATGGGTTTTGTTGAAAGCTCCAAAGAAAAAAATAAAATTTAAAAGTTTCATTCCTTTGGTTGTATTGTAGTTATCTCTTAGAATTAAATAAAAATGATTAAAATTGATTTAAAAGTAGAGAATGATGAGATTTTGAAGATCTATTTTTCAGAGAAAATCCTAGACTGTACATACTAGTCATTTTATCAAGGTTGCTATGTAGCATCCAAAATTAGTGTGTTGTGGCTTTCAGTGGAGAAAGAAGGAATTACCTACTCTGCTCTTCTCTCCAATGCACCTTTCTCCGTATGTTCAGTACAGCATGGATGCAGTGAAAGAGTAAGGGGAGCCAAGCAGGAGGATGAATGGGAGGGGTGCCATGGCTGAGAGACGGGGAGGCTGGGAGGAGCAGAAGACCCTAGCGTATGAGACTGAGGACGGCGTCCTGGTGATGGAGAAGATGGCAAAGGCAAAAGTAAGGAGCATCCTATGTGCTTTGAAACATAAAAGTAATATTTATGGAAAGTATATGAGAATAGATATTTTCTGTTCTTATCTGTAAAGGTAGTAAAAATAGAAGTTAAAAATACAATATTTAGAATTGCCTATACATGAATTCAAGTCCCATATCTGCCACTTACCAATGATATGGCTTGAAAAAACTTTTTAACTCCTGTAAACCTTATTTTATTCATCTGGAAAATGGGTGCATGTGAGATAAGCTATCTCTCATAGGTTTTAATTTTTCAGTTAAATGTGCTTCTTCTTTTAAAGTGCTTGGCACTAAGAGTTCTTCAATAAATCCTAGCTGAAGTTATTGGTATCAAGAAAGCTGTACCTATAAATCTAGGACTCCCTGAATATGTACTTTACATTTTTCAGACCCATTTACTGTTGTAAAATCAGCTCATTCCTTCTGTTGGAAATGCTTAGTTTATCAATTAACTTTATAATAATTTCCCCTCCTGTTGTAAAAGTGCAGCTTTAGTAAACAATGACTCAAGAACAGATGCCAGAAAATGTACTAAATTTTCCAAACTGACTTGATTCAGTCAACAACTATTAATTAGACTATATAAATAAATTATAAAAATCCAATTTATTTTTAAAATTAATTTTTATTGGAGTATATTTGATTTACAGTGTTGTGTTAGTTTCAGGTGTATAGCAAAGTGAGTCAGTGATACATATATATATATACTCTTCTCTAGATTCTATTCCCGCATAGGTCATTACAGAGTACTGAGTAGAGTTCTGTGTGGTATACAGTAGGTTCCTATTAGTTATTTATTTTGTATATAATTGTTCAGTCGCTCAGTTGTTTATGACTCTCTGTGACTCCATGGACTACAGCAGACTTCCCTGTCCTTCACTTTATCTTCTGGGGTTTCCTCAAACTCATGTCCATTGAATCGATGATGCTATCTAACCATCTCATCTTCTGTCAACCTTTTCTTCTGCCCTCAATCCTTCCAAGCATCAATGCCTTTTCCAATGAGTCTGCTTTTTGCATCAGGTGGCCAAAGTATTTGGGCTTCAGCTTCAGCGTCCCTTTTTCCAGGAAATATTTAGGATTGATTTATTTTAGGATTGACTGCTTTGATTTCCTTGGGTATATGTCTATCCCAATCTCCCAATTTATTTCTTTCCCCACCTTCCCCCATGGTAACCCTAAGTTTGATTTCTATATCTGTGGATCTGTTTCTGTTTGTAAATAAGTCTATTTGTACCAGTTTTTAGATTCCTTGTATAAGTGGTATCATATAACATTTGTCTTTCTCGGTTTGAGTCACTTCACTCAGTAAGACAATCTCTAGGTCCATCCACATTGCTGAAAATGACTTCATTTAATTCTTTTTTAAAGGGAACTGGTCACTATATTATTTTTATTATTTTAAATTTGTATTTTTTGAAAAC
The DNA here is from genome assembly GCA_006410675.1 of Oreotragus oreotragus. NCBI lineage: Eukaryota > Metazoa > Chordata > Mammalia > Artiodactyla > Bovidae > Oreotragus > Oreotragus oreotragus. Next base: position 136,461 of record SJYX01011238.1, on the reverse strand, counting down.
AATTGTTTCCAAACAATGATTTGACTGCTTTTATCAAAGCCAAATAGATAAATTCAGACATAAACTTATGTATTAAAAAAATGCAATGTGAGGGTTTTCTTTTTTGTCAAAAAAGAATTGTGGCCCAATGTAAAATAACTAGATGATGTGTTCTCTTGAAACCATTAGTAAATTGTTGATCTAACATTGATATGCCACTAATGGGCTATTCTTCTATCTTTGTTACTACTTTTGAACTTTTTATAATAACTAGCATTTAGAAAGAAATAATAGGAATCCAGTTAAGTTGTTAAACAAAGTTGATACTCATGGTGGTATATTATTAATAGTTTTTTTATATGTAATGCATTGATTATACAGTTTTATTTATATTATTTTATTCAGATAAAAAAATAGATTCAGAAAGCTAATTAACATACACTTGAGTCAGATGGTGATTGCAGCAATGAAATTAAAAGATGCTTACTCCTTGGAAGAAAAGTTATGACTAACCTAGATAGCATATTGAAAANGTAATGCATTGATTATACAGTTTTATTTATATTATTTTATTCAGATAAAAAAATAGATTCAGAAAGCTAATTAACATACACTTGAGTCAGATGGTGATTGCAGCAATGAAATTAAAAGATGCTTACTCCTTGGAAGAAAAGTTATGACTAACCTAGATAGCATATTCAAAAGCAGAGACATTACTTTGCTGACTAAGGTCCATCTAGTCAAGGCTATGGTTTTTCCTGTGGTCATGTATGGATGTGAGAGTTGGACTGTGAAGAAGGCTGAGCGCCGAAGAATTGATGCTTTTGAACTGTGGTGTTGGAGAAGACTCTTGAGAGTCTCTTGGACTGCAAGGAGATTCAACCATTCCATTCTAAAGGAGATCAGCCCTGGGATTTCTTTGGAAGGAATGATGCTAAAGATGAAATTCCAGTACTTTGGCCACCTCATGTGAAGAGTTGACTCATTGGAAAAGATTCTGATGCTGGGAGGGATTGGGGGCAGGTGGAGAAGGGGACGACAGAGGATGAAATGGCTGGATGGCATCACTGACTCGATGCACGTGAGTCTGAGTAAACTCAGGGAGTTGGTGATGGACAGGGTGGCCTGGAGTGCTGTGATTCATGGGGTCACAGAGTCGGACACAACTGAGCGACTGAACTGAACTGAACTGAGTCAGATAGCTGTAAGTATGCAAAGTCATGAATTTCAACCAGTTTTTTCTTATTCCAAAATTGATTTTTCTAACTGGTATACCTTGCTGCCATTAAAAAAAAAATCATTGTTAAAAAAGAATCTTTCTTCCACATTGAAATTTTCAGTTTGCTGTGTTATGAATACCTCCCAATCTAATTCCTGCCACATTATGTCAATGTAAATAGCAATTGATTGGCCAATAGTAGCTAACATTTACTGAGTAATTAATAGTCTGTATTATGTGTTTCAATATGCAGTCTTTAATACTTATCCACTATTTGAAGAAGTGGGAATTGCTTTTACCCTTATTTTTCCTAAGATGGAGAAACTTAGCCTAAAGGAGGCAAATATGTTGATACAACTAGGAATGAGCAGAGTTGTTATTCAAATCCAGGTATGTCTGATTCTGAAACTCTTTACCACTTTCCGGATTTGCCGTTTGGTATCATGAAGCTATATATTAATATGATTTAGTAATTCTTATGATGAGAAAAACATATACAAAGACAGAGAGAAATTTCCAGACCTGAAATAACCTACATAACCTGACAGATAATTGCTAGTAAACCAAAATTCTTCAAACCAAGATTTTATGGGCTTCATATTTATACTCAACTTGAGATTCAGGTTGAGGTGACTTGAAAGTTTAAGATGCCCTGGGGTAGGTGGTATGGCCAAATGGTTTGGAGTTTTGTTTACCACATCTGTAAACGTGTGGGTACACATTACATACAACTATGTATCTCCTTACTCTTTAAGATAGCTGAGTTATGATATTTAGATGAACAATCATGTTCTTTGCTTTCCTGCCCTCAAATAAGCCACTTTTTTATAACCCAGAATGTGTTTTGTCTTCTCCACTCACAAACCTTTTAATACAGTACTTGAAAAAGCCTGGCTTAATGACCCTGTCTAAGGGGCAGCTTAGGGTAGTGGTTAAGAAGAGAATCCAGAGTCAGAATGCCTGGGCTCAGACCTCTTTCTAGGTATGACTTTATTTTACTTTTTAACATGTTTGTGGCTCAGCTCCTTCATCTGTGAAATGGGTATAAAAATAATAATATTTTAGAAAGGGTTGTTATAAGAGCTAAACAAGTAATTTTTGAAAGTATGTAAATTGATGTCTGGAATAAAGTAAGAACTGCTAAGTACTTACTAAATAAAGAAATTTTTTAAAAAGCCTTCACTGCTAACCTTGTTCAGTGTACGCTTTGTCCCCTATTTCCTGAATCACAGGATTTACTTCCTAGGGCACTTACCACTTTGCCTTCTCTTATGATTACTTATCTGCATACCTTTTAACTTATAGTAGATTATAAACTTCTTGTGAAGAGACGACTTCTTCCAGTGCTTCAGGTTATTGTTCAATAAGACTTATGCATAAGTGAATCAATGACTGTCTAGAGGCAGGTGAGTGACTTCCATTTCCTTCTATCAAAGAGAACATTGATGATGATTGTAACACCATTGCCATCATCTGTCACAATAAGATGGCAATTAACCCTGGTGGAAATTGTGTTTCTCCTGTGATCATTTGGTGCCTTCTCTGTGTCATATGTGAAATAATGTTCTTACAAAGTTGTCCATGTCCAAATCCCAGAACCTGTTACCTACCTTACCTGTCAAATGGACTCTGCAGATGTAACTATTTTAAGGATTATCCTGGCTTTTCCAGGTGGGTCCATAGTAATCACAGGGGTCCTTATAAGAAGGGGATAATGGAAGCAAAGGTCATACTGGTGCCATTGGCTGAGGCCATGATTGAACCCAGGTCTCCCGCATTGCAGAAGGATTCTTTACCATCTGAGCCACCAGGGAAGCCCCTCCCATCCTCCCAATTAAAACAAGTAAGGTACATTAAGTATTTTCTTCTTGGAAGTTGGCTGAAGTTTTTATGAAAATTAATTTCTCTTGCTCATAAGAAAAAAAAACTAAATCAATACTTTAATTCATTTTAAAAATGCAAGAATCACAAACCAACTACAGAGTTTCTTTTTCATAAACCCAGTCTTGGAATAACGAGTAAAAATGTTAAAACTTCTTCTCTCCTAAGCTGTAATGTGTTAGTTCTATCAAGCCTCCCTTCCCTCACTCTCCCATCTCCACTCCCTGATCCTACTTCTAAGCAGCAGTTGCATTTAGGGTGGTCATGAGTGGAGAGTGAACAGAAGGGCAATGGCTGAGATGATTCTGTCAGTCCCATTTTAATAAACAGTCTACAGAAATACTGAACAGAAGCTTTAATAGCATTCCTGGCAATAACCACCACTGTTCCCCATGTATTTTGAACCCGATTTAATTTGAATTAAATAGAAATAAAACCTCCTTACCATTGCACCCTAATGACTGTAATTTTCTCTCAAGCTGTTACTTACAGACACAGTATGTTGCACCTTGGAAGGAATATTCTCATCCTTTTTTAATTGAATCTCAAGGCTAATGTCTTTATTTTAAAAACTAAAAGATGAATGTTAACACTGTAAATTAATATGACATATAAGCCCTTCTGAAATTTCCACAGGAAGATAAATTACAAAGTTAGATTTCTTTTTGTTACATTTATTCTAGCCCGTCCAATGATACCACCCAGTTTGTCTTTTTTCAGGACTGTAATATTCCTGTCAGTAGCTCTGTTGGAGCATTTAACTCACCACATATCTGTAACCTGACTGCCAGGGCCAAAAGCATCTCCACTATGACTTCAAGTACTTCAATTCTCTGGTGCCAGATGGTATGCAAATTGATCCCTTCTCAGAGATACAGATGTCACCGGGCCCAGAGTTTGTTAGAGTGTCTATATCTACTCCTGCTGGGAATACAATTTGGTAGAAAAACTCTTTGGCCGCCCTGCCGATGATCTGTAGACGATAGACTCATTCCCAGATGACAGCTTTAATATGTGCTTTTCTATTCACCAGAATGACAAAGAACAAAGATTCAAAATTAGGAATGAACATATATTTTGAAGCTGGATCAAAGGAGAGACCTCATGCAAAAATTAGAAACAGCACTAAAAAGAAATATGATTGAATGAGAGATCTAATTTGTCATCCCTTCCTTCCCTCATTGTAAATGCTGCCAAGCAGAATATCACACCGTTCACAACTGACAGAGTAAGGGAACCTGTTTGTAGCCATGAATCAACTCCTTGGAATTGAAAGGAGCCAATAATGAATGGAAGGAATGTCAGTGTTAAGAAAAGTACCTGAATTAGGTAAAATTCAGTTTTCAGGATGAATACCTGAATCCAAACCCTTTACCTAAAGTTTTCTCTTGTTAGTATCTGGCCATTTTAAAAGGACTTTTCTTTGGCTCCTATTCTACCTCATGGGATGGTAGAATAGGATTACTTTTCTGTTTTTAAGTACTTTTAGATCATCTGATAACCTAACTTAATGCAGTTCATCATATATTTAAAGATTTGAAGAAAATTTTAGCCTATGACACTTTGGAAGATAGAGCTACTTTAGAATAAAAATATTTACAATAATAATAAATTTAAAAGTTATTTGTGATTTAAATGTGCCCATAACACTATCCTCTTTGTTAGAAAGACATGTAAAATCCAAGAATATTTTATATACTCATGTATAATCTTAGGAATGAAATTTAAGCTGTGGAGAAATAGGGTGTATATTTTCCATGTATTTTCATTGCTATAGTTGTGGTGGACTTCAGTTTGGAAAACAATAATGGACAAATACAATGATAGTATTCTGCTTTTGCAGTGTTACACAATTCTTCAGATAACTAAATTATTTTTATGCCAAAAATATTTTTAGAAATTATCCTAGATAAAACCCAAAACTATATTCTACAAACACTTAAGACAATCGGTTGGTGTGTAGATGTTGCTTCATATTGAAGAATTGGTGTATTTGTTTGAATTTGATGTAGAATAATAATGTCAGGGTAAGTGATCACACCATCATGATTATCTGGGTCATGAAGATCTTTTTTGTACAGTTCTTCTGTGTATTCTTGCCATCTCTTCTTAATATCTTCTGCTTCTGTTAGGTCCATATAGTTTCTGTCCTTTATTGAGACCATCTCTGCATGAAATGTTCCCTTGGAATCTCTGATTTTCTGAAGAGATCTCTAGTCTTCCCCATTCTATTGTTTTCCTCTATTTATTTGCCAGAGAAGGCAATGGCACCCCACTCCAATACTCTTGCCTGGAAAAATCCCATGGATGGATGAGCCTGGTAGGCTGCAGTCCGTGGGGTCGCTAAGAGTCAGACATGACTGAGCAACTTCACTTTCACTTTTCACTTTTATGCATTGGAGAAGGAAATGGCAACCCCTGTCTCTTATACACATCTAGATGTGTATAAGAGACAGGTAGAGTTCTGTGTGGTATACAGTAGGTTCCTATTAGTTATNGTTTGGTATCATGAAGCTATATATTAATATGATTTAGTAATTCTTATGATGAGAAAAACATATACAAAGACAGAGAGAAATTTCCAGACCTGAAATAACCTACATAACCTGACAGATAATTGCTAGTAAACCAAAATTCTTCAAACCAAGATTTTATGGGCTTCATATTTATACTCAACTTGAGATTCAGGTTGAGGTGACTTGAAAGTTTAAGATGCCCTGGGGTAGGTGGTATGGCCAAATGGTTTGGAGTTTTGTTTACCACATCTGTAAACGTGTGGGTACACATTACATACAACTATGTATCTCCTTACTCTTTAAGATAGCTGAGTTATGATATTTAGATGAACAATCATGTTCTTTGCTTTCCTGCCCTCAAATAAGCCACTTTTTTATAACCCAGAATGTGTTTTGTCTTCTCCACTCACAAACCTTTTAATACAGTACTTGAAAAAGCCTGGCTTAATGACCCTGTCTAAGGGGCAGCTTAGGGTAGTGGTTAAGAAGAGAATCCAGAGTCAGAATGCCTGGGCTCAGACCTCTTTCTAGGTATGACTTTATTTTACTTTTTAACATGTTTGTGGCTCAGCTCCTTCATCTGTGAAATGGGTATAAAAATAATAATATTTTAGAAAGGGTTGTTATAAGAGCTAAACAAGTAATTTTTGAAAGTATGTAAATTGATGTCTGGAATAAAGTAAGAACTGCTAAGTACTTACTAAATAAAGAAATTTTTTAAAAAGCCTTCACTGCTAACCTTGTTCAGTGTACGCTTTGTCCCCTATTTCCTGAATCACAGGATTTACTTCCTAGGGCACTTACCACTTTGCCTTCTCTTATGATTACTTATCTGCATACCTTTTAACTTATAGTAGATTATAAACTTCTTGTGAAGAGACGACTTCTTCCAGTGCTTCAGGTTATTGTTCAATAAGACTTATGCATAAGTGAATCAATGACTGTCTAGAGGCAGGTGAGTGACTTCCATTTCCTTCTATCAAAGAGAACATTGATGATGATTGTAACACCATTGCCATCATCTGTCACAATAAGATGGCAATTAACCCTGGTGGAAATTGTGTTTCTCCTGTGATCATTTGGTGCCTTCTCTGTGTCATATGTGAAATAATGTTCTTACAAAGTTGTCCATGTCCAAATCCCAGAACCTGTTACCTACCTTACCTGTCAAATGGACTCTGCAGATGTAACTATTTTAAGGATTATCCTGGCTTTTCCAGGTGGGTCCATAGTAATCACAGGGGTCCTTATAAGAAGGGGATAATGGAAGCAAAGGTCATACTGGTGCCATTGGCTGAGGCCATGATTGAACCCAGGTCTCCCGCATTGCAGAAGGATTCTTTACCATCTGAGCCACCAGGGAAGCCCCTCCCATCCTCCCAATTAAAACAAGTAAGGTACATTAAGTATTTTCTTCTTGGAAGTTGGCTGAAGTTTTTATGAAAATTAATTTCTCTTGCTCATAAGAAAAAAAAACTAAATCAATACTTTAATTCATTTTAAAAATGCAAGAATCACAAACCAACTACAGAGTTTCTTTTTCATAAACCCAGTCTTGGAATAACGAGTAAAAATGTTAAAACTTCTTCTCTCCTAAGCTGTAATGTGTTAGTTCTATCAAGCCTCCCTTCCCTCACTCTCCCATCTCCACTCCCTGATCCTACTTCTAAGCAGCAGTTGCATTTAGGGTGGTCATGAGTGGAGAGTGAACAGAAGGGCAATGGCTGAGATGATTCTGTCAGTCCCATTTTAATAAACAGTCTACAGAAATACTGAACAGAAGCTTTAATAGCATTCCTGGCAATAACCACCACTGTTCCCCATGTATTTTGAACCCGATTTAATTTGAATTAAATAGAAATAAAACCTCCTTACCATTGCACCCTAATGACTGTAATTTTCTCTCAAGCTGTTACTTACAGACACAGTATGTTGCACCTTGGAAGGAATATTCTCATCCTTTTTTAATTGAATCTCAAGGCTAATGTCTTTATTTTAAAAACTAAAAGATGAATGTTAACACTGTAAATTAATATGACATATAAGCCCTTCTGAAATTTCCACAGGAAGATAAATTACAAAGTTAGATTTCTTTTTGTTACATTTATTCTAGCCCGTCCAATGATACCACCCAGTTTGTCTTTTTTCAGGACTGTAATATTCCTGTCAGTAGCTCTGTTGGAGCATTTAACTCACCACATATCTGTAACCTGACTGCCAGGGCCAAAAGCATCTCCACTATGACTTCAAGTACTTCAATTCTCTGGTGCCAGATGGTATGCAAATTGATCCCTTCTCAGAGATACAGATGTCACCGGGCCCAGAGTTTGTTAGAGTGTCTATATCTACTCCTGCTGGGAATACAATTTGGTAGAAAAACTCTTTGGCCGCCCTGCCGATGATCTGTAGACGATAGACTCATTCCCAGATGACAGCTTTAATATGTGCTTTTCTATTCACCAGAATGACAAAGAACAAAGATTCAAAATTAGGAATGAACATATATTTTGAAGCTGGATCAAAGGAGAGACCTCATGCAAAAATTAGAAACAGCACTAAAAAGAAATATGATTGAATGAGAGATCTAATTTGTCATCCCTTCCTTCCCTCATTGTAAATGCTGCCAAGCAGAATATCACACCGTTCACAACTGACAGAGTAAGGGAACCTGTTTGTAGCCATGAATCAACTCCTTGGAATTGAAAGGAGCCAATAATGAATGGAAGGAATGTCAGTGTTAAGAAAAGTACCTGAATTAGGTAAAATTCAGTTTTCAGGATGAATACCTGAATCCAAACCCTTTACCTAAAGTTTTCTCTTGTTAGTATCTGGCCATTTTAAAGGGACTTTTCTTTGGCTCCTATTCTACCTCATGGGATGGTAGAATAGGATTACTTTTCTGTTTTTAAGTACTTTTAGATCATCTGATAACCTAACTTAATGCAGTTCATCATATATTTAAAGATTTGAAGACAATTTTAGCCTATGACACTTTGGAAGATAGAGCTACTTTAGAATAAAAATATTTACAATAATAATAAATTTAAAAGTTATTTGTGATTTAAATGTGCCCATAACACTATCCTCTTTGTTAGAAAGACATGTAAAATCCAAGAATATTTTATATACTCATGTATAATCTTAGGAATGAAATTTAAGCTGTGGAGAAATAGGGTGTATATTTTCCATGTATTTTTCATTGCTATAGTTGTGGTGGACTTCAGTTTGGAAAACAATAATGGACAAATACAATGATAGTATTCTGCTTTTGCAGTGTTACACAATTCTTCAGATAACTAAATTATTTTTATGCCAAAAATATTTTTAGAAATTATCCTAGATAAAACCCAAAACTATATTCTACAAACACTTAAGACAATCGGTTGGTGTGTAGATGTTGCTTCATATTGAAGAATTGGTGTATTTGTTTGAATTTGATGTAGAATAATAATGTCAGGGTAAGTGATCACACCATCATGATTATCTGGGTCATGAAGATCTTTTTTGTACAGTTCTTCTGTGTATTCTTGCCATCTCTTCTTAATATCTTCTGCTTCTGTTAGGTCCATATAGTTTCTGTCCTTTATTGAGACCATCTTTGCATGAAATGTTCCCTTGGAATCTCTGATTTTCTGAAGAGATCTCTAGTCTTCCCCATTCTATTGTTTTCCTCTATTTATTTGCCAGAGAAGGCAATGGCACCCCACTCCAATACTCTTGCCTGGAAAAATCCCATGGATGGATGAGCCTGGTAGGCTGCAGTCCGTGGGGTCGCTAAGAGTCAGACATGACTGAGCAACTTCACTTTCACTTTTCACTTTTATGCATTGGAGAAGGAAATGGCAACCCGCTCCACTGTTCTTGACTGGAGAATCCCAGGGACAGTGGAGCCTGATGGGCTGCTGTCTATGGGGTCACACAGAGTCAGACACGACTGAAGCAACTTAGCACTGGCATTTCTTTGCACTCATCACTAAGGAAGGCTTTCTTATCTCTCCTTGCTATTCTTTGGAACTCTGCATTCAGATGCTTATATCTTTCCTTTTCTCATTTTTTGCTTCTCTTTTTTCAATGCTATTTTTAAGGCCTCCTCAGACATCCAGTTTGGATTTTTGCATTTGTTTTTCTTGAGGATGGTCTTGATCCCTGTCTCATGTAGAATTTCACAAACTTCCATCCATAGTTCATCAGGCACTCTGTCTATCAGATCTAGTCCCTTAAAATCTATTTCTCACTTCCACTGTATAATCATAAGGGATTTGATTTAGGTCATACATTAATGGTTTTCCTCACTTTCTTCAATTTAAATCTGAATTTGGCATTAAGCAATTCATGATCTGAGCCACAGTCAGCTCCCAGTCTTGTTTTTGCTGACTGTATAGAGCTTGTCCAACGTTGGCTACAAAGAATATAATCAATCTGATTTTGGTGTTGGCCATCTGGTGATGTCCATCTGTAGAGTCTTCTCTTGTGTTGTTGAAAGAGGATGTTTGCTATGACCAGTGTGTTCCCTTGGCAAAACTCTATTATCCTTTGCCCTGTTTCATTCTGTACTCCAAGGCCAAATTTGCCTGTTACTCCAGGTGTTTCTTGACTTCCTACTTTTGCATTCCAGTCCCCTATTATGAAAAGGACATCTTTTTTGGGGTGTTAATTCTAAAAGGTCTTGTAGATCTTCATAGAAGGGTTCAACTTCAACACCTTCAGTATTACTGGTCGGGCCATAGACTTACATTAACTTGATACTGAATCGTTTGCCTTGGAAACGAACATAGATCATATGTTGTTTTTGAGATTGCATCAAAGTACTGCATTTCGAACTCTTTTGTGGACTATGATGGGTACTCTATTTCTTCTAAGGGATTCCTACCCACAGTAGTAGATGTAATAGTCATCTGAGTTAAATTCACCCATTCCAGTCCATTTTAGTTCTCTGATTCCTAGAATGTCGACGTTCACTCTTGCCATCTCCTGTTTGACGACTTCCAATTTGCCTTGATTCATGGACCTAACATTCCAATTTCCCATGCAATATTGCTCTCTACAGCATCGAGCTTTGCTTCTATCACCAGTCACATCCACATCTGGGTGTTGTTTTGCTTTGACTCCATCCCTTCATTCTTTCTGAAGTTATTTCTCCCCTGATCTCTAGTAGCATATTGGGCACCTAATGACCTGAGGAGTTTATCTTTCAGTGTTCTATATTTTTGCCTTTTCATACTGCTAATGGGATTCTCAAGGCTAGGATACTAAAGTTGTTTGCCATTCCCTTCTCCAGTGGACCATATTTTGTCAGAACTCTCCACCATGACCTGTCTGTCTAGGGTTGCTCTACATGGCATGGCTTAGTTTCACTGAGTTAGACAAGGATGTGCTCCATATAATCATATTGGCTAGTGATTGTGATTTTGTTTTCAGTCTCTGCCCTCTGATGCCCTCTCTCAGCACCTACCATCGTAGTGGGGTTTCTCTTACCTACATCTTACAGAAGGTATTAAGAAGAGGCGGTAAGAATACACAGAAGAGCTGTATAAAAAAGATCTTCACAACCCAGATAATCATGATGGTGTGATCACTCACCTAGAGCCAGACATTCTGGAATGTGAAGTCAAGTGGCCCTTAGGAAGCATGAATGTGAACAAAGCTAGTGGAGGTGATGGAATTCCAGTTGAGCTATTTCAAATCCTAAAAGATGATGCTGTGAAAGTGTTGCATTCAATATTCCAGAAAATTTGGAAAACTCAGCAGTGGCCATGGGACTGGAAAAGGTCAATTTTCATTCCAATCTCAAGGAAAGGCAATGCCAAAGAATGCTAAACCTACCACACAATTGCACTCATCTCACACTCTACCAAAGTAATGCTCAAAATTCTCCAATCCAGGCTTCAACAGTACATGAACCATGAACTTCCAGATGTTCAAGTTGGATTTAGAAAAGGCAGAGGAACGAGAGATCAAATTGCCAACATCCGCTGGATCATCAGAAAAGCAAAAGAGCTCCAGAAAAACATCTATTTCTGCTTCATTGACTATGCCAAAGCCTTTGACTGTGTAGATCACAACAAACTGTGGAAAATTATTAAAGGGATGGGAATACCAGAGCACCTGACCTGCCTCATGAGAAACCTGTATGCAGGTCAGGAAGCAACAGTTAGAACTGGACATGGAACAATAGACTGGTTCCAAATAGGAAAAAGAGTACGTCAAGGCTGTATATTGTCACCTTGCTTATTTAACTTCTGTGCAGAGTATATCATTAGAAATGCTGGTCTGGATGAAGCACACACTGGAATCGAGATTGCCAGGAGGAATATCAATAACCTCAGATATGCAGATGACACCACCCTTATGGCAGAAAGTGAAGAAGAGTGAAAGAGCCTCTTGATGAAAGTGAAAGAGGAGAGTGAAAAAGTTGACTTAAAGCTCAACATTCAGAAAACTAAGATCATGGCATCTGGTCCCATCACTTCATGGTGAATAGACAGGGAAACAGTGGAAACAGTGGCTGACTTTATTTTGTGGGGCTCCAAAATCACTGCACCTGATGATTGCAGCCATGAAATTAAAAGACGCTTACTCCTTGGAAGGAAAGTTATGACCAACCTAGATAGTGCATTCAAAAGCAAAGACATTACTTTGCCAACAAAGGTCCATCTAGTCAAGGCTATGGTTTTTCCAGTGGTCGTGTATGGATGTGAGAGTTGGACTATAAAGAAAGCTGAGTACCAAAGAATTGATGCTTTTGAACTGTGGTATTGGAGAAGACTCTTGAGAGTCCCTTGGTTGCAAGGAGATTCAACCAGTCCATCCTAAAGCAGATCAGTCCTGGGTGTTCATTGGAAAGACTGATGTTGAAGCTGAAACTCCAATACTTTGGCCACCTGATGCGAACAACTGACTCATTTTAAAAGGCTCCAATGCTGGGAAAGATTGAGGGCAGATGGAGAAGGGGAAGACAGAGGATTAGATGGTTGGATGACACCACAATGGACATGAGTTTTGGTAGTCTCTGGGAGTTGGTGATGGACAGGTAGGCCTGGTGTGCCGCAGTCCATGGAGTTGCAAAGTGTCTGACACGACTGTGGGACTAAACAGAACTAAACTGAATAATATCTGGGAAATAATGAAAATCTATTTTTTACATGAAAACCCTAAATGTGGGGCTATTCTTTTAAAGAAAATGTCCACAAACAATGGACTCAATAAAAGGACATTATATTTAAAAATTTTATAAAGAACCCCAGCATTAAGAGTTTAAAATACTGCGTTAGTAGCACAAACGAACTATTAAATAAAGTGCAATTTTTAACAACAAAATCAGGTTAAGAAAATAAGTCTCAGTTAAACAATAGGTTAAAGGTTAAAATATTTTAAAAAGCAGAGCTATTACTTTGCCAACAAAGGTCCATCTAGTCAAGGCTATGGTTTTTCCTGTGGTCATGTATGGATGTGAGAGTTGGACTGTGAAGAAAGCTGAGCACTGAAGAATTGATGCTTTTGAACTATGGTGTTGGAGAAGACTCTTGAGAGTCCCTTGGACTGCAAGGAGATCCAACTAGTCCATTCTGAAGGAGATCAGTCCTGGGTGTTCTTTGGAAGGACTGATGCTAAAGCTGAAACTCCAGTACTTTGGCCACCTCATGCGAAGAGTTGACTCATTGGAAAAGACTCTGATGCTGGGAGGGATTGAGGGCAGGAGGAGAAGGGGACGACCGAGGATGAGACGGCTGGATGGCATCACTGACTTGATGGACACGAGTCTGAGTGAACTCCGGGGGTTGGTGATGGACAGGGAGGCCTGGCGTGCAACGATTCATGGGGTCTCAAAGAGCCAGACATGACTGAGTGACTGAACTGAACTGAAAACTGAAGGTGATTCCACTGATGGATGAGGTAAAAAAAAAAAACAAAAAACTGGGATTTAAGACTAGTTTCTTCAGACTCATGGCAAATTACTTGGTCTCATAGTAAGGCTGTGCAAACTCTTACAGCCTTAATTTACTTAACTGCAAACTATAGCTACCAGGAGGAACTGATAGATAACTGGTATAGTATTCACTTCATGGTAAGTATTCAGTAATTTTTAGGTATGATGATGACTGTTGTTTATGATCATGATATTGTTAATGATGATGATGGTTAGTATTCTAAATATCTAATATCACTACATTTGTACCAAATTCTTTTGTCTACTTAACTTTAATAGACCACTCTTCCCATTTTTAAATGCCATCTCTTTAATGGCCTTATAAAATCCTCACTGATTTTTTTAAATTCACCTTTTGACTTTTTTGGTTTTGTTTATTGCTGTCTCTGCCTCATTCCCACACCTTTTTTTTTGATGTGTGGACTCCCTGTGATACCAGATGAATATCCAGTTACTGCCTTTCTCACTAAACTTTGGACAACTCTGCCTCAAATACTTATAAATTTATATTATACTTTATATTATACTATACATCTTCTTTTATTTTTCATTTTGGTGCCCTGTATTTCAGTACAGTATCATTTTAGTGTGTGGTCTTTCTGTTGCTCCTTGGTGGAAATTGGATTTTATTAAGCCCAGGCTCTTGTTCTCATCCAGTTATCCTATAACCATGAGTTATATGCATGAGTTAGTGAATTTAAGAGAGAAAGTTGATTCTAATCTAGAGCGTACAACTTGATCTTTATATCAACAATCACATAAAAGAGAGCTACTGTTTTTCAACTTGCCTGTGTCTTTCAAAGGGCCATCTTCAGTATGAAACAGTCAAGGCATAATGCTTTCTTTCAAGAAGTTTGAATAACTAGTTCAATACTTTCACCCCACTATTCCCTAACAGAGTTTAAAAGTTCCATATTTTAAAATCACTACTGGGACTACCAGGGGCTTCCCTGGTGGCTCAGTGGTAAATAATCTTCCTGCCAGTGCAGGAGACATGGGTTCACTCTCTGATCCCAGAAGATCCCACATGCTGCAGAGCAACTAACCTCCTCTGCCACAACTCTTGAGCCTGTGCTCTAGAGCCTGGGAGCTGCAACAGGAGAAATCCCCACAATGAGAAGCCTGTGCACTGCAATGAAAGAGTGGCCCCTGCTTGCCACAACTAGAGAAGAGCCCACGTAGCAGTGAAGATCCAGCACAGTCAAAAGCAGATACATAATTTTAAAAACCTACTGACATCCCCATCAACAAAAAAATGCTAGAATTTATTTTTGTACAAAATGTGGAAACACAATTTAAAAAGCAAAAACAAAATTTTATTTAAAAAATTTAGTCAACATGCTGTGTTTATTACATTCAGAGGACTTATCCCGTATATAGTTGCCATAAGTCGCACTGGTTTTGTGATTATAAGTCAGTGATTTGTAGTAAATATTAGTGTCTACAGGAGTTCCACCCTCTTCCACTGCCATTTCAGGAAAGCTGACACTATCAGTTCTGTTAGAAAACTGAGAAGAAGACCTCTATTGTTTTTGCACCATTAATTTATAATGATAAAAAGAGTATCCCTATTTCTCACTCTACATCCCTCTCCACCTTCTGTGTAATTGCTATTATGTTAAAAATTGACACTAGTGAAGAAGGCTGTGGTAAATCAATAGCAGTAATGTTTTCTGAGCCTCTTAAAATCATGTAATTGTGATTCAGATCCTCTCCAGCTCATGTATAGTAAAGATAGGTTGTGCACATCTATACTGGCATTTAAACAAATAAAAGTTTATGACTCTAATGCAGGTTGGGAAGAAATTTCAACCAGTTAATGTAGACCTTGTGGGAAAAATTCATTTGAAGCACAATTATTGCTGAAAAGCAGGATTTACACTTAAACCATTTTTCCATTGCTTGAAGATAGTAAATGCAAAACACTTTAAAGGACTGATGTGTTTAGTTTAACTCTTTCATTATTATTATTCTTAGTTTGAGGGAAAGCATTGGAGATGAGGGGCCTTTGTAAAGTACACCAAAAGTCAAGTTCTTCATTGCATGTCGTTTTTATTTTAGCATCTTATTATAGATTTCCTCTCAGGGAGACAAGGATACTATTAATACAGGAGCAAAATTTATCAAAATCTTAAGATTGTGTGCTTATAGGAGGAAAGGAGTGGCAGTGATGTTAAAAGATGAAGGGGAAACAAAAGCAAATAAATGAAAATGAGTAAAATTGTATAATAAAGGTGGCAGGTATATCATAAACCTAAAGAATAAAATTTATTTAACATCACACTCCTAAAATGTAATATATATATATATTTTTATTTATACTGTATATATATACACACACACATATATATACTGGTTTCAAAAGAAAGAAGGGAGATCCCACTGCAGTCATTGCCTCAGCCATGATGCTGATAGGAAAGAAGGAGAATCAGAAGCAACTAGACTCAGTGCAGCCCCCGTCCTCAGGGAAAGAGATCAGGAACAGGATCACACAGGCCCTCCAGGACCAAGGGGGCCTATGTTTTCACCAGCGGCAGAGCCTCACGTGGGGTAGAGACCCAGTTGAAGGAAGCTTAGGCCCCTGGTCTGGCCTGTATAGTGATGATTGGCAGGAGAGACTGTTATGAACCTCCTTTCATGCACTCGGCTGAGGGGATCCTTCCAGGGGAGACATTCACAAAGACCTGGGAAACCCTTGAATCATCAAAATTAGCCTCCTATCGAGAATGCCTGCCAACTAAACTGGACCCCAGGTTGTAGAAGACAGATCCCACCACCCTCTCTGCCAAGACTGCCATAAAGGGCCACTGTTGACATGAAGACCCCTGTGCCTTCTGTCATTCAGGCATCAGTGTACCTCTGTGAGACCCTGCCTTCCCACCCAAGACAGTGGGAGCTCTCTATGGCAAACAGCCATTTATTTCTTTACCTTGTAATGGCTGCCGTGAGGCTATTCCACCTGCCACCTTCAGTCAGTGACACCCACCCCGAGTTGAATTTCATCACTGGTCTAGTGTGCACTTTCTACTGATCCAGTCTCCAGAACCTTGTCTGCAGGTCCCCATCTTTTCTCCCTTCAGCTGCTTCCTAGATGTTCTTCTTCCACAGCTGAGTCACTTCCTGAGGGGCCACTCTCCCTGCTTTTGAAATCCATTGTGATCTGCGGTCACTGTATTTGGTGAGACTGTGCCTCGTCTCACAGCTGTTCTCAGTTTCTCTGGTATTATGTGACTTCCCGACATTGGAGTAAGTTTTTCTGCTGAAATGAATGAGACACTTGGCTTCTTCTAGACTTTCCCCACCTCCTGACGTGAGAGAATTATGAAGCTTCCCACAAGATTCTCTCCCTGATCCTCCTCATCTTTCTCCTGGAGTGAGCTATTCTGGATATGACACAGCCCATGGCATTTTTTAGAAAGCTTCTGAGAGTCCTCTCCAGGCCACTTTAGTTAAACTCTGTCTTTGTGAGGCCACTAGCCCTTTTGTTTGGATTCTGTGACTTTCCACCTGGCCTGCCTTTGGTGGAACCTGGATGGTACTGCTTATTAAGGGTTATTGACTTTATTTGTACATTGAATATAGTTCAAAAGGTGGTTTTAGAAACCAGCTTAACAAAGGAGCAGACTATGCTGGTTAGCCTGGCCACAGTTTTTCACCACCACTGCCTATCACATCTGGAAAGCATATATTCCAAAATCCCCTTCTCTATGGTACTGGATTTAAGTTGGTCAATGGAAGAAAATTCCGTGAGATTTGGAGATGGACGTGAAATAGCAGCTGTTTTTCTCAGAAGAGTATGATGCCATAAATAGCATTTCTGTAGACACTCCATGAGGGCGTCTTTGGCGGTTCAGCAGTAAATAATCCACCTGCAGTGCAGGAGATGCATGAGACAAGGGACTGATCCCTGGGTCAGGAAGATCCCTTGGAGGAGGGCATGGCAACCCACTCCAGTATTTTTGCCTGGAGAATCCCATGGACAGGGGAGCCTGGCAGACTCCAGTCCATAGAGTTGCAAAGAGTTGAACACAACCGAATCAACTGAACATGCATGCACGCGGACTTTCCAGGAGCATCAGCTTGCAGTCATAGTGGACACACATACATTTTGCAGATGTCCCCTGTTAGTTTTCATTGTAATTTTGTTGAAACAAAGTGGTGGCATCTCAGTATGCTTCATATGGCTTCTACAGTCATTACAGTGCATTTTTCAGCTCCAGCCTTACAGAATTCTTATGATAGTTTCATGTTTTGTAAACCCTAATTTTTATTTACATCTCTGATTACACTAATACTTGTATTGGTGCTGTGTTTCTTGACAAAACCAAACTGATCAAGTCTTTGAGCTCTGACCTTTGAGGAGTTAAAAGCAATGTTTTTTTGGAAGATGTTAAATGAGTCATCAGAAAAGACTTAAAAAATAAGCAAATAATGACTGGTGTAGTAGAGTGAATAGTATTCCTCCAAAATCATATTCACATAGAACCTTAGAATGACATTTTATTTGGAAATAGAGTCCTTACCGTGGTTAATGGTTAGGGATTTCAAGATGAATTAATCCTGGATTTAGGGTGAGTCCTAAGTCTAATGACTGATATCCTTATAAGAAGAAGAGAGGATACAGAGACTCAGAGAGAGAAGACCATTTGAAGATGATTAGACTGATGCAGGTATAAACTCAAGAGTGATAAGGATTGCAGAGAGCAAAATAAAGTATGGAGAGGCAAGGAAGGATACTTCCTGAGGGCCTTCAAAGGGAACTTGACTCTGCTGATACCTTGATTTCAGGCCTCTAGCATCCAGAATTCTGAGAGAATAAATGACTGTTGTTTCAAGCCAATTTGTGGTAATTTTACAGCAGTTCTAGTTCTAGTTCTTTGCTTCTAATTTTGAAGCAAAGTTTGTGTTGAGAGTTTAGCTAGGCTACTCCTTAGGATTGCTGCCTTGGAAGTCATTTTGTTTGGTCAAGGGCCCGGCAGGGATCTTAAACTGACACTAGCCCTCTTATACCAGCTCAAGTCCTAGAGAGCAGCCTCAGCATCACCCACAAAAGTAAGTTCCTGACATAACTTCCCCAATAGCCCTTGTGATCCGCAGTCTCCCCTGCCTCTTAGCAGCTGGATACTTTATGATATCATTAGATAAGACCCTGTGGTGCTTTCCAAAACCCTTCTCTTTTGATTTTAATTGACCAAGCTGACCCTACCTTTGAACCTAGATACCCTAATAAAGGCATGTGTCTCACCTAGTTCCTGTCTCTCTTTTGATCTGACTCTGCCTTGATCTCCTATTGTGGCCCTTTGAGGCATGCTCTGTACTTCGTCCAAGATCTGTGAGTAGTAAACAGCTATTTCAGTTTTGTTTTGTATTTTTTTCCTGTGATATTGTTGAACATAGCTCACTATCCAACACCCTGTGCTTCACTGTAACAACTGTTAAAATAAGGTCCTAACAGCTTGTTAGGAAAGTTTTCCTCTTTCTTTTCCTCCTGCATCATGCATCATAGAGGATGTGATAAATATTTGGTGGCTGGAATCCTATAATTTTTATATTGTTAAAATAACAATACATTCTATTCCATCAAAATTTATCATGTCTTCAGGTATATTATACCAAGGATTCTAAAAAATAAAAAAATTCATATTTCCTTGACCAATATATAATACCATGGATCAAAGCATAACTACTAAAGAAGGAACTGGTAGAGTTTAAACTGGGGTTCTAAACTGGGGTTCTAACCTGGAATCCAAAAGAGACTGTATGGCCCACAAACCTGAAATCATTTATTTATTGTCTCTTTATACAAAAAATGTTCAACCCTTGCATTAAGATACAACTGAATATAATAAAACATGTCATAATATATGATTTGCATATAACATATGTATTAGGGTTTCACCATTATTAAAATCAAAACTTGTCTCCATTATGGTTTTCTGTTTTCATTTTCCAGAGACTAGAAATATGCCTTGGGAATTGATTTGTCATTGTCCCACAGTCTCTATCTGATTACTAAAGTTCAGAAAGTGGTTGTAGATAAATGTTTGTTGAATGCTTATTGAGTTCATTCACTTAATCAGAAATTTATCAGTTTTAATATATGGTTGAAATGTTAGAATAAATTATAGACTAACATGTTATTATAGGTTTGCAGTTTTGCCATTAACACCAGCATAAGCATATGAACTGCAAAGTTTCTTGATAAATCTATTGACAGATATGTGAGGATTGACACTGTGAGTCTAGACGAATTTTGCTGATGCCAGGAAAAGTAAAATCAAATACACTAGCTTATTTATGAGGGCGTTTGAGTCTGAAAACAATGGGGAAAGCTCGAGAAGAAAAGGCTTTATACACATGGGATCTTTTCTTGATAAAGAAATAAAACAAGCCATCACATTGAGCAAGACATCCAAGGGGAAAACTGAGAGGAACTGTGGTGAAATACTACAAATTAAAAATGTTTTCAATACAAAAACAGATGAAATGAAAAGCTCTAGTTAGAGAGGAAAATAGAGACAAGGATGGATTGACTCTGATTGTGGCATGTTTCTGCTGCTGCTGCTGCTAAGTCACTTCAGTCGTGTTCGACTCTGTGTGAGCCCATAGACGGCAGCCCACCAGGCTCCCCCATCCCTGGGATTCTCCAGGCAAGAATACTGGAGTGGGTTGCCATTTCCTTCTCCAATGCATGAAAGAGAAAAGTGAAAGTGAAGTCGCTCAGTCTNACTCTGTGTGACCCCATAGACGGCAGCCCACCAGGCTCCCCCATCCCTGGGATTCTCCAGGCAAGAATACTGGAGTGGGTTGCCATTTCCTTCTCCAATGCATGAAAGAGAAAAGTGAAAGTGAAGTCGCTCAGTCTGTCCGACTGTTAGCGACCCCATGGACTGCAGCCCACCAGGCTACTCCGTCCACTGGATTTTCCAGGCAAGAGTACTGGGGTGGGGTGCCATTACCTTCCCCAGACATGTTTCTAGTCTAGAAAAAAGCCTGACTGAAATGTAGAATGCTTTTCAGTGTATTTTTTATTTGTTTTTAAGTACAAATGTATTGGTTCTCAATCTTTGGAAGTGGGATTTGTACTTTAAGACAATGTTAGTTTTGATATTCTTACAGGCCTGGGAGTCAGATAGGAAAAAGTTATCGTTCTATCACGAATATTTGTGATTTGCTACCAAGCCTCTCTTGTCCTGAGTCTGACATTCTCATGATGGCTCCAATTTTGACGACTCTTCTGACATGTTTTCCTTGGCTTGCTTTCCTGTCTTAGGAATCCATTTAATACTGGATCTGTCTATGGATCTTTGCCTTGCTTTTGTCTTTTCTCCTCATTAGCTTTCCTACTTCTGGATGCCGGTATGGGAGCATGGTTGCTATTGTCTGTAGATAAACTTCTCTGACAAAGGCTGCTGACATGGGTTTCTGGTTAACTTCTGTCCTTGGGTCTCCTTGGTTTCAGCCTACTCCTTTTAGCTATTTATTCCTGTGTGTGATGACTTTTAGGCTGTGTTTTCTATACAAATAGTTCATTCTCCCCCAAATCTCCACAAATAATTCTGGGTCCTTGCAAACTAAATTTATAGAATCTCCTGTGAGAACTACCAAATCCATCTCTTTCTCCCCTTTTTTCTGTAACCATTGATCTGAAGTTTGCTAATGTTCTACATGGAATTCTAATTTCAATTGAAAAATATTGATTATGCAAATACCACTACTTAGTGTAGCTCTAAGTGTCATATATTTTGATAGAAGTATAAACAAGGTAATGGAAGAGTAATTATTTTTGCCTGGCAAAGCAGAGTTGCAGTTGACCTGATTCTTCAGAGACATCAGCAGTCATAATAGCAAAAGTTGAGGAAGGAGCCTTCAAACCAGGTGGTAGATCAATATGATGTTAATAACAGTCACAAAAGTTGATAGCATGTTTATGAACAAGTTGACAAATAAGATACAATAGAAAAAATAAAAAGAAAGAAGTAGGTTGGAGCCACATTAAAAGCCAAGTATATAAATTTAAAAGTGCTCAAATCATAGCAGACAACAAGCAACATATTTTGTTTTGGGAAATGGCATCATCATATTTTTATTTGAGAAGATGACTAGAAGACAGAAGGTAGTTGATAATATTATTGTTAATATTATTATACTTAAACAATAAGTATAGTTAGTTATTTCCCTCATCTTGGCTTATGCTGTTTTTATCTTCTAAGGGACCGTGCCTTCCCCTTCACCTAATAGTTAATGACCTGAATTCATTTACTGATGTCACACTGGTATTTTAATATTTTCTAATTGATTTCTGGATTTTGCATTAGACTCAAAAATAGAATTTGAGGGCTATATATCTGAAATTTCATATCATAATTATTCTGGTGTACATTCTTCATCAGTCTATTGATTGATCTGTAGCTGGTTCTTTTTCTAATCATTACATACCTTGGTTTGAGATAATTCAATCAGGACAGTTACCTGTAAGGGGATGACAGAGTATGGCGTATGTGGGGAATTTGGCTTTTGCATATCCAAAGTGATGCTCTCTAAAAACTATGAGAGGACCTGTGGCGAATGGTGAGGGGAGTTGGAGCAGTTAAAGCACAACTAAATGTCCACTGGGCTTCCCTGGATGGCTCAGTGGTAACAGATCTTCCTGCCAGTGCAGGAGACATGGATTTGATCCCTGGTTTGGAGCTGAGCGCCGAAGAATTGATGCTTTTGAACTGTGGTGCTGGAGAAGACGCTTGAGTCTCTTGGACTTCAAGGAGATCCAACCAGTCCATCCTAAAAGAAATCAGTCCTGAATATTCATTTGAAGGACTGATGCTAAAGCTGAAACTCCAATACTTTGGCACCTGATGTGAAGAATGACTCATTTGAAAAGACCCTGATGCTGGGAAAGATTGAAGGCAGGAGAAGAAGGGCTGTCTCTTATACACATCTAGTCTGAAAACAATGGGGAAAGCTCGAGAAGAAAAGGCTTTATACACATGGGATCTTTTCTTGATAAAGAAATAAAACAAGCCATCACATTGAGCAAGACATCCAAGGGGAAAACTGAGAGGAACTGTGGTGAAATACTACAAATTAAAAATGTTTTCAATACAAAAACAGATGAAATGAAAAGCTCTAGTTAGAGAGGAAAATAGAGACAAGGATGGATTGACTCTGATTGTGACATGTTTCTGCTGCTGCTGCTGCTAAGTCACTTCAGTCGTGTCCGACTCTGTGTGACCCCATAGATGGCAGCCCACCAGGCTATGACAGAAGATGAGATGGTTGGATGGCATCACCGACTCAATGGACATGAGTTTGAGTAAACTCAAGAAGTTGGCAATGGACAAGGAGGCCTGGTGTGCTGCAGTCCATGGGGTCACAAAGAGTCAGACACAACTGAGTGACTCAACTGAACTGAACTTGGGAAGATTCCCTAGAGAAGGAAATGGAAATCCATTCCAGTATCCTTGCTTGGGAAATCCCATGGAGAGAGGAGCCTGGCTGTCTGTAGTCCATGGGGTTGCAAAAGAGTTGAACACAGCTTAGCTACTAAACAACAACAGATATACACCATATACAAGTAATTGAAACTTGTGCTTATTTTACAAACATTGCTTTCTTTAATCCTTGAAATACCGTTACACATTAGTCCCTATATTACAGGAAAAATATCCATGACATAATTTTATACAAAAAATAAGTTATATAACTTTGCATAAAATATGATCCCAATACAATAAATAGTAAGAAATAGTTTTATTTGATTTCCTGGAAAGCATTTTAACTTTTAGTTGATTTTGGTTTAATTTTTTTAAGCTTAGATTTGTCAGTTTGAATGAGGCAATTAATGTAGCTATTTATATTTTTATATGCAATAGGAATTATTGTACATATTCTGATAGGAGGAATAAATTAAAATTTAAAATATCTATGGTCGTATAACAATATTACCTCTAGAATAATACCATTTCCAGTCACACATAAAATATGTACATGAAGGAAAGATAGTAGCTTTTGTTATATCCCTACCAAGTGTCTGTAACTGCACTAGGCTTATTTTATACTTTGTAGTTTAGTACTTACAGAATCCTATGGGGCAGACATTGTCCAGTTTTCAAATGAGGAAGCCAAGTCATCAGATGTTTAATAACTTGAAATATTTAATAATCCCATTTTTATGCTACAGAGCTATGCATTGGATTGACTCCAAAACCCCAGCTATTTTCTTAACAAGTCTGCATTAATCTTAAAAAAAAAAAAAAAACCTGTGTAACAAGAAAACTAGAGGTCTTCTTCAAGGAGAGCATTTTTATACTCTGGGAGATGTGATATCATCTTCAGATTTGACATGAACTCTCCCCAGTATCCTCTTGTCCTAACTCCACTGAAACTCCAGCATTCTGATATCTCTTTTTCTGTCTAAGGACTGCTAATTGTTGATGCCTCCTCTTCTATTGCCTTACCTACATGCACTCTTTATCCTCAGATACATCAAAGAGGACAGAAGGCAGGGCAGTGGAAACTGGCAATTAATCGAAAAGAAGAAATTCCAAAGAGAAAACAAAATGGCAGGAAGTAGTACCCACTCCTTTCTAACTGTGGCCTTAATGAATGCCTTCATATATGTTAACATGTTTCTACTTCTTAAATATTTCTTTGAATCTAGAAACAACTCATCACCTGACCCATGAGTATTTTATACAGAATAAAATGTTAAAAACTTTCCATGCAAGTTAAATATATAAAATTATATTATACATGATATATTCTAGTGTGGATTTGGCATCTCTAATAAGCAGGTGATGAAATACAGCTTGAAAAATAAATTAGGTATTGAGTGTTTAAGTAAGTAAGATCTATTTTACTTTCTTCTGTATGTAGAATTACAATCTTGCCTTTTCCAAGAGTAACATTCTAATATGTATAAAGACTGGGGCTTCCCTTCTGGCTCATCTGTTAAAGAATACCCCTGCCAATGAGGAGACACAAGAGATGTGTGTTCAGTCCCTGGGTCAGGAAGATCCCCTGGAGGAGGAAATGGCAACCAACTCCAGTATTCTTGCCTGGAAAATTCCATGGACAGAGAAGCCTGGTGGTCTGCAATCCATGGGGTCACAAAGAGTCTAACATGACTGGCTGTGTACACATACACATATATAACAATGGATTTAGTAACCTTTATAAAAACAGAACATGTCAATATTTAATGAAAATTATTGGCAATATTGTTTTGCTAATAAAGGTTTCTTATAAGGTGAAAATAACTTGAACATGTTTCCAGAGCTCTTGTTATTGCTGTTTTGTTGCTCAGTTATGTTCAGCTCTTTGTGACCCCATGGACTGTAGCCCTCCAGGCTCCTCTGTCCATGGCATTCCCCAGGCAAGACTGCTGGAGTGGGTTGCCATTTCCTTCTCCAAAGGATCTTCCCGACCCAGGGATCAAACCCACGTCTCCTGCTTGGTAGTTGAGTTCTTTACCACTGAGCCACCAGAGAAGCTCTTCCAGAGCTCTGCTGTTGTTCAGTCACTCAGTCCTGTCCCAAACTTGTGACCCCATGGACTGCAGCACACCGGGCTTCCCTATCCTTCACCATTTCCTGGAGCTTGCTCAAACTCATGTCCATCAAGTCGGTGATAGGATCCAACTATCTCATCCTCTGTCGTCCCCATCTCCTCCTGCCTTCAATCTTTCCCAGCACAGGGTTTTTTTCTTATAAGTCCACTTTTTGCATCAGATGGCCAAAGTATTGGAGCTTCAGCTTCAGTATCAGCCCTTCCAGTGAATATTCAGGACTGATTTCCTTTATGACTGACTGATTTGATCTCCTTGCAGTCCAAGGGACTTTCAAGAGTCTTCTCCAATACCACAGTTCAAAGGCATCAATTCTTCAGGGCTCAGCTTTCTTTATAGTCCAACTCTCACATCCATACATGACTACTGGAAAAACTGTAGTTTTGCCTAGATGGATCTTTCTCAGCAAAGTAATTTCTCTTTTTAATATGCTGTCTAGGTTGGTCATAACTTTTCTTCCAAGGAGCAATAGTCTTTTAATTTCATGGCTTTTAATTTCATCACCATCTGCAATGATTTTGGAGCCCAAGAAAATAAAGTCTGCCACTGTTTCCACTTTTCCCCAT
Source organism: Oreotragus oreotragus (assembly GCA_006410675.1). Classification (NCBI taxonomy): domain Eukaryota; kingdom Metazoa; phylum Chordata; class Mammalia; order Artiodactyla; family Bovidae; genus Oreotragus; species Oreotragus oreotragus. The sequence goes on along the minus strand of SJYX01011238.1, from coordinate 110,807 downwards.
CTATTTGCCATGAAGTGACGGGACCAGATGCCATAATCTTAGTTTTCTGAATGTTGAGTTTTAAGCCAGCTTTTCCACTCTCCTTTTACACTTTCATCAAGAGAATCTTTAGTTCCTCTTCACTTTCCACCTTAAAGGTGGTGTCATCTGCATATCTGAGGTTATTAATATTTCTCCTGGCAATCTTGATTCCAGCTTGTGCTTCATCCAGCTGGTATTTTGCATGTTGTGCTCTGCATATAAGTTAAATAAGTAAGATGACAATATGCAGCCTTGGTATACTCCTTTCCCAATTTTGAACCAGTCTTTTGTTCCATGTCCAGTTCTAACTGTTGCCTCTTGACCCAAATCCAGGTTTCGCAGGAGGGAGGTCTAAGGGCTACTAAAATATCACTTGTGAATTCCAGAATTCCATGAGCTTAAAGCTTTGAAATTATGCAGATATGATTCAAAGACAGTATATCTGTGTGAGCTTTACACTATTTTAAGCTCCCTATTTTCTCTAATGTAGAGACTAATGTGTAAGGGTATTTCAAGGATTAAAAAAAGTGATCTTTCTAAAATAAGCACAGGTTTCAATTACCTGTGTATGATAGGAATGAAACAGAAGTTGCTTTTTCCTTCTTGACTATACTGTGTTATTTTCTTTTTCCTTCATTCAATTCATTGTGCTAAAAGCCTGCTCACTAGATAACACCCCACAGATCTTGCAATTGTAAGCTTTGTTATGCCTTAACTGCTCCACCTTCCCTCATATTTCACCACAGGCCCTCTCAAAGTTATTTCAATCAGATTCTTTTCTTCAAAATTTACATACAGCAGAAGAGGATCTTGGCCAATGACACTCAAGGAACAAATACTGGATTGGGGACATATATTAAATTATTTATATTAATCCTTTATATATTTCCCTCATATCATCTACATTCAAATCACTGCTTTCTCTCAAATTCTTAAAAAACAGAAAAACAACAAAAACAATAGCAAACACCTCACTGACTTGTTTGTACCTTATGCCTTTCAAAGCTAGAATCAAAATCAAGAGACATTTCATTTTCAGAAATGCTTCATAACAAAATTAACCACTAATTAACTTAACTGATTCAAATGTGACATATCACAGGAAAGATTGAATACCTATTTGGATGAAGATGTCTACAGGACACCTGATATAACCTATTGATGACTGATACGTAAGGGGTCAATAATCTCAGTGGTCTTATGATTGGTCTGTTTCTCTGTGCTTCATTCAACCAGATTCATGCAGCAGGAATGAAAATCTGATTATAGTAATTCCACACTTAAATATATTGGTAGCTTCATGCAAGTTGCATTAGCATATAAGCTTCATGAAGGCAGGGAATTTAACTGTTTTGTTCAAAAACAAAACTCCAGCATGTTGAAACATGCCTGGAATAATTTAATAGTGAGTATTTGTTCACTAAAGCAACTTCGTTTAAGGCAATTTTCTGTCAGTCTCTCTACATCCATATATAGGCTTTGTATGTGTATACACACACATAAACACATGTAGTATATAGTTTCTGATGAATAATGTGTGCCATATGATGGTTAGCTAGTATTCTTCTTATTATTAGATCACAATTGAGCCAAAACAAAAATAATTCACAGGACTTATTAGGGTCTGAAGAAATGAGTATTCTTATATATTGTTTCCGAATATAAATTGATACAAGAACTTTGAAAGGAATTTGACAAAATTTAAAATATACAAGTAGCAACTGATACTAAATTTTATGTCTATGTATAAATGTATGTGGGCTTTCCTTGTAGCTCAGTTGATATTGAATCTGCCTGCAACCCCTGGGTTGGGAAGATCCCCTGGAGAAGGAAATGGCAACGCACTCCAGTATTCTTGCCTGGAGAATCCCATGGACAGGGGAGCTTGGCAGGCTACAGTTCATTGTGTTCCAAGAGTTGGATACAACTTAGCAACTAAACCATCACTACCATAGATATATGTAGCAAATGCTTTCTATACCAAAAAAATATACAAATAACCTAAAGAGATAGGCTAAGTGAATTATGATATTTTTTCTATAATGGGATATAATGTAGATTTTAATGAAACTGAAACAATGTATCTGAAAACAGTTTTAATGAAACAGATTTTATGTAAAAATACTTATTTTAAGTAGAAAAATACAAAATTGTGCATATAATGTATTCCATTTCTCAATATAATGAATGCAGATAGGTGTATGTATCTAGTAACTGGCATATTCTAGAAGGAACATAAACTATTGTTAACAGTAAACTCTGAGTGCAAATTGAACCTTGGAAAGAGAAATTCGACCTATTTTTATACTCTTGTGAATATATATACAATTTTCATAATTAAATTATTTCAATTTTCAAAATAATCTCTCTCTCTCTCTCTCTCTCTCTATATATATATATATATATATATATATATAAATTTTG
>SJYX01011238.1:83072-105798 GCA_006410675.1 Oreotragus oreotragus | reverse complement strand
TTCTTGCCTGGAGAATCCCAGGGACGGGGGAGCCTGGTGGGCTGCCGTCTATGGGGTTGCACAGAGTCGGACACGACTGGAGCGACTTAACAGTAGTAGCAGCAATTGTATTTGGCTTTAAAAATTATATGAAGTAGATTATAAGGTTAGATGTTTATGACACGCTACTGGGAAAATATTCTGCCTATCGCTACTCAGATGTCTTTTGAATAGAATTTTACCCAAATTTCAAGAATGTGCGTGTTTGCTTTTTTTCTTGAAAGTAAGTACACACCTAAATTACTACAGCTATGGCTACAGCAGTATACTTGTACAGAACTATCTTTGAATTACCATGCAAAATACTCTACTTAGAAACTTAAGTTTCTACTAGAATTCTCTGTAGAGTAGCGATGGTATTTTTGGTCATGGAGCAGGGTAGAAAGGAAATAGGGCTTACTCCTGGCTCAGATGGTTAAGCGTCTATCTACAACGCGGGAGACCCTGGTTCGATCCTTGGGTCAGGAAGATCCCCTGTAGATGGAAATGGCAATCCACTCCAGGACTATTGCCTGGAAAATCCCATGGACAGAGGAGCCTGGTAGGCTACAGTCCATGGGGTCGCAAAGAGTCGGACACGACTGAGTGACTTCACTTTCACTTTCCGGATCAAATAATCTCAAGAAATGTTAGCACTGTCATGTTCTTTTACTGAATAGCATTGAAAATAAAGATGTGAATAATTTTAGCTAGGTACCAATAATTGCCATTCTGAGCAAGCCCTGTTTCTAACATTGTTTTGACTTATAATATGTTTTCAGGATATAGAATAACCACATGGTCAACAAAAAATGTTTTGAGTACACAAGTGTGTGCCAAAAAATCATCCAGATTCTAGAAATTAAATCATTATCAATATATTTGGTCTTTGCTGTAACAGATGTCTAGACAGATATTTTTATTTATGAAAATTCCCAAAACCTTGTTATCTTGAATAGTAGACAGAGAAAAATAGGGCTTTGGGAGAATCTAACCTATCCTTGGCAGTCTAGAAGTCTTCTGGTGACAGTGGCATTTAGGTTGCTGTATAAAATATTACTGAAAATGTTACACAATTAGGAGGAACAAATTGTGTAAGGAATCAGGGGCCGTGACACCTTGTGTGTGTGCTCAGGCATTTCTGACTGTTTGTGACCCCATGGTCTGTAGCCCACTGGGCTCCTCTGTCCATGGTATTTTCCAAGCAAGAATCCAGGGGATTCCTACTCCAGGGGATCTTCCCAACCCAGGGATCAAACCCATATCTGCATCTCTTGGATGAATATGAAACAAGGCCACTTCTTCTGCAGCTTAGAAATCTGAGGATAAGATTGAGAGCAGAACTAGATGATGATGGAGAGATAGGAGTTACCCTTCTACTAACATGCTCACTCTCAAAGATATTTTCCTCATCTTTATTATCTGCTATTTTTGTGTGAATTCTTTATGCCTGTAATACACATTTAAAACATCTTAGTACTTGTGTCGGGGAAGGCAATGGCACCCCACCCCAGTACTCTTGCCTGGAAAATCCCATGGACGGAGGAGCCTGGTGGGCTGCAGTCCACGGGGTCGCTAACAGTCGGACTTCACTTTCACTTTTCTCTTTCATGCATTGGAGAAGGAAATGGCAACCCACTCCAGTATTCTTGCCTGGAGAATCCCAGGGACGGTGGAGCCTGATGGGCTGCCCTCTATGGGGTCACACAGAGTCGGACACGACTGAAGTGACTTAGCAGCAGCAGCAGCAGTACTTGTGTTTCCTGCATGCTTATACTAGTTACCAGGGCTATCATAAGAAAGTACCACAAACTAGATGCAATTTATTGTCCCAGTTTTAGAGTCTAGAAGTCCAAAATCAAGGTGTCAACAGAGCTGATTCCTTCTAACTGCTGTAAGAGTTTGTGTTCCATGCCTCTCTACTGGGTTCTGATGGTTTGCTGGAAATCTCTGTCATTCTTTGGCTTATAGATGCATCACCCCAGTCTCTGTCTATATCTGTGCCTCCTGTTCTCCCTATGGACGTGTCTCTTTGTCCAAATTTCCCCTTTCTATAAGAATACCAGTCATATTGGATTATTCTTCTTGTTGTTTAGTTGCTAAGTCATGTCCAGCTTTTGGGACTGTAACCCACCAGCCTCCTGTGTCTGTGGGATTTCTCAACCAAGAATACTGGAGTGGGTTGCCATTTTATTTTCCAGGGAACTTCCCAGCCCAGGGATCAAACCCATGTTTCTTGTGTCTTCTGCATTGGCAGGTGGGTTCTTTACCACTAGCACCACCTGGGAAGGTCCATATAGGATTAGGGCCCTCCCTAAAGACTTTGGGCTTCCCTTGTGGTTCAGCTGGCAAAGAATCTGCTTACAATGCAGGAGACCTGGGTTGGGAAGATCACCTGGCGAAGGGAACAGCTACCTACTCCAGTATTCTGGCCTGGAGAATTCCATGGACTGTATAGTCCATGGGTCGCAAGGAGTCGGACATGACTGAACAACTTTCACTTCACTTCACTAAAGCTCTGTCAAGACCCTGTCTCTGTCAAGACCTGTCTCCTGATAAGGTCACTGGGGACCTGGGGGCTAGAACTCCAAAGTACCTTTGGTAGAGGGAGGGGCAAATTTATACCCGCAATAAAGTTAAACCTTAAAGTTTTATATAAATATAAAAGTTTCCCATCAAGTAGAAAGGTACTGATAAGATATTTTAAGCAAAAGGGACTGATGATAAATGCCAAAATGTTTTGCTCCATGGAAAAAGGATTTGCGGTGACAGAAAGGAGACATCACAATGCATTATCCTGGGAAAGAAACTTAATTAGAGCAGCTTGGATTTTACCCACTTTCCTCCACCTTTTAACTGAGTTTGAAAACCTTCTCCATTTCTCATTAAAGCCAGTCTTGAACAACTGCTATTTCTTTGTAGTACAATAAAAGCATTTTTTAGTTAGCTTTTCTAAAATAAAAACCAATATTGAAGAATGCTTTGAAATATTAAAAAATAAGCTAGATAAAATGCTTGAAATAGAGCAAAGTGATTTTTAATGTATCTTAGCTAAAGATTATGGTAGAGTTGAAATTTGGAGTAATATAGACAAGTTGATGATCTAAGGGAAAATCAAAACAAAAATTTTCTTGAAATCTAAACCAAAGATTAATTCTGAAATTTATGAATTTTTTTCAATTTGTTTCTTCTGCTTAGAGTGCCCTTAGTTGGCTAAACTGTCTCCCTCAAAAAAGTATGTTGGTTATCTCTCCAAAACTCCTAATTTACCCTTCCTCCCCTTTCCCCATAGATAGCCAATAGTTTGTGCCGATGTCTATGTGGCCTGTTTCTGTGTTGTATATAAGATCATTTCTATTAATTTTTTTTGAAATTTCACAGATAAGTAACATCATATGATATTGTGATGAATTTTGAGTATAAATTGCTGCTGCCCTCAATCTACATTTTTCTCTTGAAAAAGCTCATTTATTCTAGATTCTGATGAAATTTCATTTTTTCTGTGGTGCCTTTTCTGATTCAACCAATACATAAGTACTGGATTTCTCTGGTCTATATACTTTCACTGTCTTTTAAAAACACTCTAGGCCAAACTAATTGCTTTGTAATATTTTTAGATATTTGTCTGGTGGCCTCTATTCTGAATTCTGATTCTTTTGTGGTTTAGATATATGCTCTAAGCCCCAGATGTTTTTCATCCAGTTTTGATTAAAATTGAAGTTGATACCTGAGGTCGCAAATGTTAAGCTAATATTTGGTGATAAAACTTTAATGGTAATATTTAAGAAACTATTCACACAAATGCTTTTGATCATGCAAAGCAATGGATTTATCCATTATTTTCATGTACAAAGAAAGATAATAGTAAATATTTACACGGAAGTTACAAAGAAAATTAAGTGAAATCCATACTTATTCTGTATCTTGTTTCTTAAGAATATTTTTTTTTTTCTAAAATGAGGGAAGGACATTTTCCCTAATATTGACAAATTTGAATAGTTCAAGGGACCATAGGCCTGTGACCTTGAAATTTTGCATGTTTCTTTTAGGAAAGAATAACTTTTAGATTATGGTAAACTTTTCATTCAAATGTTACAAAGAAAATTAAGTGAAATCCATACTTATTCTGTATCTTGTTTCTTAAGAATATATTTTTTTTTTCTAAAATGAGGGAAGGACATTTTCCCTAATATTGACAAATTTGAATAGTTCAAGGGACCATAGGCCTGTGACCTTGAAATTTTGCATGTTTCTTTTAGGAAAGAATAACTTTTAGATTATGGTAAACTTTTCATTCAAATTGATAGGCTTTGTTTGGCATATTAAATTAACTATCTCACCACTCCCATGATAAGTAACCTCCTGATTCTGATCTCATTCTTCTATCAGGGCCCTTCAGAGAAACAGAACTAATAGGTGATAGATGAGATAGATTGATGATAGATAGAAAAGGAAAGATATTTGTTATGAGGGAATGGTTCCTGCGATGATGGTACTTGAGAAGTCTGCCAATGTCTGAGAGCAGGAGGAAATGGACATCCAGCTCAAACAAAGTAAATTCACTCCTCCTCCACTTTTGGGTTCTATTTGGTCCCTCTGAGGACTGGAGGATGTTCACCTGCATTGGTGAGGGGACTCATTTTCATTCAGTCAGCCAATTCAAATGAAAATTTCTTCCAGAAAAGCCCTCATAGACACACCTAAAAACAAAGCCCTCACAGACATACCTAAAAACAATGTTTTACCATCTATCTAGGCATCCCTTAACCTAGTGAAATTGACACAGAAAATTGACAGTCATGTAAAAGCTAATCATAGGGGACTGGAATGCAAAAGTAGGAAGTCAAGAAATACCTGGAGTAACAGGCAAATTTGGCCTTGGAATGCGGAATGAAGCAGGGCAAAGACTAATAGAGTTTTGCCAAGAAAATTCACTGGTCATAGCAAACACCCTCTTCCAACAACACAAGAGAAGACTCTACACATGGACATCACCAGATGGTCAACACCAAAATCAGATTGATTATATTCTTTGCAGCCAAAGATGGAGAAGCTCTATACAGTCAACAAAAACAAGACCAGGAGCTGACTGTGGCTCAGATCATGAACTCCTTATTACCAAATTCAGACTTAAATTGAAGAAANNNCAGCTACAGAATCTAGTAGATGGGTGAGAAGAAGTAATCTGCCATAGGAAAAAATAGGGCATTCATCAGAATATTCAGCCAGGATTCATTTTGACTACACATGGAAGAAATCCAACTGGAACACATTTACTCAGAGAGCGGAATTTATGGGTTACCTACCAGGACTTTAGAAGTCACAAAGTGTTAGCTCTTCTCAGAAATGACTGAGAACAGGGGTTTGAAATACATCAAATGTTGCTTATTCTCTGCATCTTCATCTTATTATTGTCTCTCATTATTCAGGCTTTTTACAGCTCATGAGCCAGTTCTCCATGTCAGTGCCAGATCTCAGTCTAGTGCATTTCAGTTGTGCTATGCAAGGCACATTACATATCATACTTCAGTTTTATTATTTAAAAAGTCTTAGAGGAATAAATAGAGCCTGATTTTGCTCAAGTCTCCAAAAATTGAGTTCTTAGGTACAATGATTATAATCCCCTCTACAACTTTGTAGTTGGGGTCAACTGAGGAACAATCTTCCCAAATAAGAAGGGTCTATACTCTTGAGAGTCCCTTGGACTGCAAGGAGATCCAACCAGTCCATTCTGAAGGAGATCAGGCCTGGGATTTCTTTGGAAGGACTGATGCTAACGCTGAAACTCCAGAACTTTGGCCACCTCATGAGAAGAGTTGACTCATTGGAAAAGACTCTGATGCTAGGAGGGATTGGGGGCAGGAGGAGAAGGGGACAACTGAGGATGAGATGGCTGGATGGCATCACTGACACGATGGACTTGAATCTGATTGAACTCCGGGAGTAGGCGATGGACAGGGAGGCCTGGTGTGCTGCGATTCATGTGGTCGCAAAGAGTCGGACATGACTGAGCGACGGAACTGAACAGATACTCTTCCTGGGATGTTCAGTAATTTAGAAAATTCATCAGTCTGAAACTGTGAGCTAGAAACTGGTTATCATTTAATAGGAAAAAACTACTACACTATAAAATTACTAGTAACACAAAGTGGTCAAAAATTTAAAATTTTTCTGTGTTTAGGTGTTTGTGAAAGAGAACAAAATTTCATGTCTCACTGATTCTGAGAATAATGACTTTTGTTTCTTCCTGTTTGTTTGTTTTAGAAAATGAAATCAGTAGCTAATGGCTTAGACTTCCATATAAGACAGATGTTAGAGGTCTGCTATAATAAAATAATATTTAAATAATGATGAAATGATAAAGATATAAATGATAGGAAAGTCAGTCAAGACTAGATTTCCTAAGTCAAATCCTTGATATGGTATGAATCTAAACATCTCTTTCACTCCTTTTTCAGATCCTGACCTTTTCTATTCTCAGCCTGAAACCGACTTAAAACTGTCAAGGACATGGTAGTACAGCCAGCTCTCATTACGAGATGAACAATTGTATGAGTGGGCCTAGGAGAGATCATACAAACTCAGCAAACACCCAGCTCACCCATACACTCATGAGAGCTAAAAAGAAGTTCTTTAAGACTCAGAATTTGGAAGTGTTTATTCAAGAATCCTGACATAATTCAAGCCCTCTTCCAGAAGCGTGGGACTAACCATGCTAGCAGACTGGCCATAGAGATGAGGTTGTAAGCATGCTGGAAACTGGTAGAAAATTGTATGAGTTTCCTCAGGGCACCCAGCATATGCTTGTTCTGGCTTGGAAGCCCCAGAGAGGGCATTTTGGGCTGCCAGCCACCCCGTAAGAGCCCAGAGCCCTTCTTGCTTTCCCAGAAACAGTGGCGAGTCACTCCTGTCTGAGGTATTTCAGGACTGTCTACCTTACTTCACAGCCCCAGAATCAACACTACTGAATACTTAGGCTTGGTGACAAGGCCAATTACCTGGCCAAGCTTCCAATAAAATCACCAGTTCCTTCCAGGGCTCAAACAACTCTCAGGGTGGTCTGGAAGACCCTGAGAGAGCTTCTTGAACTTCTAGAGCTACTGAAAAAATGTCCGATTCTACTTGGAGGCCCAGGAGCCATTTTTGCCTTCCTGGAAAAGTTGGAGAAAGTATTACCCCTGTCTGAGTGTCCTGAGAATTTTCAACCTCACCTCAAGGCCAGAGCTGTTGCTAAAATTTGAGGTGCAGTGAGCGTGTCCTAAGCTTGGCTGAGTTCATGGGACTTTTCTAAATTCCTTTCTTGTCCCAGAAAAAGTGTGTGCTGCTCTGGAAAGCATAGAAATCTTACTCTAATTTTATTTTTGAAAGCTGCTTACTGATTATTAAATTCTAAGCTGACTGTTTTTTTTTTTCCCTTCAAGATTTTAAAGAAGTTGCTACTTCTGTGGCTCAAAACATGTCTTAGAAAAATTCTGTTACTCTCATATCTGCTCATATATACATGATGTGTCTCCTTTTCTCTAGCACCTTTTAAGATTTTCTCATCACTTCAGTTCAGTTCAGTTCAGTTGCTCAGTCATGTCCAACTCTTGCAACCTCATGAACCGCAGGATGCCAGGCCTTCCTGTCCATCACCAACTCCCGGAGTCTACCCAAACTCATGTCCATTGAGTGGGTGATGCCATCCAACCATCTCATCCTCTTTTGTTCCCTTCTCCTCCTGCCCTCAATCTTTTCCAGTATGAGGGTCTTTTCCAATGAGTCAGCTTTTCACATGAGGTGACCAAAGTATTGGAGTTTCAGCTTCAACATCAGTCCCTCCAGTGAATATTCAGGACTGATCTCTTTTAGGATGGACTGGTTGGATCTCCTTGCAGTCCAAGGGACTCTCAAAAGTGTTCTTCAACACCACAGTTCAAAAGCATCAATCCTTTGGCACTCAGCTTTCTTTATAATCCAACTCTTACTTCCATACATTCAGTTCAGTTCAGTTGCTCAGTCGTGTTCGACTCTTTGTGACCCCATGAATCGCAGCACGCCAGACCTCCCTGTCCATCACCAACTTCTGGAGTTCACTCAGACTTTTAGTTCAACTTTTTTTCTGCAGTCCTCTTTCAAGAATTCCAACTACACATATATTAGACAATTTGGATTAATATACTTGTTTTTAAATGTTTTTAAAAATTGTACTTCAGTTTGGAAACTTTCTATTTCTTTACCCTTAATTGACACCTTGTTTTACACTCTGTTATCTTATTTATCCCATACACTCTGGTTATTATTTCAAATACTGTAATTTTCATCTGTGTTTGACTGGCACTTTATGTTGGTGTTGATTTAGTTGCTAAGTCGTGTTCGACACTTGCAACCCCACGGACAAATCCTCTGTCCGTGGGATTTCCCAGGCAAACCTATTGGAGTGGGTTGCTATTTCCTTTGCCAGGGGATCTTCCTGACTCAGAGATTGAACCTGGGTTTCCTGCATTGTAGGTGGATCCTTTAGCAACTGCTTTACCAAGGGACTATTTAGTGCTCCTCATTGGTTTAGAGCTATATCATTGAAGAAAATATGTTTCTGAGTATTTTACTCAATGTCTCATGACTTATGAGGTTTTCCTACTCTGGCTGGGGAAAAGCAAACTATTCATAAGTATTCTGCAAAAATTCTTTGGTCTACTTCTTTACAATGGTACTTTTTGGAGCCTTACAGAGTTTTACTTCAGGTTTGCTGAGAACAGCACCTAGACAAACATTTAAGGGTAACCTCTTTGCAGAGTTCCAGAGCTCAACCACTCTCAAACTCTGTTTTCTCTGATATTCTGGCCCATGGTTCTACTCAGATCTCTTTTTCCACATTCTAGCCTCTGTCTATTTAGCCTGTTGACTACTGGACTTTATTTGGCCTTCTCCCTCTGAGGTGCCTGGAATTGGGATCTAGGGAGTAAATTGGAGCAGTTATGGCTTCATCTCATTGTCAAATGCTTGCACTGATTTTTGTCCAATAATTAAATGTGGCTGTTTCAAATATTTGTCTTTTTTTTTTCTTAATGTCTATGAGGGGAGGGAAATTCCAATAGCAATTATTTCTTCATGGAAAGTTTTTGTTTTGGTTCTTATTTGTGGCTGAGTATACTTGTTTTTTCCATCTTTTGAAGCATATTCTAATTGAGCTTTTAAAGTTTTCTCATACTATATTATTACAGTTGCTGTGGATGATTTAATATTTATAAGTTCAGATTCTTGCTTTCCAGGAGGATTCAAAAAATAAGTATGTTAAAGATTCAGTAAGGGCTGATTTTTCTGGCAATTGATTGTTCAGTTGAAAAATCAAAAAGAACGTCAAAGATGTGAGTGTGTCTAAATTGAAGAAATCTTGCCATTGTGTATTTTTTCAATTATTTTTTTCAGAGAACTAGAAGATTTTAAATTTAAAAAAGTAATTAATTTTGATAGTTGATAATATTGAAGACTGAATATAGCAAAAATACCCATTGTTATGATCCTTTAAGGAAAAATCCAAGGAAATCCAAGAGAATCTTCAGATAAATTCTTAAACTAATAGAAGAGTTAATCAAGTCTGTAGATATAATATTATTGTTCTATAAAGTTACAGTTATATAAGATGCATAACCTCTAGAGATCTGCTGTACAACATCTTGCCTATAGTTAACAATACAGCAGTGTGCACTTACAAATTTGTTAAAATGGTAGCTCTTATATGTCTTACCACAGAGCAAAACAAAACTAATAAAACAATCAGAAAAACTGCAGTTTTTTCATATGGATAGATAGGTTTATATCCTCAGTTATGATGCAGATGTCATGGCTGTCTGTATATATTCAAATCCATCAAATTTTAAACATTAAATATGTGAAGTTTTTGTTTATCTATTATAACTCAAAAACGCTGAGCAAACCACCTGTACACAATATTCATAGCAGGTTTATCTTGACTAGGCTGGGGGTTAACTGTGATAGCCCCAATTTGAAATCAGTCCATATATCCATCAATGACTTAAATAAACTGTGGTATGTCCCTGCAGTGGAATAACTGTTCAGATAAAAAATTTAATTGAAAAAGAACAAACAATTGATACGTATAACAACTTGGATGGATCTCAGGGCATTATGGTGAGTGAAGAAAAAAAAAAGCCAGTCTCAAAAAGTTACATATTTTATATTTTAATTTATGCATCATTCTTGAAATGAAGGAGTTAAAGAAATGGAGAACATATCTGTGGTTAGAGAAGGAGAGAGGTGTGACTTTAAAATATCTCCAGAGAGTTCTTTTGTGTTGCCAAAACAATTCTGTCTTGCTTAGGATGGTGGTTATATGAACCCTAATCATGATAAAAATAATTCATATAGATTTACACAAAGGTATACAGAAAAGAATTCGTGCAAAAACTGGTTAAACCTGAATAAAGTCTGTAGTCTAACTAATTCTATTTCTTCGATGTCAATTTCCTGGTTTTGACAATGTAGGTACTATAGTGATACAGGTGTTACCATTAAAGGACTCTAGGTGATGGGTATATGGAAAATTTCTGCACTATTTTTACAAGTTCTGGCATCTATAGTTATTTCAGGATAAAAGGTTTTAAAGTATACTTAACTGTAATTTTGAATGCCAGCAAAACTAGAAAATGTCATTCATAAAAATTATTTATCATAACAATAATATATATGTTTTTTTCTTAATGATAACTATAAAAAAATCACTGAAGGGAAAATAAATCTGTAAGACATTTATGAGAAAAAAAGTACTAAACCTTTTTAAAACAATTCAAGAAAACTTAATATATGGAGAGATATACATGTATGTGCATGAAGAGTTAATATGATAAAAGTGTTAATTTTCCCTAAATTAAAAGTTCTATGTACTAACCAAGTTTTTAATGAAATTTGAAATGCTGATTATAAAATATACATGAAAGCACAAACAAACAAAAATATCAAAGACACTCCTGAAGAAGGGTGAAGCTGGGGAATGTGTTCTATGTAATCCAAAATATAACAAAGATATATTGAATGCAGTATGGTATTCAAACAAAGATTAAAAAGATGGACCAAATAGAATAAGTATCTGGAAAACACCCATGCACACTTGGAAAACTGACTTACAAAATAAGCAGCACGTTGAATCAGTGGACTCTGGAAATATGTTAAGGCTCTCAGTTACCAATAAAGCAAAACGTAAATATATAAAACACCTAGACTCAATTCCAGGTGTATTAAGAATCAATATATGAAAATGAAGAATTTAAAATTTTAGAAGATAAAAATTATAATAATTGTCATCTTATTACTTAACGATTGTGAGGATTTCCTTATATAAAACGCATAAAAATCACATTCCCTACAAAATTATTGATAAAGTTCAATATAACCCGCTAACAACTGGATAACAAACAATGCTATAAAAATTGAAAAGATGTTCCAAGACTTTAAAAGAGATTCATAATGGTCTAAAAAAATACAAAATAAAACACAAGGAAACATCACAAACTGGTTATTCATTGAAACAGTACTCAAACCCAAAGTATACAACTTCAGTGATAATCAGTTCCATTCAGTCTCTCAGTCGTGTCTGACTCTTTGCGACCCTATTAATCGCAGCACGCCAGGCCTCNCCACAGTCAGCTCCTGGTCTTTTTTTTGTTGACTGTATAGAGCTTCTCCATCTTTGGCTGCAAAGAATATAGTCAATCTGATTTCAGTGTTGACCATCTGGTGATGTCCATGTGTAGAGTCTTCTCTTATGTTGTTGGGAGAGGGTGTTTGCTATGACCAGCGCATTTTCTTGGCAAAACTTTATTCGTCTTTGCCCTGCTTCATTCTGTATTCCAAGGCCAAATTTGCCTGTTACTCCAGGTGTTTCTTGACTTCCTACTCTTGCATTCCAGTCCCCTATAATGAAAAGGACATATTTTTGGGGTGTTAGTTCTAAAAGTTCTTGTAGGTCTTCATAAAACCGTTCAACTAAGTGCAGGCAGCCGCAAGAACCGACGCACTAAGCGCAGGTGGCCGAGAGGAGCTACCCCATGTCCAAGGTCAGGGGTAGTGGCCTAGAGTGCCAGGCTGTGACGATGCAGGAATGGCCGAGAAGAGCTACCCTGTGTCCAAGGTCAGTGGCGGCTGGGAGGAGCTACCCCACAACCGAGGTCAGGGGTGGCAGGGAGAAGCCACCTCACGCTCGAGGCCAGGGGCGGTGACCCTGAGGAGCCACCCTGAGCCCGAGGCCAGGGGCGGCAGCTGGGAGGAACCACCCACACCGGAGGCCAGGGCCGGCTGCCAGGAGGAGCAACCCGAGGAGCGGTGGCTGTGCAGGTGCAGGAGGGCCTAGAGGAGCTATCCTACGTTGAAGATCAGGAACGGCAGCAGTAAGGAGATACCCCGCATCCAAGGTAAGGAGCAGCGGCTGTGCTTTGCTGGAGCAACCATGAAGAGACACCCCACACCTAAGGTAAGAGAAACCCAAGTAAGATGGTAGGTGTTGCAAGAGGGCATCAGAGGGCAGACACATTGAAACCATACTCACAGAAAACTAGTCAATCTAATCACACTAGGACCACAGCCTTGTCTAACTCAATGAAACCAAGCCATGCCTGTGGGGCAACCCAAGACAGGCGGGTCATGGTGGAGAGGTCTGACAGAACGTGGTCCACTGGAGAAGGGAATGGCAAGCCACTTTAGTATTCTTGCCTTGAGAACCCCATGAACAGTATGAAAAGGCAAAATGATAGGATACCAAAAGAGGAACTCCCCGGGTCATTAGGTGCCCAATATGCTACTGGAGATCAGTGGAGAAATAACTCCAGAAAGAATGAAGGGATGGAGCCAAAGCAAAAACAATACCCAGTTGTGGATGTGACTGGTGATAGAAGCAAGATCCAATGCTGTAAAGAGCATTATTGCATAGGAACCTGGAATCAGGTCCATGAATCAAGGCAAACTGGAAGTGGTCAAACAAGAGACGGAGTGAACTTTGACATTCTAGGAATCAGTGAACTAAAATGGACTGGAATGGGTGAATTTAATTCAGATGACCATTATATCTACTACTGAGGGCAGGAATCCCTCAGAAGAAATGGAGTAGCCATCATGGTCAACAAAAGAGTCTGAAATGCAGTACTTGGATGCAATCTCAAAAACAACAGAATGATCTCTGTCCGTCTCCAAGGCAAACCATTCAATATCATAGTGATAATCAGTGGGTTAAAATTAAAGCCTCAATTATTTCATAACCACCAGACTAGAAAACACTAAAAGTCTGACAATACCAAAGTTCATTTATATAGAGAGCAATGTGTAAATCACATACACTCCAGGTAACGTATTTATAAGCACTTTAGATATCTACTTGCTCGGTTCTGTTCAGTCACTCAGTCGTGTCTGACTCTTTGCAGCCTTATGGACTGCAGGACACCAGGCATCTGGGTCCTTCACCATCTCCTGGAGTTTGCTCAAACTCATGTCCATCAAGTTGGCGATGTCATCCAACCATCTCATCCTCTCTCGTCCTCTTCTCCTCCTGCCTTCAATCTTTCTCAGCATCAGGGTCTTTTTCAATGAGTCAGTTCTTCACATCAGGTGGCTGCTGCTGCTGCTAATATCTAATTCATATGACAATATGCAAAACCTATAGCTTGGCAATTCCTCTCCCAAGAATCATTTGAACATCTCATATTAGTATTTCTTAAAGATTCATAAAGGCCTTTTTATTATAAAAATTAACCCATTGTTATTCATATTGTGATGTATATTGTAGTTTCCGTTCTTACTAGATTTTAAAAATAACATGCGTCTTTGCAAGAGATTTTGAATGCTTTATTCGTGTTCTCTTTGAATGAACCATGTTGTATTGCAGTTACCTATTACTTTTATGTTGGTAGTTTTACTCATCCTAGGGTTAAAAATGTATTTTTATTGTGTTTAGCAAAATAATTCCTTATGATTTTTTTCTTAATATACTCTGTAGATATACTTTTCCTTTCTCTTTTGTTTTCTTCTTTATTTCCATGAATTAGCTTAGCTTGTGATTTATCTATTGTTTTTCCCATTTGCATTTTCAACAAACCACATCATTGATTCATTTATTAGTTCTGATTTTCTGTTTCCTAGTTCATTAATTTAAGCTTTTATATTATAGTCCATCATTTTACCCTTCAGTTTTCCTGGTTATATTCTTCTGTATTTTTTTCTAACTCCTTGGATTTAATGGTCAATAAATTTGCAGCCCTTCTTAGTTTGCATTAAGAAAAGAAAGTTTGCTTTCTATTTTTATATTCTAAATTCTAAAAAAAAAAATTTTGTTTCTTTTACATTTATTTATATATTTACACTTTAAATTTTAAATTAAAAAGACATTTTCTAAATATATTTATATTTTATTTGTTTTTTAATGCTGATGGAAACAAATTATATTCTAATTAATATTTGTGTCTATTATTCTCCTTTCATTTCCTGTAGTTTTTATTCATGCATATTGAAGATCTTTGTTTGATTTCAAAGTCACTATAAAGTCTCCTTATTACGACCATCATGATTCTATCTCAGCTTTTTCTTCGTGTTATTTAGTCACTCAGTTGTGTCCTACTTTTTACAACCCCATGGACTACAGCATCCCAGGCTTCCGTGTCCTTCACCATCTCCCAGAGTCTGCTCAAATTCCTGTCCATTGCGTTGGTAATGCTATTCAACTATTGTCACCCCCTTCTCCTTCCTTCATTCTTTCCCAGCATGAGGGACTTTCCCAGTAATTTGGCTCTTCTCATCAGATGGCCAAAGTGCCAGAGCCCCAGCTTCAGCATTAGTCCTTCCAATGAATATCTAGGGCTGATCTCCCCCAGCATCAATTGGATTGATCTCCTTGTGTTCCAAAGAACCCCCATGAGTTTCTCTAGCACCACAATTCAAAAGCATCAAGTCAGGCACTCAGCACTCTCCACCATCCAACTCACATCTGCACATGACTGCATCAGAAAAAAACATACTCCCTGACTTGGATCAATTTTTAGATTTTTCTTAATTATTTTTTATTACTATAATATTGGGATATTTGGAAAAANTGTCCATGGGATTTCCCAGGCAAGAAAATTGGAGTGGGTTGCCATTTCCTTCTCTAAAACCTTCAAAGTGAACCTCAAATATCATCTGAAAGCAAAGCCTTATCTTGGTACTTCATGGCCCATCATTTAAGAAAAATAAAAATGCACTTTAAAAAGAAGCTGTAATTGTATTGATCTAGAAGGCAATGGCACCCCACTCTAGTATTCTTGCCTGGAAAATCCCATGGACGGAGGAGCCTGGTGGGCTGCAGTCCATGGGGTCGAGAAGAGTCGGACATGACTGAGCGACTTCACTTTCACTTTCCACTTTCATGCATTGGAGAAGGAAATGGCAACCCACTCCAGTGTTCTTGCCTGGAGAATCCCAGGGACAGGGGAGCCTGGTGGGCTGCCGTCTATGAGGTCGCACAGAGTCAGACATGACTGAAGTGACTTAGCAGCAGCAGCAGCAGCAGTATTCTGTGATTACTGTTGTTCATCTTAGACTCAAGTAGCAATCACCTTTGCCTTTACATTGCACTATGCTCCTGGCACTAATATTTTATACAGATTATCACAGTATTTAGATAATCTTATAAAGGATGCTGCCATGATTTTCTCTCCATTTTTGTAATTAAACCTTAAAAAAAAAAAAAAAGCCAAACTGCTCTAGGGTATTGACGTTAACTAGGCAGGATTCTGAAACATTAAATGCTAAACAGTTTTACAAGACATAATTCCATTAAAGTCATCCAGTCATAATGGTGAATCAAATCTTCATTTTAAAGCTCTGAATCTAAGGGTATTTTGTTACATATTGAATTGTTAAAGTCTAAGCAATGTCTTTCAAACAAAAACAAAAAAAAAAAGAATCAGTTTCAATGTAAACAAGGGCTTAAGAGACGAAGTTTTATGTCCTAAGGCTTATAAGAAAATCTACTTGAGCCTAAATTAAACCAAGAAGCAATTTTAATGACAATTATTTAGCACCCTTTATCATCTCCTTCAATTTGATATTCAACAAATAAGACGTGTTTCAGTTTCTCTAATCAGAAGCCTGGCACAGCTGCTCACATCCTACATTGCTTCAGGTATTCTGTTACTTATGGGCCTGGTGAGCAGAAAACCCTGCCTTCCCATAACTTACGTTCCAGCCAGGCACATGATTGGTCTAGTGTGCTGCCAGAAAGCAGAGAGTAGTAGAGACAGCTGGTAGAATATGTGTCAGTGGAAGAAGAAATGGAAAGATACATCAAATGGGGCCAGTACAAATGTCTGACCAGATTTTGCTACCAGCCTAACTATAGTTCAAAAGCATTTACAGAGCTCTTCAGTCTCACGGGGGCACAAAGCCATTGCATTCGGCCATGTTGGCTGGGTACTGCCCACCTCCAGGGAGAACCCTGATACACTTATGGTATAAATGGTGTCCCCTGGAGTTGTATGACATGGTGGCCTCACCAGAGAAGCTGAAGAACTCCAGACAAAAGGGGGAAAAAAAGGTCACCACAAGTGGGAGGCAGTGTGGTTCAGAGGGAAAAATGTGAGCTTTCAAATTACATAGACCTGGATTAAAATTTCAGCCCTGTGAATTCGCTAGAAAATGGAAACTGTGGTAAATTGTTAACTTTTCTGAGGCTCTGTTCCTTATCCGTGAAATTGGACAAGACCGCTTGTTTCACAGAATTTTATTTTATCACAGGAGCCAGGATGATCCTGTGAAAATGTAAGTCAGATCACATTATGCCTCTGTTCAAAACCCGGCTTGCCCTCTCTCCTGAAGTCGAAGCCAAAAGCTTCATGATGGCCTAGCAGGCCTGACATGATATGTCCCCTCTACAGCTCTCTCTCAGACCTCATCCCCTCTCTGTCTCTCTGCACGACCAGACCACACTCCTTGCTCTTCCTCAAACAAGGCAGGCAAATTCCAACTTCAGGGCCTTTGCACCTGCCATTCCCTCTACCTGGAATGCTCTTCCCCAAGACAGTTACACAGTTCGGTCCTTCACTTCCTGAAGAGCATCTTCATTTGCTCTGGTGTCATCTTCTCCATAAGGCCTTCTCTGACCATCCTTTTCAAAAAGTGTGACCCCTCCCCCTAGAAGCCTGCCATTCCCAAACCCCTTCTCTGCTTTCTTATCCTCAGTAGCATTCATCATACACCAACCTAGTATATAATTTATTTTCTTATTCTCTATATCATCTTTATCCCCCAGCTAGAACATAAGTTCCACAAAGGGTCAGGCTATTTGTCTGTATTTTGCTCATTGCTGAATCCTCAACACCTTCAACAGCCCCTGGCACCTAGTAAGCACTTTATATTAAATAGTTCTCTGAACAAATGAAAACTGAGGGTTAAGTTAGCAAAGTATGAAAAGCATTTAGCTTTCTACAGCACTATGTCATTTTAGTTGCTAAGTCATGTCTGACTCTTTTGCAATCTCATGGCTTGTAGCTCGCCAGGCTCCTCTGTCCATGGGATTTTCCAGGCAAGTATACTGGAGTGGGTTGCCATTTCCTTCTCTACTAGAGAACTATATGAATGCTCAATAAGTGATAGCAATTTTTATTATTCTCATCATCTCACAATGGAGACAGTTTCATGTTGCATTAAACTGGAAGAGTTACTTCCTTTAAGCAAGTTCATCTTGGAAAAATGTGAAATGTCCTTGATGGGTGAAATCTTAGAATTTACCGCAGAATATAAAGGGAAGATGGTACACTTGTTTTAAATAGTTAAATTCAGGATTTAAGTCTGAAGTGATTAAGCAATAAGCTTCAGGTGTACCTACCTTTATATAATTGAATATATTTGAGAAGCTGCACAAATGCTTAATTCTTAGAATTCAAATTACATGTTCCCTTCCACTCTCTATTACATTTAAAGATGCTCTATCTTCATCTTGGTTATTTTTAATTGGCAATGGCACCGAACACCTTAGCTTCAAATTCCTTTAATTTTTGTCAAGTTGTTAACGACAAGCAAGCACACTGAACTCTGAAACAAGTTCTTTGGAAACTAAAGAACCTTTTGACAGTATAATACTTACTGCCAAATTTCTCTGCTTTGTAAACTAATTTTTTGATGTATTTTCTCAAAGAGAAGTATAACTGCATTGAAAATCATTGACCTTGTTTTCTCATCCCAAATAAATGTAAGCAGCTTTTAGCTTTCTATTACTACTCTAATCTTTATTTCACATCAAATTCTATGGCTTTTCCTGTTTTGACATGCAGTGGAATGTACATGATAATTTTGATTTATTTAGTTTGAAATCCAGTATGTCTTGGTGCACTCGACTTTGGGGCTATTTAAGTGTAGCCAAACAAAACGAAATCTTCTCACGCAGTTAACAGTAATTGCTATATATTATTAAAAATATTCTTCAAAGAGGTACAATTTTAGAAAAGCTCATCTAGAATTCTGCTACAATTTGGTACAATATGCATTTAAGTAAATGCTTAATTGCATTTCAGGATTTAGGCCTGAAGTGATAAAACTTTTAACCACTGTTAAAAGACACAGTGGGTTTTTTTGGTTTTTTAAATCAGGTCAAGATTTTTTGGTAGAAGCAAATGGATGATGGTGGTTCACTTGAGATTTGGGTAGATAGGAATGAATACACATTTCATTTATAAGCAAAGTGATTTGTTTTCTACCATCTCCTTTTCATTAGCACCCATCCTGTGTTCAGGGATTATTTGTCTCCAAGCAAACCTCACTTGAAGTTTCCCTGGTGGCTCAGTCAGTAAAGAATCTGCCTACACAGTTCAGGAGACCTGGGTTTGCTCCCCTGGAGAAGGAAATGGCAATCCACTCCAGTATTCCTGCCTGGGAAACCCCATAGACAGAGAATCCTGAAGGGCTACAGTCCATGGGGTCCTAAGAGTTGAACTCGACTTAGTGACTAAACCACCATCACCACCAAACCTTGTTTGGCCTTTTTTTTTTAAAAAAAAAAAAAAAGACTTTCTCATTGGTTGCCAGATGAGATGCTTTAGAGGCCATACTAATCCCTGTGACAATTAGGGAGCCTTAATGGAGGGCAGCCTCATATAAGCCGACAGCTATTTACTGGTTACATGATCAGCTGAACACAAGACCAGATCTGTGCCCTCCAGTACTGGACTTCCCAATTCAAGACTTACTCATGTTAAAACATAGCAAACAAAATAGAATCAGATTCTTAATTCTTTCTGGGCATGCACTTTAAAATATAAAATTTCTTGGCTTTACTCCATTATAAAAGGAACACATTTCTAAATATAGAGAATTTGAATAACATATAAAAGGAAGAAAGAAAAATCATAAACACTCACACCATACAAATATAACCAAGTAATCATTCTGGTATATTTCCTCGTTCTGGTATATTTCCTCTTTTCTATGCATGAGTATCTGTCTTTTTTTCTTAACAGTTGTGAACATATTTTATAGTCTGCTTTGTTTCTCTTTAGTACACTTATTTATTTTTCTGAAACCAAAATGCTAATACATTCTTCTATTAGTGGGTATTTCATGGGCTTTTCTCAAAATTTTACATAATGTCATAATGCACATATTTATGCAGAAACATCTGTCTGTATTTAAAATTATTTCTGTTAGTATCCCAGAAGTAAAATTAGGTGGACAAAAGAAAAACGCATTTAAAGGATCTTGATACATGGTGTTAAATTACTTTTACCATTCCACCAGCCACAAGAGAGGGGCCATAGCAATAGATATTACCCTTTTTAAAGGTGTTTCCTAATTCATCAGGTAAAAGTGATATCTTATTTTAATCAACAATGATTTAAGTACTAATAAACTTGAACATGTCTTATTTGCTTGTAAATTATGTTTCTTCTCTAGCATTCTGTCAGCACGTGTCCCTTACCTACGTATTCGTTCATTCATTCAGTAAGTCCTTACTCCATGTCAGGCCACATCAACAGATAGAGAATAAGAGAAGAACGGACTAGATGTGAGCCCCTGTCTCTTATACACATCGAGATGTGTATAAGAGACAGCTTTTATATAATGCTACATATTAATTATTTGGTGTGAATGATAAGATACATAAAGAATTAACAGTTTCTATTTTCTCCTTCCCATTCCACCTCAGGTTTTAGTTGGGCCCCTTGTATTTTGTGTTTCTTTTATCACAGTACTTAAATCTGGCTTCACAGAATTTCATGGATAGGTCGGAAGAGAGGATCTTTTAAAATATAAGAAAATTCTGATTGTCTAGTTTAGAACTTGTAAATATTATTTAAAATTCCTGGTGATGCTAACATATAGCTAGTGTTGTAAAAAAACAGTAGGTAATTTTTAGAGCCTTAAAAAAACTGACCCTTCACCAGCCGCTATTCCTACATGTGTCTTTACAGCTTCTTGTTAAGTGGGAAATCTCTGTAGTTCATGATCAAGGTGTGACAAGGGCAATGGTTCATCTGTATGTGTGTGTGTTATGTGTGTGTGTGTCTGCATGTCTACATGTTTGTATGTAGACATTTTTCTAGTATGATTTCGTTGTTAATGCTTTTCAGATGATAGATATTGGCAGATCCAGGGCATCATGCTATTTGGTTTAATTTTCCCTTTACAACCCCAACAACTGCTTTTTACAGAAGTAGTTTGTACATTTGTTTATATGGATACTCTCAGCCAACTCTCAGAACTGCTAAATAAGTTTCAAGTTTCAGCTCTGTCAAGAAGGCTATTACAGCAAGTTCGTGCAGCACAACTTTGAAATTTCAAGCATGAAATCCTTGGTCTTGACCCTACTTTTGAGGCCTTTTGATCTACTTGATCTGAAAGATCTGCTTGTTCTGGGTTCTCTGAGGTGTTCTCATTCAGCTAGTACCCTTAGTTGCCCTTTTTACATGGCATAAAGGGTTACAGATATTGGCTAGTTCTTTAAAAAATTTTTTTTTTCTCTGTTTCTCATTTACCTTCATTCCAATGGTTTCAGAGCAGAGCAGAGTAGGGTTAGAGAGAAAAGTGCTTGGTCATATGAGTGTGTTTAATAATTGTGAAAAGTGATTTTAAGCACCTTTAATTATAATAACTTCTCTTAAAATATCTTCTTTCCCTAAATCCCTTGATCACAGTTCCAGGTTCAATATTTGCTTTTTGTTGGTTAACCAATAGATATTGCCTGGGTTAATGTATAGGATATGAACACATTCAAAATCCTGGAAACATTTGTCTAATTTTTATATCAATCTTCAGGTCCCCTCTGTTTAGAAAATCATGAAAAGGAAAATTGTTAGTGAGTTTTGCTTACCTAGTATTCAAAAGAGATTTCCCCTTTAATCTCCTTCAATATATCAACTTTCTGCAATATAGAATAAAAGATTAAGATGCTGACATATATTAATATACTTTTTCATAAATTAAAAGAACATTTACCCTGTGTAGACAATCATTTATTTAAAGCATATCAAGTGGTAACACTGACTTTCATCTTTATGAGAACAACTATAACAACTCATATATTTACAGAAAGAAAAAGTCATAGAGCTTATAATAAAATGATATGCATAATTGCTAACAAGTGTTGATCATGTATTATATGCCAATCACCATACCAAGCAGTATGTTTATTTCATTTTGTTTAATCTCCTCAACAATTAAGATAGATTTGTTCTTTCATCTAAGAAAAATTGTAAGTGCTGTGCTGGAGGATGAAATTATATTAAAGATAAGAATAAGGATTTTAAACAAGAAGATGGAACAATCTTTCTTAAAGTCTGTCATTCTAGCTGCCAGATGATATCAGATGAAGTAAGAATAAATGTATAACAGAGAAATTTTAGGATAAGGTAAAGCATATTTTTTCTAAGGATAATCAGAAAACTTGAGTTATTTTTTAAAGTGTTATGAAGAATAGATTGATGTAAACAATTTTATTAATAATATTCCTGCCACTCTGTAGGTAATACCTCTAAGGGAAGTGTGAGCAGAAAAGGAATGATGGACCATGATACTGTTGCCATGTTCTGAGTAAGTGATCATGATAGTCTGGACTGGGATTTAGACAAAGAAATTAAGAGAAATTAATAACACATGTACAGTTACCCACATCCAAGGTATGAGAAACCCAAGTAAGATGGTAGGTACTGAGAGAGGGCATCAGAGGGCAGACACACTGAAATCATAATCACAGAAAACTAGTCAGTATAATCACACGGACCACAGCCTTGTCTAACTCAATGAAACTAAGCCATGCTGTGTGGGGCCACCCAAAACGGGTGGGTCATGGTGGAGAGGTCTGACAGAATGTGGTCCACTGGGGAAGGAAATGGCAAACGACTTCAGTATTCTTGCCTTGAGAACAGTATGAAAAGGCAAAATGATAGGATACTGAAAGAGGAACTCCCCAGCTCAGTAGGTGTCCAATATGCTACTGGAGATCAATGCAGAAATAACTCCAGAAAGAATGAAGGGATGGAGCCAAAGCAAAAACAATACCCAGCTGTGGATGTGACTGGTGATAGAAGCAAGGTCCAATGCTGTAAAGAGCAATATTGCATAGGAACCTGGAATGTTAGGTCCATGAATCAAGGCAAATTGGAAGTGGTCAAACAAGAGATGGCAAGAGTGAATGTTGACATTCTAGGAATCAGCATCTGGAAAATAGACTGGAATGGGTGAATTTAACTCAGATTACCAT
>SJYX01011238.1:61826-78523 GCA_006410675.1 Oreotragus oreotragus | reverse complement strand
TCTTTCAGAATTTTCCACAGTTTTTTGTGATCCACACAGCCAAAGGCTTTGGCATAGTCAATAAAGCAGAAATAGATGTTTTTCTGGAACTCTCATGCTTTTTCCATGATCCAGCAGATGTTGGCAATTTGATCTCTGTTCCTCTGCCTTTTCTAAAACGTTTTCAGCTGCAGATTTGCTAAAAAGAGAGCAAGAGGAATGCTCACTAGGAGTTTGGGTTGGACAAGACTTTCTAAAGACAAGGGCATATATTATTCTCTAGAAGAACAAGGAAATGTAAAGCAAGTCAAAGCAATGACCCAGATGGCAAAAGATAGAAGGCAAGAGAGAAATGATGAGTTTGTGTGTGTATGACGTGCTCCAGGACTGCAGGGTTTCCTTTGATTTTCTCATAAGTAGCCTGATAACACATGCTCTAGAATTGAAATTCAGGAACCAGCTCCACATGGATGTCTTACAGGAATCTCAAATCAATATTTACAAAACTCATCTCTATGGGTTTTGTATCACCCATTCTGTGATATTCTGTCTGAATTACATCTTGCAAAGCCTTTCCTTAGACTGAGCAAGAAATATTGGAGGTAACTCTCTTCTTCATATGAACTCCTATGATTCTATATCCTACACAATTCTTGACTCTGTTTACTTCTAGTTATACCCATGTCCATTATTTTATATTATAGTATTAATAACACTACTATATGTACTTTATAATACTAATACAATATAGTAGTTGTAAATTACTTTACCAACATTCCTACTTGGAATCTTCAGTTATCTAGTATATATCTTGTACATCCTTCAGAGTAATTTGAAAATATAAATCTAATCACCTCTTAACAATCTTTTTTTTTAGTTTGGGGATAAAATTAAAGTTAATATTGTTCACTAGGAAGTTCATTATTAGGCAGGCTCTATTTGTTTACCCATCTAACTGTGTTCATTAAAAGAAAATTCATTTTTGTGTCTATCCATGAACAATATAGTAGATATTTAACTTTTCAAAAGGACAAATGTCTCTCAACTTTGAAACTTAGAGTTAGAACAACAATAACAACAAAAGTATAAATTTGGATCAAAAACTTAATGTGCAATTAATAATTATGAGCAAAATATGGGCCAGTTAAATTAAAAAGCAATTGGAATTGATATTATTTGTCACTTATATTTGTGTTTAATAAATTATTCATCAGATTTCTCAGGTCTATCATGCTAATCACATTTATGACTCATAGAAGTTGAGGAAGGTGGAGGATATGTTACATGGATAACAACAGTATGGAGCCAGAAAGCTGTTTCCTGGGGTTTTCTACTTCAGTGGGGAAATCTAAATAGAAAGAGTTCATGAAAGCAAGACTAGGAAAAAATTTAAAAAACAGGAAGTCACTTAGTGATTTAAAGGTATAAAAAATTACAGGAAGACACAATGCTGAAAGAATAGAAGAAAATAATGCCTGGTGATTTGTTATTAGATGTGAGATATTTTAGCTTGTTGGGGCTGGATATTTGCATTCCTAAAAATATTCTTGAGCTTTGTTTTGGAAGACAGCTAAGTTATTTGGGAACAGTTTGATAATTTTGTGTTTTGAATTTAAACTTTGTTAGCGTTTAGTTCAGGGCTAATTTTGTCTCCCTAGTGACACAAAACACTCAGTGCTCTAACCAAACCCCAAGTTTTCACACACTGGCTGATGAGAACAGGAATTATTCGGTCCTGCGTGTGATCTCCAGTTATTGTCCCATCTATCTCTCCAGGCTTCAGGGAGTTTTTTAATCTACATGCTTTTTCTTTTTTAAATTAAACTTTTAGTTTTAAGATAATTATAGATTCCCCAGAAGTTGGAAGAAATGACACCAAAAGAGCCGATGCATCCCTTACCCAGTGGTCCCAAAGATGACATATGGCAAAACTATAGTACAGAATCTCAAAGCAAGACATTAACGTTGATATAAACAAGATATGAAACAAATCTGTCACCAAAAGAATCTCCCAGGTTGCACATTCACTTTCTTCCCTGTCCTTCACCTTTCCCCATACTTAAACTCTGGGAAACATGAACTGGCTCACCATTTCTAAAAGTTTTCACTGAGCGAATATTATATAAGTGAAATCATATATTTTTTCACTCGGTGTAATTCTTAAGAGATTCATCCAGGTTGTCATGCATATCAATAATTCATTCTTTTTATTGCTGGATATTATTCCATGGTATTAATGAACAACAGGATTTTCTTTAAAAACTTTTAACTTATTAAAAAACAAAAACAATTCACCCATTCCTGAGTTAAAAGCAGCATTTTTGTTTGTTTGTTTGTTTGTTTTTAACCATTCACCAGCCGAAGGACATCTGGGTTGACTATTTGTATTTTTGACTTACAAAATAAGGCTGCTGTGAACAAATGTGTACAGGTTTTTAAGTGGCTATAAAGTCTAATTTCTCTGGAATATATAGAGAAGAATGCAGTTACTGGATCACATGACAGTTTCAAGTTTAGTTATTTAAGAAACTAACAAATAGTTTTTCAGATTAGCAAGGTTCCCAATCTACCAACAATAAATGAGGTAATAATCGTCAGCAGAATATCACAGACTTTCAGAACATCAATGATGAAAAAGATTATTGATGGTTAAGAATGGAGAATGTGAAGTGATGGGACCAGATGCCATGATCACTTCACAATACTTGAAGATTTAACAGGCCATCTGAATTTAGTAAATAGAGCATATTGTCCAAAACAATGAATTGCTCAAATAACATATGGAATGTTGTGTTCATTTCTGTATACTGTGGTTTAATAAGGAAATCAATAAAATGAGAAAGCCAAAATGTAGGAGAGAAATAGGTTAGGTATAAAGATAATGTATAGCCTGAAAAACGGAGAAGAGATTTAGGTATGGTGTGTACGTGTGTAGGCAAATAAGTATCCCCCCCCTCTCTCTTCATATTTATATTTTCTAAAAACCTTCTAAAGTCAGTATCATTTTATGTACAATGAATATGGAAGTAGAAATTATAAGAATTCTGCCCAAAAAGAGGGACTAATACAAGTGGATCATCAGAGAAACAACTATATGATTATTTCACTTTTTTTTTTTTGAAATGATACAAATGAAATGTAATTTTAACAAGCAGAACTCCTTATTGCCAAATTCAGACTGGAATTGAAAAAGTGAAGAAAACCACTGGATAATTCAGGGATGACCTAAATCAAATCCCTTATGACTACACAGTGGAAGTGAGAAATAGATTTAAGGGAGTAGATCTGATAGACAGAGTCCCTGATGAACTATGGATGGAGGTTCGTGACATTTTACAGGAGAAAGGAATCAAAACCATCTCCAAAAAAAAAAGAAATGCAAAAAAAAAATATTATTTCACTTTTTTTTTTTTGAAATGATACAAATGAAATGTAATTTTAACAAGCAGAACTCCTTATTGCCAAATTCAGACTGGAATTGAAAAAGTGAAGAAAACCACTGGATAATTCAGGGATGACCTAAATCAAATCCCTTATGACTACACAGTGGAAGTGAGAAATAGATTTAAGGGACTAGATCTGATAGACAGAGTCCCTGATGAACTATGGATGGAGGTTCGTGACATTTTACAGGAGAAAGGAATCAAGACCATCTCCAAAAAAAAAAGAAATGCAAAAAAAAAAGCATAATGGCTGACTGAGGAGGCCTTACAAATAGCTGTGAAAAGAAGGGAAGTAAAAAGAAAAGGATAAAAGGAAAGATATACCTATTTGAATGCAGAGTTCCAAAGAATAGCAAGGAGAGCTAAGAGAGCCTTCCTCGGTGATCAATGCAAAGAAATAGAAGAAAACAATAAAATGGGAAAGACTAGAGATCTCTACAAGAAAATTAGAGATACCAAGAAACATTTAATGCAAAGATGGGCACAATAAAGGACAGAAATGGTATGGACCTCACAGAAGCAGAAGATATTAAGAAGAGGTGGCAATAATAAACAGAAGAACAGTACAAAAAAGATCTTCACAACCCAGATAATCACAATGATGTATTCTCTCACCTAGAGATAGACATCCTGGAATGTGAAGTCAAGTGGGCATTAGAAAGCATCACTACGAACAAAGCCAGTGGAGGAGATGGAATTCCAGTTGAGTTATTTCCAGTCCTGAAAGATGATGCTATGAAAGTGCTGCACTGAATATGCCAGCAAATTTGGAAAACTCAGCAGTGGCCACAGGACTAGAAAAGGTCAGCTTTCATTCCAATCCCAAAGAAAGGCAATGCCAAAGAATGCTCAAACTACCACACAATTGCACTCATCTCACATGCTAGTAAAGTAATGCTTAAAATTCTCCAAGCCAGGCTTCAGCAATATGTGAACTGGGAACTTCCAGATGTTCAAGCTGATTTTAGAAAAGGCAGAGGAACCAGAGATCAAATTGCCAACATCTGCTGGATCATCGAAAAAGCAAGAGACTTCCAGAAAAAGATCTGCTTCTGCTTTATTGACTATGCCAAAGCCTTTGACTGTGTGGATCACAATAAACTGTGGAAAATTCAGAAGGAAACAGGAATACCAGACCACTTGACCTGCCTCTTGGGAAACCTATATGCAGGTCAGGAAGCAACAGACTGGACATGGAACAACAGACTGGTTCCAAATAAGAAAAGGGGTATGTCAAGGCTGTATATTGTCACCCTGCTTATTTAACTTATATGCAGAGTACATCATGAGAAACGCTGGACTGGAAGAACACAGGCTGGAATCAAGATTGCTGGGAGAAATATCAATAACCTCAGATATGCAGATGACACCACCCTTTTGGCAGAAAGTGAAAAGGAACTAAAGAGCCTCTTGATGAAAGTAAAAGAGGAGAATGAAAAAGTTGGCTTAAAGCTCAACATTCAGAAAACTAAGATCATGGCATCTGGTCCCATCACTTCATGGCAAGTAAATGGGGAAACAGTGGAAACAGTGTCAGACTTTATTTTTTTGGGGCTCCAAAATCACTGCAGATGGTGATTGCAGCCATGAAATTAAAAGACACTTACTCCTTGGAAGAAAAGTTATGACCAAACTAGACAACATATTAAAAAGTAAAGACTTTACTTTGCCAACAAAGGTCCATCTAGTCAAAGTAATGGTTTTTCCAGTAGTCATGTATGTATGTGAGAGTTGGAATATAAAAAAAGCTGAGGGCTGAAGAATTGATGCTTTTGAACTGTGGTGTTGGAGAAGACTCCTGAGAGTCCCTTAGACTGCAAGGAGATCCTACCAGTCCATCCTAAAGGAGACCAGTCCTGGGTGTTCATTGGAAGTACTGATGTTGAAGCTCAAACTCCAATACTTTGGCCACCTGATGCAAAGAGCTGATTTATTTGAAAAGACCCTGATGCTGGGAGGGATTGGGGACAAGAGGAGAAGGGGATGACAGAGGATGAGATGGTTGGATGGCATCACCGACTCTATGAACCTGGGTTTGGGTGAACTCCGGGAGTTGGTGATGGATAGGGAGGTCTGGTATGCTGAGGTTCATGGGGTTTCAAAGAGTCAAACACAACTGAGTGACTGAACTGAACTGAGCACTATTTAATTACAGTCAAATTTCATAATAGCTGTAATGAACACATTGTCAGAGTGACACTCATAGCTTTAGAACTTGATGATGCAATGTGGCTCAGATGATCTTCTTTGTAATGGATTGGAATGAAATTTGCTTTTATCTCAAGAAGAAAAGTACTGCCCACATATAAACTTCACCCTTGAAGCTTCGTCTAAGTGATAAGAGGGATCACTATATTTTTCTATACTATATGTGAGTTTATTTTTAAAATAGCTTGATAGATTTGGGGATTTTGAAATGGGTGTAAGGCTGAAAGGTAATGGCATTTTTCTAGAAAGGCACAGAAGTCAAATGCAGAGTTCAGTTTACTTTTGTTCTTTGCCTTGCCACACACACACAAAACAAACAAACAAACAAACAAAAAAACCTGCCACGTCATATTGTTAGCACAGCACTGTTTATAGGGGAAGCTTCAACGCTGAGATAGCCAGAGAAGTTTTGTGCCATAGAGGAGTTTGCTTTGACAAGATTTCCTGAACATCTGATAAGAAAGCCATATTACTTCTTCTTTTC
This sequence comes from Oreotragus oreotragus, assembly GCA_006410675.1. Taxonomy (NCBI): domain Eukaryota; kingdom Metazoa; phylum Chordata; class Mammalia; order Artiodactyla; family Bovidae; genus Oreotragus; species Oreotragus oreotragus. The sequence goes on along the minus strand of SJYX01011238.1, from coordinate 72,409 downwards.
CAATTTGGATTCCTTTTATTTCTTTTTCTGCTCTGATTGCTGTGGCCAAAACTTACCCATGGCCGATTCATGTCAATGTATGCCAAAACCAGTAGAGTACTGTAAAGTAAAATAAAATTAAAAAAAAAAAAAAAGAAATACATATTATAACAGGGATCCACATGTAAATTTTATTAGTGATGGTCAAGGAAGAAAGTCTTTCAGTTTAGTTCAGTTGCTCAGTCGTGGCTGACTCTTTGCAACCCCATGAATCGCAGCACACCAGTCCTCCCTGTCCATCGCCAACCCCCGGAGTTCACCCAAAATCATGTCCATCGAGTCGGTGATGCCATCTAGCCATCTCATCCTCTGTCGTCCCCCTCTCCTCTTGCCCCCAATCCCTCTGAGCATCAGGGTCCTTTCCAATGAGTCAACTTTTCACATGAGGTGGCCAAAGTACTGGAGTATGAGCTTCAACATCAGNGGAGAAGGGGATGACCAAGGATGAGATGGCTGGGTGGCATCACAGACTCGATGGACATGAGTCTGAGTGAACTCCGAGAGATGGTGATGAACAGGGAGGCCTGGCGTGCTGATTCATGGGGTCGCAAAGAGTCGGACATGACTGAGCGACTAAACTGAACTGAACTGATGCTGCTAAATAATCTGCCTGCAATGTTGGAGACCTGGGGTTGATCCCTGGGTGGGAAGATCCCTTGGAGAAGGGAACAGGTACCCACTCCAGTATTTTGGCCTGGAGAATTCCATGGACTACATAGTCCATGGGGTCACAAAGAGTCAGTCACGACTGAGCGACTTTTACTTCACTTCACTTCATTGGTATTTTGATTACTATTGCGTTCAGTTTACAGATCACTTTGGGGAAAATCAATACTTTCACTGTATTGAGTCATGTTCCATAAACATGGCATATCATTCTATTTTTTTAATCTTTTTCTGAGTTTTCTCAATATATTTTTTTTTCTTTTTTTTTTCAATATATTTTAGTTTTCAGTTTACAGCTCTTGGGTATCTTTTGTTAGATTTATTCCTTATTGTTTGATGTTGTTTGACACTATTATAAATGGTATCTTTAAAATTTTCATTTTGAAGGAAAATTTCATTTCTGCTTACTTGATGCTAGTATATAGAAATATTATTGATTTTTTATATTTTTATATATAAACTATCCAAAGGATTGGCTAAATTTGCTTATTAATTCTAATAGATGTTCTGTAGATTCTTTTGGATCTTTTTTTGGGGTGCAAATTATGTCATAAATAATGACAGTTTTATTTTTTCATTTCCTACCATATACTTTTTATAGCTTTTCCCAGTGTTATTGCCACTGGACTCCAAGCTTTGTTGAATAAAAGTTGGTGATAACAGACTTCCTTGTCTCAGTCCTGATCTCNCTTTTTTTGGGGTGCAAATTATGTCATAAATAATGACAGTTTTATTTTTTCATTTCCTACCATATACTTTTTATAGCTTTTCCCAGTGTTATTGCCACTGGACTCCAAGCTTTGTTGAATAAAAGTTGGTGATAACAGACTTCCTTGTCTCAGTCCTGATCTCAGGGAGAAATTTTTTCAATAATTCATCATGATGTTTGATCTAGAGGGTTTTTTTAATAGGTACACTTTATATGATTAAGAGTTTCTGTTACTAATGTCCTATGAGTTAATTATTTCCTAATCATGAATGAATGCTGTATTTTTAAAGATTTGCTCTCCATCCATTGGATCATTTTTACCATGGCTGTGAATTTGTCTATTTCACCTTTTAGTTCCATCAATTTTTGCTTTTTATCTAGTATGGGTGTGTATGGCTTTAGAATTTGTAATATTCTCCAAGTCAACTGAGTCTTTTATTTTTACAAAATATTCTCTATCTCTGATCATGTTTGCTATGACCAGTACAAGAGAAGACTCTACACATGGACATCACTGGATGGTCAACACTGAAATCAGATTGATTATATTCTNGGAATGAAGCAGGGCAAAGACTAATAGAGTTTTGCCAAGAAAATGCACTGGTCATAGCAAACACCCTCTTCCAACAACACAAGAGAAGACTCTACACATGGACATCACTGGATGGTCAACACTGAAATCAGATTGATTATATTCTTTGCAGCCAAAGATGGAGAAGCTCTATACAGTCAACAAAAACAAGACCAGGAGCTGACTGTGGCTCAGATCATGAACTCCTTGTTTCCAAATTCAGACTTAAATTGAAGAAAGTGGGGGAAACCGCTAGACCATTCAGGTATGACCTAAATCAAATCCCTTATTTGAGTGTAATGGCCTTCAAATTCTGTGTATATTCATGATTATTTTCAAATATTAAATCTTCAAGTACAGATCAATATGCTCTGTATTGTTAGCTTCACATGTATTCAGGAATATAGCTCTAACAAGAATTAGAACCTACTGCCTTCAGAGTCAATGAATTCTATAAAGAAAATACTATTAATTGCTACTGGTTTTTTATTATGTAGACTCTCCCATTTTTTGTAAGTTCAAATTATAATGTGAAATATACATGCCATACATATCTAACCCCTCAAAATTAGTTATTATTTTGTACAATATTCATATATGTTTACCTTAATGTTTAGCTTTTCTGACTGCTTTATTCTTTTCTGAATTCTATGTGGTCTTAGTTTGTTTTCCAGAATCATTTTTCTTTTGCATGAGAACTCATTTTAGTATTTTTTTTTTAATATTGAGTGATTTCTCGGGGCTGAGAGGAGGGGGAGTTGGTAATAGATGAATAAGTTCTGAATATCTTCTTTACTCCATCACGCCTGTAGGTAATGATACTGTATTTTATGCTTAAAATTTTGTTAGTATTAATCTACTGTCTAAATTTTATTTTGTATACTTTATCTTATTTGAAATAAATGATTTATTTTTTTTGAAGGAAATTTTCACTAGGCCTAGAAATCTAGTTTATCAATAATTTCATCATTTTAAAGATGCTATTTAGTTCTGAATATCTTCTTTACTCCATCACGCCTGTAGGTAATGATACTGTATTTTATGCTTAAAATTTTGTTAGTATTAATCTACTGTCTAAATTTTATTTTGTATACTTTATCTTATTTGAAATAAATGATTTATTTTTTTTGAAGGAAATTTTCACTAGGCCTAGAAATCTAGTTTATCAATAATTTCATCATTTTAAAGATGCTATTTATCAGTTGATAGGTGAATTACATATCTTTAAAGAAAACATATGATTTTCTTTCCTATGACTGGTTATATTTAAGAATTCTATGTTATAAGAGTAATTTTTTAAAGTACTTGTTTCCCTAGAACCTCCCTCCCTCCTTCCCTCTTTCCCAACCAGTTCCTTCCTTCCTTCTTCTGTCTTCTCTCTCTTCCTTTTTTCCTTCCTTCCTTTTTTCTTCCCTCCTTCACTTCCTCCTCCTCCTCCCCTTTTCCTGTATTTCTCCCTCCATCTTTCCAGTCTCCCTCTTTCTCATTTTTTGCTGTGTCTCCTTGGATTTGGCCTCACTCATGTTTTTGCTGCTGCTGCTGAGTCGTTTCAGTTGTGTCCGACTCTGTGCGACCCCAGAGATGGCAGCCCACCGGGCTCCCCCATCCCTGGGATTCTCCAGGCAAGAACACTGGAGTGGGTTGCCATTTCCTACTCCAATGCATGAAAGTGAAAAGTGAAAGTGAAGTCGTTCAGTCGTGTCCGACTGTTAGCGACCCCATGGACTGCAGCCCACTAGGCTCCTCCGTCCATTGGATTTTCCAGGCAAGAGTACTGGGGTGGGGTGCCATTGCCCTCCCCGCACTCATGTTTTTAGCCCTCTATTAATAAGAAATGTGAAGTCTGGAACTTGCACATGTTTTCTCCTATTCAGTGATTTCTGAACCCCAATGTTTATATTCCCAATGCAGTGAGCTGTCTAGAAATCTCTCCACATTTCAGATACTGCTGCTCGTTTTCTTAGTCCCTTGGGCTTGACAAATGTCTTAAAGAAAAAAACCAATGTGCAGTGTCTCTTGAACTTCTTTGTGTTACCCTTTCTTGCGATCTCAGGTCATTAGTTTCTAGATATTGTGGCAGTCTCAAACTCACTATTTGTGCCAGAATTTCCCAGAGATTGCTTCAAGTTCCACTGGATTTTTCACCTGTGAGTGGAAATCTTTTGTAGCATTTCTCAGCCATTTGCCTTACTCCAAGACTTGGTAAGCATCTAAGGGCAAAGTGGCATGCAGAGAGCACTAGTTATCTCAGTATGTTTCCCTGGTTTTCTAAGATCTGACCCCTTAATTACTGGCTGCCGTAGTAGTTATGCAATACTTTCAAAAGGCTGTTTTGCTGTACTGAACCGTGAACCAAGAAAGGTACAACACAGGTAGTGCAACATCCTCTGCAGAGTCAAATCAAAATGTAAGAATGGAATATGTGTAGCATGTTGGCATGTTGGCAGAAAAAGGACAGTTTTACTTCAATTGGAGCATGATATGGAAAAAGGTGGCATTGTTACATATGACTAGGTAATGAGGAATCAGAACATGTAAGGGGTATTATGCTATTCTAAATTACCTGTGTTCTTCCCTAAGTGGATTATATACTTAGAAGGGTTAGCAACCTAGCATCTCCTCTGATTATTTATTCCCTTATTGTGTCTATAATATTTTCCACTTAAAAAAAAAAAAGTCTCATTCTCTAAATTACTCTTCTAGGTCTGTGCTTCACATATCTGAGTCAAGTGCATTGATTTAATTCAAAGAAACCAAGAAATAATAAATGAAAGAGGAAAAGGAAATAGCATTACGGGAGAGCATTTATGATTTTTACTGTTGAATTTTGGCCAAAGGTAATACATTACAAAAATATAAAATTTCAGATTTTATTTTTCACTATGCATTTCAACTTGAAAATATTCTGACAGAGAACTACTTATAAAAGTAAAAACTGACAGTTTTTAGGTGCATGTAAAACATATAAAACCATACACATGGGATCTTCCTATTAAATAGTATTGCCCTGGAAACAGAAACTCTATCAGTTTTTGCTTCAATAAACAAAACAAATCTGTTTTTCCCTGGCAGGAGTTTTTAACTTTTTTCAGTTTAGTTGTAAAAATTTTGCTGGCCTGTATTACAGCTTTCTAAACTTGATAATATTGTCTTCCATTTAAACAATAGAGTAGAGACTATATAAACAATGTCTGGCAGTCAAAAATGAGTAGCAGAGAAGTAATATTGTATTTTTTTGTGGGGCATTTATAGAGTCCTTAATCTTAGAAACAATCACAAATCCAAACCATGTTTCCCAATGCTAAGTTTTGTGCTGAGGTTTCATCTATAGTAGACATAAGAGGAATAAGATTACATGCTATAAGATTCTTCCCTAGAGGAAATGAAACAGCAGATGCTAGAGGGCAAACATAAACTGCCCAGATTTTACATTGAGTTACATGAATATGGTCTCTACAGATATCTCTCCCCAATGTCAAGGTGTTTATTGTCCAAATTTTGATTTCCACTTATTTTGTTCAGATTGCATGATTTGGGGCATTTGTTATCTTTCAGAAGATATATGTCTAGAGCTATACTTTTAAAAATGATCTTGGTAAAGTAGGCTTTATCCCAGGAATGCAAGGATTCTTCAATATTCGCAAATCAATCAATGTAATTCACCACTAATCCCTTGCATTCCTATACACTAATAATGAGAAAGTAGAAAACGAAATTAAGGAAACAATTCCATTCGACATTATATTTCTTAATGAAAAGTTTTAATATAAAAAATATACTTCTCTATAAAGAAAATTCAAAATTATTAAAGCTAATATTCAAATATATTTATTTTGATCTGTATTCATTAATTAAAAAGAATAAATTTTCTTTGTATATATACACAATATATTAATATATCTATATTAATTTAACCATCATACTGCAACTGATATTTTTATTCTGTTGGTTTAATTGACATTGTAGTATTTGCACTTCTCCAAGCCATTAAACCTGTATTTATTAAAATCATCTTCCATTGATAAGCTTTCCATCATAGTTATTTACAATACATTATTTAATCATTTGCTATTGTTGAACATTTAATTTTTATTTATTACATTATACAATTTTATAATAAATATCTTTGTGCATTTAGCCTTTTCTATATCTCTTGTTGTCTCTTTTTATAAACTCACAGATGTGCAATTGTTGAAAAAAAAGTATACAACCAAACTGGTTTCTTGTAGCTTGTGCCAATTAATCAAACTGCAAACATTATATGAAAGAACACTTGATTCAGCAGATTTCAACTCCTATTATTCAACAATACATTATTCAATAAATACAGATATTCCTATGTGGCCTATTTCAACCTCATTTAGAAGAGGTAGCTTTTGCTGACTTCATTAAGGATGTGTCTGAAGGAAGGAATGATGTTTTTAAAGCTCCATGCTATTGACTTATTTGGTCATTAGCAGTGAGAGAAGTATTGGACTTTGGGGGTATCCAGTGCTTTGCATCCTGAACTTCAGAGTGTCAGCAGGAGATGGAGGACACTCCAGACTTCAGGGCAGAGTGGACCTGCCTTGCTCACTTTCCGTGTGTGTGTGCTCAGTCGCTTCAGGCGTGTCTGACTCCTTGCAGCTCTATGGACTGTAGCCCACCAGGCTCTTCTGTCCACAGGATTCTCCAAAGCAAGAAAACTGGAGTGGGTTGCCATGCCCTCCTCCAGGAGATCTTCTCCACCCAGGGATTGAACTGCATCTCATGTCTCCTGCTTTGGCACGTGGAGCCTTTATTACTAGCACCATCTGGAAAGCCCTATTCACTTTCTAGTGGGGTTTTTTCTCACAGGCATGAAAATCTTGATGGGATTCATATTTCACAGAGGTCTTCCTGGAACTCCTAACTAATGGGCCTGCTTTTCTACCGTGTCCCTTCAAGATAAAGAGCCTTCCCCGTGTTACAACGTATTGATTTCAGGCTATGAAAGACCCTCTGCTGCTGGCTATAAACTGCAGCGCACCCGCTGGCTAGTCTGTCTCTGTCCCACGCACGGGTGTTTGACCTGTGCAAGATAATCACCAGCATTAAAGGCGGGGTAAAGACAGAATTCAATGAAAAGGGGGATTTAAAGTCTATCCAATAGAACATATTAAGGATTTCCTTGTATTCCTTCTGATTTATCCAATATTTATTTTGAATATATTTTTCTTATATCATTTTTACTTCCAATTCTCCTTCTCCTACAACTAAACGGTGAACACATTAAGACCAAGCCTAGGAACCTCAGAGTTGAGGCCTTGTGGGAAAGTCAAGAAGGTGATAATGCTAATCAGGTCATGCATTTTCAAAATTTCTTGTACATATTCTCTCTTCAGGACAGGATTGTGGCAGATAATATTATCCCTTTTTATATTCACATAAGTGTACTCCAAACAGACAAAATAAATCTCTTTACAGCAGTGAAAAATAGTAGAAAAGATAGTAGATTATTTTTTGGTTCAAAATTTAAGCCTTGAATTTTAAATTTAGTATTCTGCGTATTTTCATCCTGGTGTTATCATGTGAAATTTCAAGAGTAAACAGGGTGTTTGAATAAAAGCTAGTGTTTCTGTTCACATAGGTGCCTGAATATGAGAAGCATTAATTATTTAATTGATAATTCAATAACCAAATCTGTCACCACATAATCAGATTTCTTTATTTAAGGGATAAATATAAAGTACTTGATTAAAAGTTCTCACATCAAGCATAAGCTAACTTTTGTGATTAATATATAGAAAGGAACAATACCTCTGTTGGTATAAAGGAGATTTTTGAAGACTTTTGAATTCTGCTATTTTGACTATCCAGCTTTTAGTAGAGCATTTCTCTCTCAGAGTATAACTAGAACATCTGGGCAATATACTCAACACAAAACAAAGTCTGCTTTAAGGATTGGAGAAACAGATTGATGTGAGTCCATCAGATATGCCTGATTTTTAAACAGCACAGTTGAAAAATGAGAGAGAATGATAGGCAACTCCAGAAAAAGAAAAGAAAAGCTGTGCAATTTTCTGTGTGGTGGGCTTTCACAAATTCTTTTAGGTTTAGTCATAACTATTCAAAGCTTATTATTGCTATTGAGATCAATATTTTAATTTTTTTAATTTTTCAGTGCTAGCAATAGAAAATAGTTGTCACGTAACAATCTATCTCATAATTATGTTGAACTCATTGATTTTGATACTATCAGTAGATCCTTTCCTACTTGTCTCAAAAAAGAAAAGCTTTATTTCTTACTTGATTATCATTCCCTGGGTCCGGAAGATGCCCTGGAGAAGTGAATGGCTACCCACTCCAGTATTTTTGCCTAGGAAATCCCATAAGAGAGAAGCCTGGTGGGCTAGAGTCCATGGGGTCGCAGAGTCAGACAAGACTGACTACTAACACTTACAATCATCATTACGTTTATTCCTTTCTCTTTTCTTACTGTTTAAGCTATGGCTTCTGTTCAGTTTTCAGGAAAGTGATCATAGTCAATATCCTTTCTCCTTCAGTAGAAAAGTTTTCAATGTTTCCCCATGACGTATGCTATAGTTTATCATAGATACTTTTTATTAGAAAGGAAATTTTCCTATTATCATTAATGTCTTACATTTATTTATAAATAAAGGATGTTGAATCTTGTGAAATGCTTATAAGATTAGGGGATTTTTCTTCTTGTTCTGTCATGTGTTGTGAATTTCATAGATTAATTTTGAAATGTTAAGCCTGAGTACATACCTGAGATAAATACAACTTGGTCATGATGTAGTCCCATATGATACAATCCTAGATTTTAATTGTCAACATATTTCTTTATATATTGGCATTTTTATTCTTGAGGATTTTGTTTTTTAGTTTTTTTTTCCTTTATCTTGCTGAATAAAAATCACAATAAAAATTATATATCTAATATACATATCTATATCTTTGTAGATAATAAAGAATATCTATATTTCTTCTTTGGTGTTTGTATGAAATTTAGAGTGACCTCAAAAAGTAAAATATATTAGGCATTCTGAGAGAAAAGACTTTTAGCTTAGTTTATTTTCTCTATTGCAATTTGAATTTTTAATGTCATTAATGTGTGTTCTCATCTTTATTGATCATTTTATCCCATTTTTTCTTGCATTTCATTTGATTTTTATAACTTTCTTAGTTGAGGATTTTGTTTTTTAGTTTTTTTTTCCTTTATCTTGCTGAATAAAAATCACAATAAAAATTATATATCTAATATACATATCTATATCTTTGTAGATAATAAAGAATATCTATATTTCTTCTTTGGTGTTTGTATGAAATTTAGAGTGACCTCAAAAAGTAAAATATATTAGGCATTCTGAGAGAAAAGACTTTTAGCTTAGTTTATTTTCTCTATTGCAATTTGAATTTTTAATGTCATTAATGTGTGTTCTCATCTTTATTGATCATTTTATCCCATTTTTTCTTGCATTTCATTTGATTTTTATAACTTTCTTAGATGGATACTAATATTATTTTTACTTTGCTTATTCTAGCATATACATTTAAGACTAAACAACTAATATTAATTTTAACTAGTTTTTGCTCATTTCTAACATATACATTTAAGACTAAACATTCCCTCCTAAATATGATATATCATACTTTATCATTCAGTTAAAATGTGGTGTGTTTTTTTTTGTTTGTTTAATTTTTGATCCATGTGTTATTTAGAAGTGCATCGCTTACTTTCCAAAGATTTGGTCAGATTTTTAGTTACATTTTTACTATTGATTTGGCTTAATTTCAGTCTTTCGAGGGCTTCCATGGTGGCTCAGACAGTAAAGAATTCACTTGCAGTGTAGGAGATCTGAGTTTGATCCCTAGGTTGGGAATATCTCCTGGAGAAAGGCACAGCAACCCACTCCAGTATTCTTGCCTGGAGAATTCCACGTACCGAGGAGCCTGGCAGGCTACCAACAGTCGGATTGCAAAGAGTCGGACATGACTGAGCAGCTAACACTTTTTCAGTTTTTGGGGATTTGTTGAGACTAGCATTATGACACGTTACATAGCTAACTTCGGTAAGGTCCCTCATGGATTTGAGAATAGTATATACCCTTAAGTTATTGAGTTGTTCTATATTTGCCAATTATATCATGTTTCTTAATCATTTAGTTCGATTTTTCTATAGCTTACAGATATTTCATCTTATTTTATCAGATGCCTTGCCATCTTGAGAATCATGTGCCTCTCATGTTTTGGGATATCTCTAGCTCCCTTATTAGTTCTGATAATTGATATTCAGTCAGTTCAGTTCAGTTCAGTCGCTCAGTCGTGTCCTACTCTTTGCGACCCCATGAATCGCAGCACGCCAGGCCTCCCTGTCCATCACCATCTCCCGGAGTTCACTCAGACTCACGTCCATCGAGTCCATGATGCCATCCAGCCATCTCATCCTTGGTCGTCCCCTTCTCCTCCTGCCCCCAATCCCTCCCAGCATCAGAGTCTTTTCCAATGAGTCAACTCTTCGCATGAGGTGGCCAAAGTACTGGAGTTTCAGCTTTAGCATCATTCCTTCCAAAGAAATCCCAGGGTTGATCTCCTTCAGAATGGACTGGTTGGATC
>SJYX01011238.1:33352-58066 GCA_006410675.1 Oreotragus oreotragus | reverse complement strand
TGAAGATCTTTTCTGTACAGTTCTTCTGTGTATTCTTGCCACCTCTTCTTAATATCTTCTGCTTCTGTTAGGTCCATACCATTTCTATCCTTTATCGAGCCCATCTTTGCATGAAATGTTCCCTTGGTATCTCCAATTCTCTTGAAGAGATCTCTAGTCTTTCCCATTCTGTTGTTTTCCTCTATCTCTTTGCATTGATTGCTGAAGAAGGCTTTCTTATCTCTTCTTGCTATTCTTTGGAACTCTGCATTCAGATGCTTATATCTTTTCTTTTCTTCTTTGCTTTTTGCCTCTCTTCTTTTCAGTGCTGTTTGTAAGGCTTCTCCAGACAGCCATTTTGCTTTTTTGCATTTCTTTTCCATGGGGATGGTCTTGATCCCTGTCTCCTGTACAATGTCACGAACCTCATTCCATAGTTCATCAGGAACTCTGTCTATCAGATCTAGGCCCTTAAATCTATTTCTCACTTCCACTGTATAATCATAAGGGATTTGATTTAGGTCATACCTGAATGGTCTAGCGGTTTTCCCTACTTTCTTCAATTTAAGCCTGAATTTGGAAATAAGGAGTTCATGATTTGAGCCACAGTCAGCTCCTGGTCTTGTTTTTGTTGACTATATTCTTAGTGAGTGAACACAGTATTTTTAAATGTCCCTTTTTATCTCTAATAATGCTTCTTGTCTTAAAATCAATTGTGTCTGATATGCATAGTTAAAACAAAGTTTGATTAGTGTCCATGTATTATATATTTTTCAAAGCTTTGATTATAAAATTTTATTTATTTTTACACTTGAGGTCTATTTCTTGTAGGACGAACAAAAATAAAGTCTCCAGAACAACAGAATACCATCAAGCTTTTTTGTTCCTGTGCCTCTTGGGTTATGAATATCATGCAAGCTATAAGTAAGAACAAAAGTAATGGTACCTATTTATAGATAGTGGTGGTGTATATTTATTTATAAAAGTTATAAAGTATTACTTCTAAGAAATAACAACATGAATTTTATTTTGTATGCTCTAAAACTGCCATCATTATTTCCTCACATAAACATGTCATGTTAAACATTTAACAATTTAGTAAAATAGCTCTTTAGTTTAAATTTATAAAAAGTTATTTTAAATAATGATTTTCTGCAGTAGCTTTACAATGGGATTTCTTATCATGGATTCCTCTTAGCTAAGGTGGCTTTTTTTTAATCTTTCTCTAGTTCTCCAAATATGATATCATTGTTTCCTAATTAAAATGATTTAATATCTCTCAGTTTGTTATGTGGCAGTGCCCAATTTCTTTAACATGTGAAAAAATATCCCCCATGATATAGCTGCTTAGAGCTCCTAATTCTTCTTTTTAATGCCTTAATCCTAAATTGCAGTTCTTTGAACAAAGCACGTGTATCTAAGTGCTTTGAACAATCTAATTCTCACAACCAGCAGAGCTGTTTTCATGCTCCTCCTAGGATGGATCCTTTTTTTTTTTTTTGCAACACCCAGAACCAGTATAGTTTTGGGGAGAAGCAGTATTTGACCACATCTCTCTTCACCATTCTCACATATGTGAACTGAAACATATCACCCCAAATACCTTGTGCTTGTTTCTATTATTAACATGTATTAATATATACTTAATTCCCTTATCTGTCCAATGGAATGATTTTGAAGGCAAAGATTATATTTTTAATCTTTGTATCTTTAATTTCTAATGCCTACATAATAGAGCAGGCTCTCTAAAATGGAAGAATTCTTTCTAAGATAAGAAGTCATGGTATGCTTCTAGCAGCTCTGGCTTGGTACATGAATTGACAGTCAAATGTATAATTTACACAGGCTATTCTGAGAGGATGTAAACTCCTTGAGACTGAGAAAACCACTGTCTCTAAAATGTCTTAGCTCTTATATCTAGCTTGTCACAGATCCCATTGTGATCATCCTGACTAGTCTTTCAGTCCCTTCACACAAGTAACTAGCTCTTTGTTTTTTTTTAATTATTATTATTAATTTTTATTGGCGTATAATTGATTTACAATGTTATTTTAGTTTCTGCTGTACAGCAAAGTGAATCAGTTATACACATACATATACCCAGTCTTTTTTAGATTCTGTTCCCATATAGATCATTATACAGTTTTGAGTAGAGTTCTCTGTGCTGAGTAGTACCTTCCTAGGTTTCTGTTTTATATACAGTGCTGTGTATATGTCAGTCCCAATAGCCCAGTTTACCTTTCCCCATTTCCCTCTTGGTAACTGTAAGTTTGCTTTCTACATTTGTGACTCTATTTCTGTAAATGAGCTCATTTGTACCATTTCTTTAAGATTCCACATATACGTGATATTGTAATGTTTGTCTTTCTTTGACTTACTTCATTCTGTGAAATCTCTAGGTACATCTATGTCGCTGCAAATGACTTATTTTGTTCTTTTTTGTGGCTGTATGTACCACGTCTTCTTTATCTGTTCCTCTGTTGATGGAGATTAAGGCTGCTTCCATGTTCTGGCTTTTATAAATAGTGCTGCTGTGAACACTGAAATAAATTAAGGATTTCTGTGGATATATGCCCAGGGGTAGGATTACTGGGCCATATGGTAGCTCTATTTTTATTTTTTAAAGGACTCTCCATACTCTTCTCCACAGTGGTTACACCAAGTTACATTCCCACAAACAAGCTAGGAATGTTCCCTTTTCTCCTCACCCTCACCAGCATTTAATTGTTTGTAAATTTTTTTGACACAGCTATTCTGACTGGTGTGAGGTAGTACCTCATTGTTGTTTTGATCTGCATTTCTATGATAGTTAGTGATGTTGAGCATCTTTTCAAGTGCCTCTTGGCTATCTGTATTTCTTTGGAGAAATGTCTATTTATATCTTCCACCTAATTTTTGATTTTCTTTTTTATATTGAACTGCATGATCTGTTTGTATACTTTGGAGATTAATCCCTAGTCAGCTGCTTAATTTACAAATATTTTGTGCCATTCTGAGGGTTATCTTTTCATTTTGTTTATGGTTATCTTTGCTGTGCAAAGCTTTTAAGTTTAATTAGGTTCCATTTGTTTATTTTTGTTTTTATTTTCATTACTCTAGGATGTAGATCAAAAAAGATCTTGCTGTGATTTATGTCAAAGTTAAGAAGGCTTTCTTATCTCTTCTTGCTATTCTTTGGAACTCTGCATTCAGATGCTTATATCTTTTCTTTTCTTCTTTGCTTTTCGCCTCTCTTCTTTTCAGTGCTGTTTGTAAGGCTTCTCCAGACAGCCATTTTGCTTTTTTGCATTTCTTTTCCATGGGGATGGTCTTGATCCCTGTCTCCTGTACAATGTCACGAACCTCATTCCATAGTTCATCAGGAACTCTGTCTATCAGATCTAGGCCCTTAAATCTATTTCTCACTTCCACTGTATAATCATAAGGGATTTGATTTAGGTCATACCTGAATGGTCTAGCGGTTTTCCCTACTTTCTTCAATTTAAGCCTGAATTTGGAAATAAGGAGTTCATGATTTGAGCCACAGTCAGCTCCTGGTCTTGTTTTTGTTGACTATATTCTTAGTGAGTGAACACAGTATTTTTAAATGTCCCTTTTTATCTCTAATAATGCTTCTTGTCTTAAAATCAATTGTGTCTGATATGCATAGTTAAAACAAAGTTTGATTAGTGTCCATGTATTATATATTTTTCAAAGCTTTGATTATAAAATTTTATTTATTTTTACACTTGAGGTCTATTTCTTGTAGGACGAACAAAAATAAAGTCTCCAGAACAACAGAATACCATCAAGCTTTTTTGTTCCTGTGCCTCTTGGGTTATGAATATCATGCAAGCTATAAGTAAGAACAAAAGTAATGGTACCTATTTATAGATAGTGGTGGTGTATATTTATTTATAAAAGTTATAAAGTATTACTTCTAAGAAATAACAACATGAATTTTATTTTGTATGCTCTAAAACTGCCATCATTATTTCCTCACATAAACATGTCATGTTAAACATTTAACAATTTAGTAAAATAGCTCTTTAGTTTAAATTTATAAAAAGTTATTTTAAATAATGATTTTCTGCAGTAGCTTTACAATGGGATTTCTTATCATGGATTCCTCTTAGCTAAGGTGGCTTTTTTTTAATCTTTCTCTAGTTCTCCAAATATGATATCATTGTTTCCTAATTAAAATGATTTAATATCTCTCAGTTTGTTATGTGGCAGTGCCCAATTTCTTTAACATGTGAAAAAATATCCCCCATGATATAGCTGCTTAGAGCTCCTAATTGTTCTTTTTAATGCCTTAATCCTAAATTGCAGTTCTTTGAACAAAGCACGTGTATCTAAGTGCTTTGAACAATCTAATTCTCACAACCAGCAGAGCTGTTTTCATGCTCCTCCTAGGATGGATCCTTTTTTTTTTTTTTGCAACACCCAGAACCAGTATAGTTTTGGGGAGAAGCAGTATTTGACCACATCTCTCTTCACCATTCTCACATATGTGAACTGAAACATATCACCCCAAATACCTTGTGCTTGTTTCTATTATTAACATGTATTAATATATACTTAATTCCCTTATCTGTCCAATGGAATGATTTTGAAGGCAAAGATTATATTTTTAATCTTTGTATCTTTAATTTCTAATGCCTACATAATAGAGCAGGCTCTCTAAAATGGAAGAATTCTTTCTAAGATAAGAAGTCATGGTATGCTTCTAGCAGCTCTGGCTTGGTACATGAATTGACAGTCAAATGTATAATTTACACAGGCTATTCTGAGAGGATGTAAACTCCTTGAGACTGAGAAAACCACTGTCTCTAAAATGTCTTAGCTCTTATATCTAGCTTGTCACAGATCCCATTGTGATCATCCTGACTAGTCTTTCAGTCCCTTCACACAAGTAACTAGCTCTTTGTTTTTTTTTAATTATTATTATTAATTTTTATTGGCGTATAATTGATTTACAATGTTATTTTAGTTTCTGCTGTACAGCAAAGTGAATCAGTTATACACATACATATACCCAGTCTTTTTTAGATTCTGTTCCCATATAGATCATTATACAGTTTTGAGTAGAGTTCTCTGTGCTGAGTAGTACCTTCCTAGGTTTCTGTTTTATATACAGTGCTGTGTATATGTCAGTCCCAATAGCCCAGTTTACCTTTCCCCATTTCCCTCTTGGTAACTGTAAGTTTGCTTTCTACATTTGTGACTCTATTTCTGTAAATGAGCTCATTTGTACCATTTCTTTAAGATTCCACATATACGTGATATTGTAATGTTTGTCTTTCTTTGACTTACTTCATTCTGTGAAATCTCTAGGTACATCTATGTCGCTGCAAATGACTTATTTTGTTCTTTTTTGTGGCTGTATGTACCACGTCTTCTTTATCTGTTCCTCTGTTGATGGAGATTAAGGCTGCTTCCATGTTCTGGCTTTTATAAATAGTGCTGCCGTGAACACCGAAATAAATTAAGGATTTCTGTGGATATATGCCCAGGGGTAGGATTACTGGGCAGTATGGTAGCTCTATTTTTATTTTTTAAAGGACTCTCCATACTCTTCTCCACAGTGGTTACACCAAGTTACATTCCCACAAACAAGCTAGGAATGTTCCCTTTTCTCCTCACCCTCACCAGCATTTAATTGTTTGTAAATTTTTTTGACACAGCTATTCTGACTGGTGTGAGGTAGTACCTCATTGTTGTTTTGATCTGCATTTCTATGATAGTTAGTGATGTTGAGC
Source organism: Oreotragus oreotragus (assembly GCA_006410675.1). Lineage (NCBI taxonomy): Eukaryota > Metazoa > Chordata > Mammalia > Artiodactyla > Bovidae > Oreotragus > Oreotragus oreotragus. Next base: position 52,346 of record SJYX01011238.1, on the reverse strand, counting down.
ATCTTTTCAAGTGCCTCTTGGCTATCTGTATTTCTTTGGAGAAATGTCTATTTATATCTTCCACCTAATTTTTGATTTTCTTTTTTATATTGAACTGCATGATCTGTTTGTATACTTTGGAGATTAATCCCTAGTCAGCTGCTTAATTTACAAATATTTTGTGCCATTCTGAGGGTTATCTTTTCATTTTGTTTATGGTTATCTTTGCTGTGCAAAGCTTTTAAGTTTAATTAGGTTCCATTTGTTTATTTTTGTTTTTATTTTCATTACTCTAGGATGTAGATCAAAAAAGATCTTGCTGTGATTTATGTCAAAGTATGTTCTGCCTGTGTTTTCCTCTAAGGGCCTTACATTTAGATCTTTAATCAATTTTAAGTTTATTTTTGTGTACGGTGTTACAAAATGTTCTAGTTTCATTCTTCTACATGTAGTTGTCCAATTTTCTCAGCACCACTTATTAAAGAGGCTGTCTTCTCCATTCTTGCCCCCTTTGTCATAGATTAGGTGACCATAGGTGCCTGGGTTTATCTTTAGACTTTCTATTCTGTTTCATTGATTATATTTCTGTTTTTATACCAAAACCATACTCTTTTGATTACTGTAGCTTTTCATGTAGTCTGAAGTCAGGGAGCTTGATTTTTACAGCTCTGTTTTTCTTTCTCAAGATTGCTTTGATTGATTGTTCATGGTCTTCTGTGTTTCTATACAAATTGTAAATGTTTTTGTTCTATTTCTGTGAAAAATGCTGTTGCTCGGACTCACTCTTTTTAGTTGAAATTCATTAAACTTGAAAGTGAAAGTAGCTCAGTTGTGTCCAATGCTTTGTGACCCTATGCACTATAGACTGCCAGGCTACTTTGTCCATGGGATTCTCCAGGCCAGAATACTGGAGCGGGTAGCCATTCTCTTCTCCAGGGGATATTCCCACCCAGGGATTGAACCCAGGTCTCCTGCATTGCAGATCCTTTACAGTCTGAGCCACCAGGGAAGCCCAAGAATACAAGTTGCTCACTATTTGACAGATAAGGAGGTCTGGTACATAATTCTCATCTTGGATATGGTATAGGTAAGGTACTAACAGTTATGTGAGTTTCCATAGGTCAGAATTCTCAGACTTACTCAGGTCTAGATAGAGGAAAACTCACAGAACTACTGTTAATTCTTCTATGGTACTATTGCAGAGCAATTCCTTTGTATAAGGGAATTAGAGCATTTTGGAGAAAGGAAGATACCATCTCCTTAAACAAGAAAGGAAAAATTGTCCCTCCTATTACTAATTTCCCAGGGCAAGATTGCAGAATCGTGAGAGCATATGCTTTGTTTCATAGAATGACCTGAAATAAGTGGATTTTCAGGATAAAATTTCAGGGTCAATTCCAAATTTCCTAATTTATCTTGTCTAAAGCTACAATCAGGACATAGAGTAATCAGGACAGAAGCTTAGCATTTGCTAATGTAGCTAATGAGGACTATTGATGCTTAACTGCTGTTGCTAAGCCGCTTCAGTCATGTCTGACTCTGTGCAACCCCATAACGACGGCAGCCCACCAGGCTTCCCTGTCCCTGGGATTCTCCAGGCAAGAACACTGGAGTGGGTTGCCATTTCCTTCTCCAATGCATGAAAGTGAAAAGTAAAAGTGAAGTCGCTCAGTCGTGTCCGATTCTAGTGACCCCATGGACTGCAGCCTATCAGGCTCCTCCATCCATGGGATTTTCCAGGCAAGAGTACTGGAGTGGGGTGCCATTGCTTTTTCTGGATGCTTAACTAGTAACACCAAACTCTAAACGGCTCTATTGTACAGTTTTCCTCCCATCTTTCAGAGAATTTCAACTACTGCTCATATTGATAATTACTATGATGCATTCAAAAAGGTCACAAGGTGTTAAAGACTTATCCCTTACCTGACAGGACAGATTTTCCAGTTATAGAATGTGTCATTTCTCTTTGATCTCAAATACAAGTGTTAACACTTAAATGTTTTGATATTCTCAAGTCTTCAAATTTACATTTTTATTTGTGATTAAACAAGATACTTAGAAGTCCATGAAATGTGTTTAATAATTTACATACTTATATATAATTTTGGTATTTTCAGAATTTTATGTGACATCTATTTTCATGAAATCATAAAGAAATATCTCTTTAATATATATTTTTATTTTCAAATTGTATACTTCTCTGAATTTTTGAACACTTTGTTCTGTAAAATATACTGAATCATGAGATTCCATGCATAATAGAGAAGGTGACATATTTCAAGAGTAAAACTGCTGACCACAATCCCCAACAGAAGCAAATGAGAATTCCACACTGGCAGGTCATTGGGAATAACAAACAAGACTACAGTGTATTTTATAGTTTGGCAACATGTAAAACATCACTTGCTGCCTTGAGGGCATTCCCACTAGGATAGAGCAGCAATGACTTGCTGACAACCCCTTCTTGTATGATCATGGAAATATCCTAGGTTATTTCAGTTGTTTATAGGCATCATTTAAGGACTGCAGCTGTGGTTTCACTTGTGCTTTCCACCTGTCATATGGTAATTGCCTTAGAATTAACACTCTCTAAAAGGAAGCAGAGATTCTTGAGATGTATTTGGCCCCAGTTTAGTCAGAGATGTACGTAAATGTGCTATTTTCCCATTAAGAAGAGAACCATACAGGAATGCACCTCAACCCCTGGCAGATGGTGATAGAAACTCATCAGTTACTTTCAAGCTGCCTTGCCATAATCCTCGTGAAAAAAAAAATATATATATATATATATATCTTGAGATGTATTTGGCCCCAATTTAGTCAGAGATGTACGTAAATGTGCTTATTTTCCCATTAAGAAGAGAACCATACAGGAATGCACCTCAACCCCTGGCAGATAGTGATAGAAACTCATCAGTTACTTTCAAGCTGCCTTGCCATAATCCTAGTGAAAAAAAAAAAATTATCTACTGGTTAGATTTATAGCATTTAAATTATGATACCTTTTAACTAAAGGCCAGAATTATCATCAGAGAGAGATGGATCAACTGTATTATCCATTATGTAACCAAATGTTGAAGGTGAAACCTTGTATTTAGAATTTTAAATGAAATAAAGAAGCTGTAAGATCTAGGTTTCATCTCCCAAAATTATCCAATAAAATCATTAAGCCTTTTGAGGAGGGGTAAAAGTATAAATAGAAAGGCAGAGTGGCTATAATTATAGCTTTATCCATATACTTAATTGGAATGAAACTCTTAAATCATGCATCGTGAAGTAGTATGATTTAAGAATTTCATTCCCATTAAATGTGCATTTTAGGTTTTTATCTTAAGTGTGAACACTAAAGCTCAGCTAAATGTTATAATTTAACATGAGAACTAAAATAGATAAAATGAAAAAATAGGCCAAAATTGTGAAGAGAATACTCTCCTTGTTACCACCTTAGTTTCTATGGCAGAGAGTTGGAAAAACAAGGCCCTTAATTTAAAAAAAAAAAATCTGTATTTGTATTATTACTGAAAACTTTTAGAAAATTTCCTGTGCAAACAAGTTTTCCACCTATCCTTGTAAATATATTTATATTAGCCTATATTTTCAATTTTGTGGAATCTACATTCTATAGTACTAAGATATGAAACAATAATTATCAAATTATATCCTAGCTTTCTTTTGATCATCATTTCTTCACTTTATCTAGTTTTGCCAATTATTTCTTGTTTTACCACATAGAGTTTCCCAAAGCTGAATAACTAATTCCTGGTTACTCTCTTTATATATTCCCTTTGGAGACTTTATATGGTGAATTATGCTCTCATTTACAGAGACGACATAGATTCTACCACGATATAGTCAACAGGTACCCAATATCAATCAAACCCATCCCATTTTCATCAATGGCATTGTAATTCTGTCAGATTTGAAAGTGTGAGGAGGCCTAGATTTATCTACTTTTAGACATAGATCACTCAAATCATATATTGTTCACATGCCATTGGTGTATTAAAAGGAATACAATAGAATTTATCTAAGAATGAGAAAAATGGACTCATAAGAGGACTCAAGAAGTCAGGCTTTGTGAATCTTAATTTTAAGAGGTTTAAATAAATACTATGGAAAAGAGGATAGAAGAAGAATAATTGGGACTCAGAGAATCAAGTGAGACTCTTTAGAGAATACGTCACCTGAGTTTGGGTTATGAAAAATCAGTAAAATTTCTACTGGCAGGGAAAAAGTTTTCAGGTAGTGATGATTTCAGCAATGCCCAGAAGAGTCGGAGCATCAGGCATATCCTGGAAGTGGAATAGGAACCGCCTTACTTATCTTTTCTTATCCTAAGAAAGTAGTCTTTAGTAAATAGTGATGAAGAGCTAAAAAAGGAACGAATATGCTGTGGCCCTCTTTATAATGATGCCTTTTGGCAGTTGTTATGGAATGAAATATTTTTCCCCCCTTAAAATAAACATTAAATTTCTAATCCCCGGTATCTAAAAATGTGACCTTATTTAGAAATAGGGCCTTTGCAGATGATCAAGTTAAGAGAAAGTCACTAAGGTAGGCCTAAATCCAATAACAACTGGGTTTCCCAGGTGGCTTATTGGTAAAGAACCCTCTTACCAAGGCAGTAGACACTGGTTCAATCCCTGGGTCAGGAAGATCCCCTGGAGAAGGAAATGGAAATCCACCCAGTATTCTTGCCCAGAAAAATCTCATGGACAGAGGAGCCTGGCAGGCTACAGTCCATGGGGTCACAAAGAGTCAGACACGACTTACTGACTAAACAGCAACAACAAATCCAGTATGACTGGTGTCCTCATAAAAGGGAAATTTGGGCAGAAACAGATACATACAACAGGGAAGATGATGTGAAGATATGGAGAGAGAACCATCTACAAGCCAATAAATGCCCAAGTCTACCAGAGACTCATGGAACAGGTTTTCCCTCACAGCCCTTGAAAGTAATAGATCTTACTGATGCCTTGATTTTACATTTTCAGCCTTCAGAACTATGAGGCAATATAAATTTTTGTTGTTTAAGCTACCTTATTTGTGATGCCTTGTTTTTGTATCTCCAGGGTATGAATACAACTTGTGTGTGTGTGTGTGTGTGTGTGTGTGTGTGTGTGTGTGTTCTCCGTCACGTTTGACTCTTTGCAACCCTATGGACTGTAACCCATCAGGCTTTTCTGTCCATGGGATTTTCCTGGCAAGAATCACTGAAGTGGTTTGCCATTTCCTACTCAGGGGATCTTCCTGATCCCAGGATCAAACTCGGGTCTTCTGCATTGCAGGTAGATTCTTTATCAACTGAGCCACCAGAAAATGCAGCTTTACTGTGGATTATGGATGTAAGGGGCTGAAACTGAAGGCAGAAAAAACAGTTTTGAGAAAAACTCATTTCTAAACTAATTGGATTAATTTTATGATTATGTCATCAGATTTAGGAATGGAAAAGTTGGCCCATGATGAGAAACATTGTAATAAAGAATATTAGGATTTTAGTAAGTTAATTGTATGATTGCTGTATTTAAATGTCATTAAAGTTGCTCTCCAGATGTATCTCTTTAGTGACATAGTTACCCAACTGTGTATCAAAATCTTCTATTTTGTAATGATTACCATCTTGGATTCTAGCCACCTCTCTTTTTTGAAGACTTTATTTGGAGCAATTTCAGTTTCACTACAAAATTAAAAAGAAAGCATAGAGATTTCCTAAACACCCTCTGCCCCAAACATGCATAGCCTCCGTCACTGTCAACATCTCCCACCATCGAGGTACATTTCTTATAGCTGATGAACCTACATTACACATTATGCTGCTGCTGCTGCTGCTTCTGCTGCTAAGTCGCTTCAGTCGTGTCCAACTCTGTGCGACCCCACAGATGGCAGCCCATTGGGCTCCACTATCCTGGGATTCTCCAGGCAAGAACACTGGAGTGGGTTGCCATTCCCGTCTCCAATGCATGAAAGTGAAAGTGGAGTTGCTCAGTCGTGTCTGACTCAGCGACCCCATGGACTGCAGCCTACCAGGCTCCTACATCCATGGGAGTTTCTAGGCAAGAGTAATGGAGTGGGATGCCATTGCCTTCTCCGACATTACACATAATAATCACCCATAATTTACATTATCGTTCACTCTTGGTGTTGTAGTTCTGTGAATTTCAGGAAATGTAGAATGACATATATACCTCATTTATAGTATGTTGCAGAGTACTTTGACTGCCCTAAAAATCTTCCGTATTCCACCTATTCATCTTTCCTCCTCCCTCAGCCCCAAGCAACCAAGGATAGTTTTTACTTTTCCAGAATGTCATATAGTGGGATCATACTATGTAACTTTTTCAGACTGACATCTTTCACTTACTAATAGCATTTCAAGTTCCTTTATGTCTTTTTATGACATTATATTTCATTTTATTTTATTTCTGAATAAATTCCATTGCCTGGATATACTACACTGGGGGCTTCCCAGGTGGTGCTAGTGGTAAAGAACCCACCAGTCAATGCAGGAGCTGTAAGAAACATGGATTTGATCCCTGGGTCAGGAAGATCCCCTGGGGAAGGGCAAGGCAACTCACCCCAGTATTCATGCCTGGAGAATCCCATGGAAAGAGGAGCATGATGGGCTCCATGGAGTCACAAAGAGTTGGACATGACTAAGGTGACTTAGTACCCACATACTACAGTTTACTTATCCATTCACCTACAGGGGGGCATCTTGGTTGCTTCCAAGTTTTAGCAGCTATAAAAAAAATCTGCTATAAACATCTGTGTGCAGGTTTTTGTGTAGACGTGAATTTTCAACTCATTTGGGTAAATAAATATCAAGTAGTACAACTGCTGGATCATATAGTAAGAGTTATATTTAATTTTGTAAGAAATCACCAAATCATCTTCCAAAGCAGCTGTGCCATTTTGCATTTTTGCCAGTAATGGGTGAGAACCCCTGGTTCTGCATCCTGGCCAGCATTTGGTATCGACAACGCTTGGGACTTTAACTGTTCTAATAGCTGTAGGGCGGTACATGCTGTTGTCTTAATATGCAGTTTGCTTATGACATGCGAGGTGGAACATCTTTCTATACCCTTACTTGCTATTTAGATATCTACTTTGGTGGAATGTCTTTTCAGACACTTGTGCCCATGTAGAAACTTGCACATAGATGTTTATTGTAGTAGCTTTTTTTCATGATTGCTAAAACTTAAAAGCAACAAGTATGTCCCTCAATGGGTGAATGGATAAACACTCTATGGTATAGACATTACAGCATAATATTTTTTCAATAATAAAAAGAAATAAGCTCTCTAGTCATGAAAAGACATGGAGGAACCTGAAGTACATATTAATTGGTGAAAGAAGCTAAACTGAAAAAAAGCCACCTTCTGGTATGATCCTAGCTATACAACTTTCTGGAAAAGGTGAAACTATGGAGATAGTATAAGGATCAGTGGCTGGAGAAAGGGGTGAACAGGTGGAGCATAGTCATTTTTTATGGAAGTGAAACTAATTTGGATAATGTAATGAATACAGGTCATTATGCATACATTGAAACTCATAGAATGTACAACACAAAGAGTGAACCCTAATGCAGACTATGGACTTCAGCTAATAATAATGTACCAATAGTGATACATCAAATGTAATTAAAGTATCACACTAATGTAAGATATTAACAAGTGGGTTAGTCATGAGAAGGCATGAGGAGGTATACAAGAACTCTCTGTACTGTCTGCTCAGGATTCTATAAAATTAAATATCCCTTAGAAATTAAAATCTAATTAGAAAGAAAACAGCCAAGAGACCCAAATGTTGCCATGATCTGAAGCTGCACGTGTACATGAGGCCTTTTATGTCCTTTGTTGTTGCCTGGGATTGAACCTACAATAAGGGCTTGTGCATATCAGGTATGTGAGCTTCCCTGATGGCTCCGTGGTAAAGAATCCACCTGCCAATGCAGGAAATGTGGGTTCAATCCTTGGGTTGGTAAGACCCTCTGAAGAAGGAAATAGAAACCTACTCCACTGTCCTTGCCTGGAAAATCCCATGGATAGAGGAGCCTGGAAGGCTACAGTCCGTGGGGTCACAAAACTGTCCAGCATGACTTAGGGACCAAACAACAAATCCGCCCAATACAGCAGACATTCTGTGTGTGTCCTTTGAAAGTCAGCACTTTCTAAGACCATTTAGCCATTCATTTATCCATTAATGTTATCTATTTAGTACTGTTAATTGAGCACATCTATGAGTCTGATATCCATTGTGGATACATAAAGATGTGTGTGTGTGGGGGGGGTGGTGTGTGTACCATCATTTGTGTGGTAAATATATGTGTGTGTGTGTGTACTGTCACCAGTCTGTAAGCTCTTGTGGTAAAAATAGATGTGAATGTCTATCTGTTTGTATGATATACAGACTTACATATATGCCTATAACGACTCAAAAGTGACAGGAAGGGAATACTTTATCATTAAATATTTGTAAAACTATTATTTGAGTTGTTCTTTACAAAGCGCTGTTGGAAGAACATGCTTCTGGAATATTTAAAATATCCAAAGAGAACATTTAGGCTATAATTAAAACAACTAAGGATAATGATATAAGAAAACACATGGACCTTGTTCTGTACCAGAGACACAGATTGGGTTTGAAGACAGTGCCTGTCTTAAGATGGATTACTTCATTTGGCTTTTCCTATTGTCTTCAAGGACAACTGGAATGAAGGGCATTTAAAAACTCAAGAATTGCAAAGTTAAAAAAAAAAGTAAAGAATAGAGATGCCATGTTGCCTGTTACTGAAAAACAGTAAGCAGGAATTTAGGGTTCATTTGAGAAAGTACTTGTGGAATATACTATCTTCTAAGTTCACTAAAAGTCACAGGGTATTTCTGTTTTGATTTAATATTAAAATAATGTACATAAACTAAGTTAAGTTGAGAAGATGCTGGATGCTTTTATTTTTTCCTCTTTAACTTGCTGGAAACCAGTGTACATCATTGAGAGGAAGGTGCATGATTTAGCATTACCCATCGAAAGTTTAAAAATATATCAATTCTTGGGCACTACCCAGACTTACTGAATCAAAATCTTTAGAAAGTATTAAAAATAAACAAATGGCTCTTCACACAGTCAGCTCTTCACTCCACCCAACCCAGTCGGCTCTGGCCTCGCTGACTTGCTTTCTCTTTGCTGAGCACATTAACCATCCTCTAACGTCAAAGATTTTTGTGTAGCCTAATAAGACTTACCCTTCATCTCCTTCAGGTCTTCTCAAAGGTGCCCTTTTCAGTAAGACTTCCTTGTTCACTCTTTTAATATATAAATACCTCCTTGATCACCCTATGTGTGTGTGTGTGTGCATGCTCAGTCGTGTCTGAGTCTTTCAACCCCAGGGATTGTAGCCTGCCAGACTCCTCTGTCCATGAAATTTTCCAGGCAAGAATACTGGAGGTTACAAGTTTCTTGCTCCAGGGGATTGTCCCGGCTAGGGGTCGAATCCATATCTCTCGAGTTTCTTGCATTGGCAGGTGGATGCTTTTCCAGTAGCAACACCTGGGAAGCCCTCTGATCACCCTGTCTAAAACGCCCAGTGTCCCTTCCCAGCACTGTCGGTGCTCTTTCCCTGCTGTATTTTTCTCTATAGCTCTTACCATCAGGTATGTCATCTGTTTCACAGTCCAGCTATCTACACTAGAATGTGTAGGAAGATGTGTAGAGAAGAAGGAAGGGAGACGAGGAGGGAAAGGAGAGAAGAGAAGAAAATAAAAATGAGAAAACCAGACCTTAGAGGAAATCTCAGCTAGCTGAGGTTATCACAAGTACCTGCCAAACCGAGGCTTAACCCCAAATCCAGTGAAATATGACTAATCTAAGATTCATGTATGAGAGTTTATATATGATTTTGAAACTCATAATTATTGTTCCTCTCTAATTTTGTTATCATAATAGCATCTCAGAACAGGTTTGAAGTGAAAGTCGCTCAGTTGTGTCTCACTCTTTGAGATCCCATGGACTATATCCATGGAATTCTCCAGGCAAGATACTGGAGTGGGTAGCCTTTCCCTTCTCCAGGGGATCTTCCCAACCCAGGGATTGAACCCAGGTCTCCTGCATTGCAGGAGGATTCTTTACCAGCTGAGCCACAAGGGAAGCCCAAGAATACTGGAGTGGGTAGCCTATCCCTTCTCCAGGAGATCTTCCCAACCCAGGAATCAACCTGGGGTATCCTGCATTGCAGATGGATTCTTTACCAACTGAACTATGAGGGAAGCCCCTCAGAACATGTTTATTTTCATTACATTCATGTTATTCTGTGAGAGGATCTATATGGATTTGAGAAATTTATCTATTGGGGTCACTCAGGTAATGTTATTTAAGTAGAGAAAGATGTTTTTAAGTCAAGGAAAATTGGAGCTTGGTTAATGCTGATTCTCAACCACAGTTGGGTCAAACACAAAGACAGCATTTTACTTTACCAAAGCTGACCAGACAGGGAATGTTTGAAATTTGTTTGTCAGGGCTATTTTTAATAGATCTGTCTGAAAAGCACATTTCAACAATAGATTGATCCCCTTGGCATTTAAATCTTTGGGTGAGCTGCTTTAGGTTAGAAATTAAAACATCCCATTATATAGCTACCAAATGGAGTTCAGTGCTTCTGGCGTTTGAGCTTGTTTAAAAGTCCTGCAAAGAGTATCTGTTTTGTAAAGGTCTTTTGTAGAAACAGATGAAATAGTGAGTTAGGATCTTAAGATAAAAGAAAGAAAAGCTTGTGTAGAATAATACAGATACAAATTTAATCTCATTACAAATTTAACACAGCAGCAAACCTGAGTTTTGAAAGATCACAATAGGTTATAATTTAATTTAGGAAGATGCTACTTTGTGCCTTTCTTGTTTAGAACTAAAACATTTCTGTGCAATTTAAGAAGGTTGGTCTCTTCATACTATACTGCAGTTTTATGATTTTTGTTTTTGCAATGTTTAGTTCCTTTTCTTGGATGGACAAATTATCCTTGTGTGCCCTGCAGCCAACTGTAATGATTTCCACTGACTGCAGTAATGAGGGCAGAGCTGATTAACTTTAGGCCTTTCTCTCATTAAAATCAGCAAACAAGTTACCAGCAAAATTTATACTTTGTGTTTTATATATATATACACACACATATTGTTTTTGTTTTTATATGTGTGTGTGTATATATACATATATATATATATATATAGAGAGAGAGAGAGAGAGAGAGAGAGAGAGAGAGTCAAACAAGCAAGAATATTCTTATCTTCCCTTCCAGCAAGGGTTAAAAAAAATCGCTAAACCACCCACATGGTTACTGCCAGTTGGCCAGAGGATCAGGTCACTTGCATGTCCTCCCTCAGCACGTAGAAGGNTATATATATATATATATATATATATATATAGAGAGAGAGAGAGAGAGAGAGAGAGTCAAACAAGCAAGAATATTCTTATCTTCCCTTCCAGCAAGGGTTAAAAAAAATCGCTAAACCACCCACATGGTTACTGCCAGTTGGCCAGAGGATCAGGTCACTTGCATGTCCTCCCTCAGCACGTAGAAGGTATTTGCATACTTGGCTGCATTCTTGTTTTGAAGGACGGATGCTCTGGTGATCCTGATCTCAGTGGAATGCAGAGCCCTTGTCTTCTACAGCTTTACTTTAGCCTGTTTTAAGCAAAGAGTTAAGCTAGAATATAGAACTCTTTCAAGAAAAAAAATGTGATAATTCAGATGTATAAAAGCTAAAGTAAACATTCTTTTACCCCTGTACCTAAGATGTACCTTTTAACTTAATAGTCTTTGATCATGAGACATTTACCTTGTTTTACTGATGGCGGAATAGTGTCTGACTACATGTACTGTATTGTTGTGGTCATTGCTACAGAAAAACTACTCTGCTTTAAATGATTCTTTTGGTCTTTGCAAAAGAATGAAGTGTTTTTCTAGAGGAGTTTTTACTTAGAATTTGCCTTTATGCCTCTACTGGAAAATGCCTGGTGGTTATCTGTACAGATCTGAACTTCTAGGCTTCCATGTATTTTGCATTCATTATATTGCTCACACTATTCTTGGTACCATGGGTGCAACACAGAAGTAGAATAAACATCCTTCTTACTCATCCTTACCATTAAGCCCCACACACATTCTATTCTTTTTCAAAGGCTCATGCCAGCCATACATTCTTTGAACCAGTCGTTTTCTCTTGCATATACCTCTCTCTGACTTTGTTATACCTGGGCTCTTTATTTGATCCTTCATGCTTCAATTTAAATGCTACTTTTGTATCCTTTAGAATGTTGATACTGAGATAAATGAAAGATGCCCCCAAGAGGAACTTTATAGTTGGTTAACTATTTTACTTACAAGAATTCTGGAAGGAGGACTATCACAAGGCTAGTTAATAAAGAAGTTCAAATATATCAAGGCACTTGTGCAGTCTCTCTGCCCATTCTCTTTACTTTCTTTCCAAGGTTATGATGCCATCAACAAATCCAAAAATCCTATTCAAGAGTGAATAGATGGATACAGTCAATGCTCTTTTAGGCAAGAAGTGCCAGGGAAATGGCTATTAGTTCACTTCCTCAAAGAAATAATTTTGGCAACATAGCATTAGTTGCCACTCATCTCCTTTTTATCACATCACCCAATTTTTATTTCTGGCATAGCATTTATAATCATCTGGATTTTTTTTCTTTTTTAATTTTCTGATGGTTTAGTACCAGTCTCCTTTCATTAAACATAAGCTGCTGCTGCTGCTGCTAAGTCACTTCAGTCGTGTCCGACTCTGTGTGACCCCATAGACGGCAGCCCACCAGGCTCCCCCGTCCCTGGGATTCTCCAGGCAAGAATACTGGAGTGGGTTGCCATTTCCTTCTCCAATGCATGAAAGAGAAAAGTGAAAGTGAAGTCGCTCAGTCTGTCCGACTGTTAGCGACCCCATGGACTGCAGCCCACCAGGCTACTCCGTCCATTGGATTTTCCAGGCAAGAGTACTGGGGTGGGGTGCCGTTGCCTTCCCCAAACATAAGCTATTGGTAGCTATTTTGTTGATAGATGAATTTCCAATATCTAAAATCATATCTGGCATATAGTAAGTTTTCAACAGATTATTATTCAGTAGATGGAATAACAGAATAATAAGAAGGGAATGCGGGAAAGGCAATGGCACCCCACCCCAGTACTCTTGCCTGGAAAATCCAATGGACGGAGTAGCCTGGTGGGCTGCAGTCCATGGGGTCGCTAACAGTCGGACAGACTGAGCGACTTCACTTTCACTTTTCTCTTTCATGCATTGGAGAAGGAAATGGCAACCCACTCCAGTGTTCTTGCCTGGAGAGTCCCAGGGATGGGGGAGCCTGGTGGGCTGCCGTCTATGGGGTCACACAGAGTCGGACACGACTGAAGTGACTTAGCAGCAGCAGCAAGAAGGGAATGATACTGGTATGTGTGAGTGAAAAGATTTCAAATGTTACATAAGTAACATAAACTACTAATACTTGAAAACATCTTCTCAAAATTATAATAATGAAAAACAAAGAAAAATAAATATTGGTTAAAAAACAAAAGCAAACAACCCTGTGGCATATATTCAATCAGTAAAGCCTCTTATAAGTAGTGTTACAGAGTGATCAATCCAATTTTCTTACTAAGGTGGATGTCATCAAATATGCCCAGAATATGAACTCTGTGATGTAATTTTCAAAGTTTCTTTCAATAATTTTTATAAAACATTTGTGACATTTCAAGCCTTTTTTTAAAAAATTTTCCTCTAAGTTTCATTGCTAGTGGGAACTGCATATTTTAAAGAAGAGTGTTATGATTCAGTTGAAGAAGTTGAAGTAAAAGTTGCTCAGTTATGTTCGACTCTTTGTGACTCCATGGACTATACAGTCCATGGAATTCTTCCAGGCCAAAATACTGCAGTGAATAGCCTTTCCCTTCTCCAGGGGATCTTCCCAACTCAGGGATCAAACCCAGGTCTCCCACATTGCAAGCAGATTCTTTACCAGCTGAGCCACAGGGAAAGCCTTTTTGCTCAATGCAATGGTACAAAGCAAAAAAAAAAAAAAAAGTTAGGTGGGGTCTGTGATATGTTTTACCTTGCATGCATGCTAAGTCACTTCAGTCATGTCTGACTCTGTGCAGCCCTATGGACTGCAGCCTTCCAGGCTCCTCTGTCCATGGGATTCTATAGGCAAGAATACTGGAGGGGGTTGCCATGCCCTCCCTAGGGGTATCTTCCTGGCCCAAGAATCGAACCTGAGGGTGCTTTACCACTGGCGCCACCTGGGAAGCCCTGTTTTATGTTCTTTCTCTCTCTCTAGTTACGAAGTTGTGTCCAACACTTGGCGACCCTGTGGACTGTAGCCTGCCAGCCTCCTCTGTCCATGGGATTCTCCAGGCAAGAATGCTAGAGTGGGAGGCCTTCTCCAGGGGATCATTCTGACCCAGGAATCAAACCCAGGTCTCCTGCATTGCAGGAAGATTATTTACCGACTGAACTATGAGGGAAACCCTGTTTTACGTTATGTGCCTTTAAAAATTTTTTAGTCATAGCTACTGCCATCAAGCATGTTGGCACATGGATTTGGTCAGTTCAGTTCAGTTCAGTCAGTCGCTCAGTCATCTCCGACTCTTTGCGACCCCATGAATCACAGCACGCCAGGTCTCCCTGTCCATCGCCAACTCCCAGAGTTCACTCAGACTCATGTCCATCGAGTCGGTGATGCCATCCAGCCATCTCATCCTCGGTCATCCCCTTCTCCTTCTGCCCCCAATCCCTCCCAGCATCAAAGTCTTTTCCAATGAGTCAACTCTTTGCATGAGGTGGCGAAAGTATTGGAGTTTCAGCTTTAGCATTAGTCCTTCCACTGAACACCCAGGACTGATCTCCTTTAGAATGGACTGGTTGGATCTCCTTGCAGTCCAAGGGACTCTCAAGAGTCTTCTCCAACAACACAGTTCTAAAGCATCAATTCTTTGGCGCTCAGCCTTCTTCACAGTCCAACTCTCACATCCATACATGACCACAGGAAAAACCATAGTCTCGACTAGACGGACATTAGTTGGCAAAGTAATGTCTCTGCTTTTGAATATGCTATCTAGGTTGGTCATAACTTTTCTTCCCAGGAGTAAGCGTCTTTTAATTTCATGGTTGCAGGCAATTACTTAATGTTTTACATTAAATATAAACAGGCTTTTGAAGAAAAGTCCCAAATGTTCTTTTATACTAGATGCTTCCCCTAAGTTTATGTGCTTATTTCCAATGGTTATTTCTTCATAAATAATCTTGTAGTGTGTTGAATAACAACCTTTGTAGCCTGGCTACAAAGTCATTGCTTCTGTAGATGATACTAGCTAGATGATTTAATGTGTATAAAAGAGGACAAAACCTAAATATATGTGTATTAAAAATTATCTCTGACATTAAAATAGGTTCAACAGCTGAAGTGTAGCAATTATTATAGCCATACTGAGTCATGGCCTGGCCTATAAGACTGACTTCAAAATCAGTTTATACACATGACCTGGTGAGCAGCCATGTCAGGATTATTACAGTCAGAGAATGGAGACTTCTTACAATTGGACTTCTGGAAATCTTCCTCTTTTAAGGCTCTTATATAATACATTAAAAAAAAATAGATCTTATATTCCATTATCTGTATTTTATTTCCTTCCTAAGTATAATGGATCCAGAAAAAAGAAACCAAGTAGCCATATAAATCAAAAGTTATAACAATATTGTTACCCAAATTTGGATTAAATGTCTTTTTAAAGAAATAGGTGACAAGGAATGAAGAAGATTCTTCCTCATTAAAAACATAAGTAATGAGTGGTAGAAAATAACTGAAGTATGAGAAGAGAAAATAAGTATGTATTAATTAACAGAGATAAGGAAAGTAAATTATTATGAAAGAAAAAAATGTTGACTTTTTGAAATATCCATACAGAGATATATAGGTATACAGGTATAGCATGGAAGTTATAATAAGGATTAAAATGATCACTTCCTGGCTTAAGATGTAAAATCTATCAAACAGTGATGGCAAGAGTCGTCTCATAGGTATTATGAGGATTTATGTGCAAGTACATAAAAATTGCTTAAAGGAGATTGGGCACGTGGTAGTAAGTGCATTAGGCTTCCTGGTGGCTCAGACCATAAAGAATCTGCCTGCAATGTGGGAGACCAGGGTCAATCCTTGGGTTGGAAAGATCCCCTGGAGAAGGGAATGGGCTACCCACTCCAGTATTCTTGCCTGGAGAATGCTATGGACAGAGGAGCGTGGTGGGCTACAGTCCATGGGGTGACGAAGAGTCAGAGATGACTGAGAGACTAATACACACGAGTTCTCACTAAATGTTAGCTATTAGTATTTCTTAAATGCTCTGGATGCTTATTTTTAGAGGAGGAGATGTGGTGATCAAAAACGTTGACTCTGGCATATATATTTTCTGAGAATAAAAGCTCTTCGCTTAAATGGATCCATAGGAAATAATATTTTAAGGAAAGTTCAGGTTTCAGAAATATTGAGAAATAATGCCAAGGACATGACAATATATGGGATGTGGGGGTCCCTTTCTAAGGATATGGGAGTTAGAGAGACCATAGTGTTTAGATTTTTGTGAGCAGTGGAAGTATCAACCTGTGAGTCAAAGGCAAAAAAAAAAAAAAAAAAAAATCAGGGCACTGTGATGATGACAGCATGCGGCAGGGACCTGTTCTTTGGGCACTGACCAAGGGAAACAAGCATGATGACCAGCATCCTTAATTTCCTCTTCAGTACTCCTTTGGGGAACAGTAGCCGTTTGAACTTTACAGAATGAGTCGGAGGTCAGGATGAAATGTGCCGTGGTTAGAAGTGGAGCCAGGTACTTCTACAGTCCAGTGGTTAAGGCTCTGCGCTTCCAATGCAGGAAATGTGGGGTTGATCCCTAACTGGGGAGCTAACATCCCACATACTCTGTGATTTGACAAATAAATAAACAAATGCTTTTTTAAAAATCCAATTAAAAAAAAAGGGGGGATCCAAACGTTTCCCTCAATCCATTGGTGTTTGTCACAGAGATGGACCCTGTGGTCACTCGGGACAGGGAGCCGATAGGCCTAGGGTAACGCGGTCTCTGTTAGGGATGAACTGTCTGATCAGGTCAGTCTGTACACAATCTGGCCAGCACTCTGCCTAGCCCTGAAACCTTCTAGGTCTCAACATCTCCATCTAGGGAGGGTTTTAGTGATAGTATCCTCTTCATGGCATTTTGGGATGACTAAATGTGTTAACTGATGTAAAGCACTTAAGACAGTGATGGAATATTGTAAGCTGTTGATAAATAAAGCATATTCCAATTTTATTTTATTTTATTTAAAAATATCAGTGTAAAGCATAGCAAATGCAATTCTCAGACGCCACCGGAGAACTACAAGCGTATGAAACACAAACTTTTCAGAAAAATAAGAAGAGTGCTGTGTCAAAAAGAGAACTGTGCTTACTATTAAAAGGCTTCTGTCCTAATCCTGCCTCCTCTTCTAAATTTCATTATGATTATGATCTAGTAACTTGCAGTCTTCTAGTTTCAGTATCCTTATCTGTGAAATGTCAGTTGTCATAAATGCCTTTCTACATCCTAAAGGAAATGGCAACCCCCTCCAGTATTCTTGCCTGGGGAGTCCCATAGACAGAGAAGCCTGGTGGCCTACAGTCCATGGAGTGGTAATAGCAATAACAATTTCCTAAAAGACTATTAGGGCAAAAGTGACTTGTAAACTGTAAAGTTGTATTTATTATATAGACTTATACTAGAGTAAATGTAACATCATTGTTATACATTATTATTAAACTGAAATATTTAATTCTACTTATCTCTACCTGAATATTGGAGATAATAAGGAAAATATTAGATTAATAAATGATAACTGATTGAGATGCATAACTGAGTAAGAATTACCTAAAGAATGCTATAAGAAAATTTCCTTTTCATATGTACTATATTTATATATTAAATTTACATGATGCTTTATAATTTTGTTTCTACTGACATTCATTATTTTCTGACTACGTTTACAAATGTTTGGGGTTTGTACTCTTGTCAGCGGGCTTCCCTGGTGGCTCAGAGGTTAAAGCATCTGCCTCCAATGCGGGAGACCTGGGTTCGAGCCCTGGGTCAGGAAGATCCCCTGGAGAAGGAAATGGCAATCCACTCCAGTATTCTTGCCTGGAGAATCCTGTGGACAGAGAAGCCTAGTAGGTTACAGTCCACGGGGTTGCAAAGAGTCGGACACGACTGAGCGACTTCACCTTCACTCTTGTCAGCAGACTGTCCCCAAAGAATGAACTCCTTAAAGAGAAAATACACAGGATGAATCATGCTCTTCTTGTGTATTTATAATACTGCTGGTAGCTTCTTTTACAAGTTTTGTAGCTAATGTCTTACACTGCCTGCGGAATATCAGTGGTAATGCTTAGAACAGTATAGCTTTATTAATTCAGCTTTAACTTATTATTTCTTCCCCTAAGTTCCATAGGAGAGAGGAATACAAAATATTCAGGTAGTTTTAGGATAAAGAAAATTTTCTTTCTAAGCAGGGCTTCTGAATTGGCTAGCAATGTTTTTCATATGAAGTGTTAGAAACCTCAGCAAGAAGAGTGCAGTATATAAATTTGAAGGAAATTATCTGGAATTTTTTTGTGCCCACTTTACTGAAAGTCTTAACTTTAGATGTTATTCCTGATTAAAGGAGGAAAGAACAAGACTATTAAAAAGAGTAGACTCAACTAATCACATAATGTTAAATAGAGGCACAGTACCTCACACCTCCCACACATCATTGCAAAATGTAGCGGAAGCAACAATATCTTCACAGAGGTGAATTACAATAAAATAGATCAAGAGAAAAATTATGATAAATGAGAGTAGAGCTAACAATAATATTTTAAATGTATCTGGGAGACATAATTACCTTTATGTCACATTAATCTCCTTCAGGTTCCCTTCCAGCTGAGGAGTAA
>SJYX01011238.1:0-28573 GCA_006410675.1 Oreotragus oreotragus | reverse complement strand
TTTCTCAAGAGGCAGGTCAGGTGGTCTGGTATTCCCATCTCTTTCAGAATTTTCCACAGTTTATTGTGATCCACACAGTCAAAATCTTTGGCATAGTCAATAAAGCAGAAATAGATGTTTTTCTGGAACTCTCTTGCTTTTTCCATGATCCGCAGATGTTGGCAATTTGATCTCTGGTTCCTCTGCCTTTTCTAAAACCAGCTTGAACATCAGGAAGCTCACGGTTCATGTATTGCTGAAGCCTGGCTTGGAGAATTTTGAGCATGACTTTACTAGCATGTGAGATGAGTGCAATTGTGCGGTAGTTTGAGCATTCTTTTGCATTGCCTTTCTTTGGAATTGGAATGAAATCCCGGGGTGATGGCCAGGAGGAGCAACTCCACACCCGAGGCCAGGGGCAGTGGCCAGGAGGAGCAACCCCACATCCAAGGAGTAGTGCCTGCGTGGGTGCAGGAGGGCCTAGAGGAGCCATCCCACGTTGAAGGTCAGGAAGGGTGGCAGTGAGGAGATACCCCTCATCCAAGGTAAAGAACACTGGCTGCACTTTGCTGGAGCAGCTGTGAAGAGATACCCCACGCCCAAGGTAAGAAAAACCCAAGTAAGATGGTAGGTGTTGCAAGAGAGCATCAGAGGACAGACACACTGAAACCATACTCACAGAAAACTAGTCAATCTAATCACACTAGGACCACAGCCTTGTCTAACTCAATGAAACTAAGCCATGCCCGCGGGGCAACCCAAGATGGGTGGGTCATGGTGGAGAGGTCTGACAGAATGTGGTCCACTGGAGAAGGGAATGGCAAACAACTTCAGTATTCTTGCCTTGAGAACAGTATGAAAAGGCAAAATGATAGGATACACTGAAAGAGGAACTCCCCAGCTCAGTAGGTGCCCAATATGCTACTGGAGATCAATGGAGAAATAACTCCAGAAAGAATGAAGGGATGGAGCCAAAGCAAAACAATACCCAGCTGTGGATGTGACTGGTGATCGAAGCAAGGTCCGATGCTATAAAGAGCAGTATTGCATAGGAACCTGGAATGTCAGGTCCATGAATCAAGGCAAATTGGAAGTGGAAAAGCCATAGCCTTGACTAAATGGAACTTTGTTGGCAAAATAATGTCTCTGGTTTTTAATATGCTGTCTAGTTTGGTCATAACTTTCCTTCCAAGGAGTAAATGTCTTTTAATTTCATAGCTGCAGTCACCATCTGCAGTGATTTTGGAGCCCAAAGCAATAAAGTCAGCTACAGTTTCCAATGTTTTCCCATCTATTTGCCATGAAATGATGGGACTGGATGCCATGACCTTAGCTTTCTGAATGTTGAGCTTTAAGCCAACTTTTCCACTCTCCTCTTTCACTTTCATGAATAAGCTCTTTAGGTCTTCTTCACTATCTGCCATAAGGGTGGTGTCTGCATGTCTGAAGTTATTTATATTTCTCCGAGCAATCTTGTTTCCAGCTTGTGCTTCATCCAGTCCAGTGTTTCTCATGATTTACTCTGCATAAAAATTAAATAAGCAGGGTGACAATATACAGCCTTGACATACTCCTTTTCCTGTTTGGAACCAGTCTGTTGTTCCATGTCCAGTTCTAACTGTTATTCATAGGCTTCTGCAGTGATGGTGTTGCTTGTCTGCCTGATAATTGCATATGTTGCTGGCAACTGATGCTAAAACCTGTAGCTGCTAACTATGAGGTCCTTTTTTTGTTGCCTATGCTTTAAGTCCTTGAATACTGTCTTCTCTCCTCAAGTATATTACTTTCCTTTTTAACATTGTGTGCTACACATTGAATCAACAAAATTGTAGAAATACCCTGGTTTTACATGAAGTTATCTTTCAGCATACAGCCTTTCTGTTTCTGCTAGGAGATTTGTAGTGCTAGCAATCTAAGGTCAACTTAATCAAATTTCAAGGATTGAGTAGATGTAAATCTGAGCCTTAGTTCTTGTGAGTTCTGGATAATCAGTTCAATCCAGTTCAGTCCCTCAGTTATGTTTAACTCTGTGCAACCCCATGGACTGCAGTATAGCAGACCTCCCTGTCCATCACCAAATACCAGAGTTTGCTCAAATTCATGTCCATCGAGTTGGTAATGCCATCTAACCATCTCATCCTCTGTCATTTCCTTCTCTCCCCACCTTCAATTTTTCCCAGCATCAGAGTCTTTTCCAATGAGTCAGTTCTTCACATCAGGTGGCCAAAGTGTCGGAGTTTCAATGTCAGCATCAGTCCTTCTAATGAATATTCAGGACTGATTTCCTTTTAGATTGACTGGTTGGATCTCATTGCAATCCAAGGGACTCTCAAGAGTCTTCTCCAACACCACAGTTCAAAAGCATCAATTCTGCACACAGCTTTCTTTGTAGTCCAACTCTCACATCCATACATGACTTCTGGAAAAATTATAGCTTTGACTAGATGGATTTTGTAGGCAAAGTAATGTCTCTTCTTTTTAATATGCTGTCTACTTTGGTCATAACTTTTTCTTCAAGGAGCAATGGTCTTTTAATTTCATGGTTTCAGTCATCATCTACAGTGATTTTGGAGCCAAAAAAAATAGTCTGCCACTGTATCCACTATTTCCCCATCTATTTGCCATGAAGTGATGGCACAAGATACCACGATCTTAGTTTTCTGAATGTTGACTTAAGCCAACGTTTTCACTCTCCTCTTTTACTTTCATCAATAGGCTTTTTAGTTATTCTTCACTTTCTGGTATAAGTGTAGTGTCATCTGCATATCTGAGGTTATTGATATTTCTCTTGGAAATCTTGATTCCAGCTTGTGCTTCATCCAGCCCAGCATTTCTCATGATGTACCCTACTGATGCTGGGAGGGATTGGGGGCAAGAGGAGAAGGGGATGACCAAGGATGAGATGGCTGGATGGCATTACGGACTCGATGGACATGAGTCTGAGTGAACTCCGCGAGATGGTAATGAACAGGGAGGCCTGGTGTGCTGCGATTAATGGGGTCTCCAAGAGTCGGACACAACTGAGCGACTGAACTGAACTAAACTTTCTGACCTGCATACAGATTTCTCAAGAGGCAGGTTAGGTGGTCTGGTATTTCCATCTCTTTAAGAGTTTCCCAGGGTTTATTGTGGTCCACACAATCAAAGGCTTTTCCATAGGCAATAAAGCAGAAACAGATGTTTTTCTGGAGCTCTCTTGCTTTTTTGATGATCCAGCAGATGTTGGCAGTTTGACCTCTCGTTCCTCTGCCTTTTCTAAATCCAGCTTGAACGTCTAAAAGTTCATGGTTAATGTACTGTTGAAGCCTGGCTTTGAGAATTTTGAGCATTACTCTGCTAGCATGTGAAAAGAGTGTAGTTGTGGGGCAGTTTGAACATTCTTTGGCATTGCCTTTCTTAGGGATTGGAATGATAACTGACATTTTCCATTCCTGTGGCCACTGCTATTTTCCAAATTTGCTGGCATATTGAGTGCAGCACTTTCACAACATCATCTTTCAGAATTTGAAATAGCTCAACTGGAATTCCATTGCCTCCACTAGCTTTGTTCACAGTGATGCCTCCTAAGGCCCACTTAACTTTACATTCCAGGATGTCTGGCTCTAGGTGAGTGTTCACACCATCGTGGTTATCTGGGTCATGAAGATCTTTTTTGTATACTTCTTTTGTGTATTCTTGCCACCTCTTCTTAATATCTTCTGCTTCTGTTAGGTCCATACCATTTCTGTCCTTTATATTGCCCATCTTTGCATGAAGTGTTCCCTTGGTATCTAATTTTCTTGAAGAGATCTCCGGCCTTTCCCATTCTATTGTTTTCCTCTATTTCTTTTCACTGATCACTGAGGAAGGCTTTCTTATCTCTCCTTGCTATTCTTTGGAACTCTGCATTCAAATAGGTCTATCTTTCCTTTTGCCCTTTGCCTTTCACTTCTCTTCTTTTCAAAGCTATTTGTAAGGCCTCCTGAGACAACCATTTTGCCTGTTTGCATTTCTTTTTCTTGGGGATGGTCTTGATCCCTGTCTCCTGTTCAATTTCACAAACCTCCTTCTGTAGTTCTTAAGGCACTCTATCTATCTCACTTCTACTTATAGATCATAATTCTCTGAAATCAAGATGAGTTCACCCGGTTACCATCTCTGAACTCCAATTTCTGCCCCTAGCACACCAGGACTGATAACAGCATATTTAAGCCTCTCAGCTTCTCTGCTACTTTCTCTTTAGTCAGAAAATACTTCTCTGCTACTTTCTCTTGAGTCAGAAAATACTTAAAAGAAGCCCTAAACTTGTCTCTGCCTATGCTTTCATCCTCTCACAGATCCTAACTGGTTATTCTTCACACCCTTAGCATTTCCTTTGGGTCTTGAAGTAGGTGTTT
Source organism: Oreotragus oreotragus (assembly GCA_006410675.1). Taxonomy (NCBI): domain Eukaryota; kingdom Metazoa; phylum Chordata; class Mammalia; order Artiodactyla; family Bovidae; genus Oreotragus; species Oreotragus oreotragus. Next base: position 24,218 of record SJYX01011238.1, on the reverse strand, counting down.
TTGTCTGGGTTTTTTAAATTGTTCTCAGCAGGAGATTTAGTGTAAACCAACCTTCCTTTACTGAAACCAAGTCTGATTGTTATTAATAAATGCCTCTTAAGGATGAGTGGTAAAATTGTACAAAATATAAAGGGGAATATTAAAAAGTTGTATTCCCTCCTTGACCATCCTAAATTACAACATGTAAGAAATGGTGTCTGATTTTAATACATGTTCCTCTCTTACCCAATCTTGAAAATGCAATGGAGAGTATCAGACAAATCCTATTCATATACATGTTTCAGACTTCAGAGGCACCCATTATGGAAATTTTCAATAGATTTCATTTAAAATCCCTTCATAATATCTTGAATCATTAACTTGGGATATCTTAAATATCTAAAAAAAAAGAAAAAGGCAGTGCATTTGATAATCTTTCAGCTGGTTTTTTAATGAATAAGCAATGTTTATAAGGATTTTGTTTAATTCTCTTGAACCTGGTGAATGTTATAATACTGATTAAAGTTATAATAATAATTGACTGCAGCTACTCTACAAATGATTATTTTATATCTGTTATGAATTGCTGATTTTACTTTCATTAATATGCTATAAGCATAAGTTTTTATTTTATATATGATTTTTTTTTTTAGCTTTTTGTAAAGGTTTTCTATGTAATCACTCATACTCTGAAATTTTAGTTGGATTGAAGGGAATAGAGCAACTTTTAAATCAAAATCTTCACTGAAAGACAGTGAAAGTGTTGAAACAATCTAAGCATGTTTATACTCATCTTAAATATAAACTTAAAATTTAGAAATACTTCTATTTTTAAAAAACAGTTTACCTATGAATCAAAGCAATTCTACCTGTCCATGTATCAAAATAGATCAATGAAAACCAAGTAAAGCTATGCCTCATTAATCTAACAAAAGCAAGTATCTTTAAGCAACATTGTCAAGTATCTTTAATTAAAATTCAGAAATTTCCTCTCAAACCAGTAATATAATTGGAATGTTTACTATATAAAACTTAGATCACCATCTTCAAAAGAGAACAAAGTGTTAATATTTGAGTTCTTCCAATAAAAAGTATGAACAGATGATATTATCATTTGAAGTATAATATTTGCATGTACAGAAAAAGGCACTGAAATTTGAATGCAAAATTCATATTGTAGCTTCTAGCTAATGACAAGGATAGTAACCTCAAAGAAGTAGAAAACTCCAGAAATAAACACAATAAAATATAATAACAATCAAAATGCCTATCATACCCTAAGGCATTGGGATAAGAAATAATACCATTTGTCTGTCTGGCAGAAGACAATATTTCTGGTAACAAGTTTTAGATGCTGAGAGCAAGGTGATTATTTATCGAAAAATAGATTTGCTTTCAATTCCATTCGTAGAAATGGCTAAACTTTTAGTTGGGAAGATACAAGAAGTTATATATTGTAAGTTAAATGATCTTCAAAAACAAGTAATGGAAAGGGGATCAATTGAAACCCAAACATTTAGATCCTGTTAACCTAGATCCTGTTAGTCTCATCTCCATAGTAAGTTTCTATTTTCTAAAATATCCAGTGTTAGAGAAATGGTTTTAAAAGGAAATTTTGGAATCATATTTCTTGGGTTCTAACAGTGATTCTACTGTTACTGAATGTGTGTAATTGGGCCATTGTTACCTCAGTACCCCAGTTAGTCCATCTATTAAATGGAGTGGCTTTAAGGATTGAAAGACAGTTTAAATATAAAGAATGAGTGGCATATAATTAATTTCACTGCTACAATTGTTTATACCTATGAAACTCTAACCATTAAATTAGTATGAAATTCAGTCTTTTTCTTTCTAAAATTTCATTCTGGATATAATCCTGAGAGGCCCCAGGGTAATATACTTGTCCCTGAATCACTCTTCCGATGTTCCCCTGAGATAACCTACAAGGAATCACATGGTCCTGCTTAGGTTGGTTTCCTATCCCTTCCTCATTCCAGCCTCATTCTCAGGGCAGACCAAGAAAGCCCCCATGTCACTCCTGCAAGCCCCCTGTGGTTTGGTCATCATGACTGCTTCCTTGTACTTATTTATGCAGATCAAGTTTGCTTCTTGGTCTGCTCCTTTTGGCTGAGAGGAATTATGTTCTTTTCACTTTAATGCTCAGTGAGGGTGAAGAGATGGCCCTTGTGCCATTGCTTGTTTGTAATTAACCTTCCTCAAGTCATCATTGTGACACTAATATTAAGATGGGAGTTTTTCTTCTTTTTTTGTTTAGGGGACCAGCAGCTCTTTCTGCATTAACTGCATGCTGATCAGAGAATCAACACTTGATGTCTATATCCTAGGCTCTAAAGTTGAAATTGATTACCTGCAGAGACCCATTTACCATATGGTGAGTTTTCCCTTGGGAGCTACTCTTATTCATCACTCCTTTCTCTATCTGACTGAGAATGTACCAGATAAGTTTAAGTAAGGGCGTGTTTGAATTTCAATTTATTTTATTCTACCTTTCGTGCTCTAAGAGGGGGGAAAATATTCTCTTACAGTGTAGCCTCCAAGTCCCAGATCCCAGTGGCTGTATTTGGGGAAGGAGCATTTCCAAAACAGGGCAACTGACTTCTCTTGCTTAGGTACCAGGTTCTTGACAAATCAGGTTGTCTTGTTAAATAAGTATATGTGCAATATATTGTATTTTTATAGATTTGAGCATTAACATGTTTTAATATAGAGATAGTTACTTAAAAATTTAGATACGACATATATGTGTTTAAGTTTTGAAATAGACCAGATCCTGGCTTATCAAAGAATCTCTTATGAGATGATGTTCAAATTGTCTTTGTCTATGATATATAACTTTACTATTGAGGAGTTTTGGAGGTTTTTGTGAACACAAATAGAGGTGATTTTGATTCTTTACTTTGCAATCTTACTATATTTCATGAGGCAGGTAAAACTTCATTCCTACTTTTATTATTAAAGGTCACACATTAGAAACATGATTCACAGGAGCATAATGGGTAAATTGTTGCAATAAATACTGTAGAGCTAGAACATTATAGATTTTTTTCAATTTTTATTTTGTTACTCTAAAATACAGATTCTGTCTTTTAACATAAGTGATTATTATCTAGGAAAAAGAACTCAAACTGAACTTAAGAAATGATATAGAAAAAAGTACCTCTGGATTTGTGATAAGAAATCAAATTATTTCATAAGATCCTATTCTTCTGTTATTAGAAAACTGTCATTAATGTCTACAGGCATCTGATGGATTGGGGAAGACTTTAAAAGGAGTCAGTAGATTAATTAACATGCATTATTTTATTGAGGGCAGTATGTAAATGTATTTAATGCATGAATAAATTGCAAATCAAAATTGGAAAAAGCTCACTTAAAATTAACTATATTTACTACAAGAGGATTAAAATCCTTATTCCTCATTTTCTTTTATTTACTAACTGGTGAGAATTGACTGCTAGTAGTGTATTTTCAGATACAATATTACAACTTTAAATAGAAATGTATATGTTTTAATTCCTTTTATTTTCCACAGTTAGATTACATTTAACTTTGAAATAGATGCTATGAATGTAAGAAATTTATAAGAAATAATGTATTTTTATTAATTTCATTACTAGTTAGAAAAAAAAAGAAAAGCAGAACATTACCTGGCTTTTTCAAATGTGTAATATATGCATATGTATGTGTGATACATTATGTCAACAGTTAGACTGATGATAGATAGACAGGCAGATAGATATTTTGCTTTTAGTTTTGGGCTCTGAAACTAAGAGTTGTTGTTATGTTCTTGCGGATGTATGCTCAATCATGTTCAACTCTTTCAGCCCCATGGACTGCAGCCTACCAGGCTTCTCTGTCCATGGAATTTTCCAGGCAGAAATACTGGAGTGGGTTGCCGTTTCCTACTCCAGATAATCTTCTTGACCCTGGGATCAAACCTGTGTCCCCTGCATCTCCTGCACTGACAGGCTGATTCTTTACCACCGTGCTATCTGAAAAACCTGTTATTCTTATAGTCATCTCTACGTTTATACTATAATCTATGAAAAGTGCCTTTTTATAAGATCCTATTCATTCCAATTTAAATTTGTTGAATTTTTACAAGCAAATTATTTATCATTGATATTCACTCAAATTATTTCAAAGTTATTTATTGTGTGCCTATATATAGTAGGTGGGCTTCCCTGGTGGTTCAGCAGTAAAGAACCTGCTTGGCAATGCAGGAGACAAGGCCCTTGGTTGGGAAGAACCTTTGGGGAAGGAAATGGCAACCCACTCCAGGATTCTTACCTGGGAAATCCCATGGACAGAGGAGACTGGTGGGCTATAGTCACGGGATCTCAGAGTCAAACACAACTTAGCGACTAAATAATAACAACATATATAGGTGTGTGTGTGTGTGCGTGCTCCCAAATAAAAACATATACAAAGACCCGTGGTAAAAATACCAGAAAGCCACAAGTGGAAGCCAGGGAGAAAGGTTTAAACTGTTTAGTCCTTGAGCTAAGCTTTGAATTATGGAAGAGTCACTTTACATACAAATACATTCTAGTTTGGTAGTAGTTTTGTTATAGAAAAATTACATACACACTATTTTTCAACTATCTTCAGTAAAACTAACCAGGAAAATCATGAAAAAGCCTCTATTTTTACATTTCCTTTGTGTCTATTTTGCTCAAAATTGTTGAAGCAAATGACATCACTAAGCCAACTCTGAAAGTTAGAATTGGTAATGTCAAGACTTCTAAGGTACAAGCAGGGCAAAATGATACATTATTTTCAATGCTCTCTGATGATAGATTACATAGTTATCAATAGTGATAGTTCCTCAGAAGAATGACACAATGGAGAAACTCTTTATGTGTTCACTGGCCCAGGTAGCAGAACTACATTTTCATTTTTCACACACAGAGGTCCAGCATGACATCCAGGAATAGAGACTGCCCAGTCACCAGCAAAGGACCTCATAAAACTGAACCAAGAGAATACTAACTACGTAGAAATCTGCTCCTGGTGAACGATAAAGACTCATTTTAAAATAGGAGCTGACTGCTTCTGATGTAGTGGAGAATTTAGATATTTTATCATTATTGTTCTATTTCATTAAGCTCTCATTACATCATCAGAAAAGAAAGTCAATACTGACTTTACCAATAAGGCTCAAGAGAACTATTAAGAATAACTACACCTATCAATTATACAGAGTGAAGTAAGCCAGAAAGAAAAACACCAATACAGTATACTAACACATATATATGGAATTTAGAAAGATGGTAATGAGGACCCTGCATGCAAGACAGCAAAAAAGATAACAGATGTGTAGAGCGGACTTATGAACTCTGAGGGAGAAGGAGAGGGAGAGGGAGAGGGAGGGATGATTTGGGAGAATAGCATTGAAATATGTATACTATCATGTAAGAAATGAATTGCCAGTCTATGTTCAATGCAGGATGCAGGANAAAAAAAAAAAAAAAAAAAAATCAGGGCACTGTGATGATGACAGCATGCGGCAGGGACCTGTTCTTTGGGCACTGACCAAGGGAAACAAGCATGATGACCAGCATCGTTAATTTCCTCTTCAGTACTCCTTTGGGGAACAGTAGCCGTTTGAACTTTACAGAATGAGTCGGAGGTCAGGATGAAATGTGCCGTGGTTAGAAGTGGAGCCAGGTACTTCTACAGTCCAGTGGTTAAGGCTCTGCGCTTCCAATGCAGGAAATGTGGGGTTGATCCCTAACTGGGGAGCTAACATCCCACATACTCTGTGATTTGACAAATAAATAAACAAATGCTTTTTTAAAAATCCAATTAAAAAAAAAGGGGGGATCCAAACGTTTCCCTCAATCCATTGGTGTTTGTCACAGAGATGGACCCTGTGGTCACTCGGGACAGGGAGCCGATAGGCCTAGGGTAACGCGGTCTCTGTTAGGGATGAACTGTCTGATCAGGTCAGTCTGTACACAATCTGGCCAGCACTCTGCCTAGCCCTGAAACCTTCTAGGTCTCAACATCTCCATCTAGGGAGGGTTTTAGTGATAGTATCCTCTTCATGGCATTTTGGGATGACTAAATGTGTTAACTGATGTAAAGCACTTAAGACAGTGATGGAATATTGTAAGCTGTTGATAAATAAAGCATATTCCAATTTTATTTTATTTTATTTAAAAATATCAGTGTAAAGCATAGCAAATGCAATTCTCAGACGCCACCGGAGAACTACAAGCGTATGAAACACAAACTTTTCAGAAAAATAAGAAGAGTGCTGTGTCAAAAAGAGAACTGTGCTTACTATTAAAAGGCTTCTGTCCTAATCCTGCCTCCTCTTCTAAATTTCATTATGATTATGATCTAGTAACTTGCAGTCTTCTAGTTTCAGTATCCTTATCTGTGAAATGTCAGTTGTCATAAATGCCTTTCTACATCCTAAAGGAAATGGCAACCCCCTCCAGTATTCTTGCCTGGGGAGTCCCATAGACAGAGAAGCCTGGTGGCCTACAGTCCATGGAGTGGTAATAGCAATAACAATTTCCTAAAAGACTATTAGGGCAAAAGTGACTTGTAAACTGTAAAGTTGTATTTATTATATAGACTTATACTAGAGTAAATGTAACATCATTGTTATACATTATTATTAAACTGAAATATTTAATTCTACTTATCTCTACCTGAATATTGGAGATAATAAGGAAAATATTAGATTAATAAATGATAACTGATTGAGATGCATAACTGAGTAAGAATTACCTAAAGAATGCTATAAGAAAATTTCCTTTTCATATGTACTATATTTATATATTAAATTTACATGATGCTTTATAATTTTGTTTCTACTGACATTCATTATTTTCTGACTACGTTTACAAATGTTTGGGGTTTGTACTCTTGTCAGCGGGCTTCCCTGGTGGCTCAGAGGTTAAAGCATCTGCCTCCAATGCGGGAGACCTGGGTTCGAGCCCTGGGTCAGGAAGATCCCCTGGAGAAGGAAATGGCAATCCACTCCAGTATTCTTGCCTGGAGAATCCTGTGGACAGAGAAGCCTAGTAGGTTACAGTCCACGGGGTTGCAAAGAGTCGGACACGACTGAGCGACTTCACCTTCACTCTTGTCAGCAGACTGTCCCCAAAGAATGAACTCCTTAAAGAGAAAATACACAGGATGAATCATGCTCTTCTTGTGTATTTATAATACTGCTGGTAGCTTCTTTTACAAGTTTTGTAGCTAATGTCTTACACTGCCTGCGGAATATCAGTGGTAATGCTTAGAACAGTATAGCTTTATTAATTCAGCTTTAACTTATTATTTCTTCCCCTAAGTTCCATAGGAGAGAGGAATACAAAATATTCAGGTAGTTTTAGGATAAAGAAAATTTTCTTTCTAAGCAGGGCTTCTGAATTGGCTAGCAATGTTTTTCATATGAAGTGTTAGAAACCTCAGCAAGAAGAGTGCAGTATATAAATTTGAAGGAAATTATCTGGAATTTTTTTGTGCCCACTTTACTGAAAGTCTTAACTTTAGATGTTATTCCTGATTAAAGGAGGAAAGAACAAGACTATTAAAAAGAGTAGACTCAACTAATCACATAATGTTAAATAGAGGCACAGTACCTCACACCTCCCACACATCATTGCAAAATGTAGCGGAAGCAACAATATCTTCACAGAGGTGAATTACAATAAAATAGATCAAGAGAAAAATTATGATAAATGAGAGTAGAGCTAACAATAATATTTTAAATGTATCTGGGAGACATAATTACCTTTATGTCACATTAATCTCCTTCAGGTTCCCTTCCAGCTGAGGAGTAAAGAAACTTCCATTTATCCGAATCTCTTTTTTTTTTAATGGCTTAAATTCACTTTCCATATTTAATCTACTCTAAAATTAAACACACAGGGTTAATGACTTCTTCATTAAGTAAAAGCTCAGCACATTTAGAGATTATACCAAAGAGTCTGAGACTGCTAGCATGTTTCTTCCTGGGTTCTTATGGGGGAGGGGGTGCCTTGAGTCAACTGGTGTCACTGTCATGTTCATCAGTTCAGTTCAGCTCATCACTCAGTTGTGTGCAACTCTTTGCAACCCCATGAACCACAGCACGCCAGGCCTCCCTGTCCATCACTAACTCTTGGAGTTTACTCAAACTCATGTCCATCAAGTTGGTGATGCCATCCAACCATCTCATTCTCTGTCGTCCCCTTCTCCTCCCACCTTCAATCTTTCCCAGCATCAGAGTTTTTTCCAATAGGTCAGCTCATTGCTTCGGGTCGCCAAAGTATTGGACTTTCAGCTTCAACATCAGTCCTTCCAATGAATATTCAGGACTAATTTCCTCTAGGATGGACTGGTTGGATTTCCTTGCAGTCAAAGGGACTCTCAAAAGTCTTCTCCATCACCACAGTTCAAAAGCATAAATTCTTTGGCATTCAGATTTCCTTATAGTCCAACTCTCATATCCATACATGACTACTGGAAAAGCCATCAGTTCAGGTCAGTCGCTCAGTCGTGTCCAACTCATTACAACCTCATGAATTGCAGCACGCCAGGCCTCCCTGACCATCACCAACTCCCGGAGTTCACTCAAATTTATATCCATCGAGTCAGTGATGCCATACAGCCATCACATCCTCGGTCGTCCCCTTCTCCTCCTGCCCCCAATCCCTCTCAGCATCAAAGTCTTTTCCAATGAGTCAACTCTTTCCATGAGGTGGCCAAAGTACTGGAGTTTCAGCTTTAGCATTATTCCTTCCAAAGAAATCCCAGGGTTGATCTCCTTCAGAATGGACTGGTTGGATCTCTTTGCAGTCCAAGGGGCTCTCAAGAGTCTTCTCCAACACCACACTTCAAAAGCATCAATTCTTCGGTGCTCANATTACTTTACTAGCATGTGAGATAAGTGCAATTGTGCGGTAGTTTGAGCATTCTTTTGCATTGTCTTTTTTTGGAATTGGAATGAAAAGTGACCTTTTCCAGTCCTGTGGCCACTGCTGAGTTTTCCAAATTTGCTGACATATTGAGTGCAGCACTTCCACAGCATCATATTAGCAAATACATCTCCATCATGGGAAGTATTTAGACAAATAGATTGGGGATCATACATATTTGGATTTTGATGGTGAAGATTTTTCAACCCTTGGCCTGAGAGATCTACTTGCTATCTGAAGTCTTATGTACCTTTAGCTCTCCACTACCCAGCACTCTCACTTCTCATGAATTTACTTCTGCTTTGAATCAACAACTATAAAGCTTAGAACACCATAGTTTAGTTCCTTATATCTGAGCTTCCCTGTACTTTCTATTTGATAACAAAAGCACATACCTAAAGTGATAATATGAGAAACTATTATAAATATCTGGAAATCAAGTCAATATAACTATAGTGTTCATGAAGAGACAACATGAAAAAAGAGATTTATTTCAAATTTAATATTCAGAACATTTACTGAAATAATTCTGAGCTCAATTGGAGCTCAGAGTGTTTGTGGTAAATTATTTATTGCTAAGTGAGCATTAACAGTCACAGTGTTGAGATTATGTGGATATTCAGTTCCTTGTATAACTTTCTTTTTACTTACTGGAATCTTATACAATGATTCTTGGCTTATCTGGAAATTGAAATCATTTCATAGTTTTTATTTTTTTTTCATAGTTTTCCAGTTCTTGGATCTTCAATCCTTTGTGAGAAATTGCTCAACCCAGATGGAAACTCCTAGCTTCAGATGGCAAATCATTGCAAACAAATAAGCATATAGTCATCAGTTACCAAATTCATTTAGATGCCAGTGTAAATATTAATTACAATGTTAAAATATTATAAAATATTTTAAAGTTAGTGAGAAAATAAGAGTTATTTTGCTAAAAATATAAGCAAGAAAAGAAAAGAAATATTAAGNAACTCCTAGCTTCAGATGGCAAATCATTGCAAACAAATAAGCATATAGTCATCAGTTACCAAATTCATTTAGATGCCAGTGTAAATATTAATTACAATGTTAAAATATTATAAAATATTTTAAAGTTAGTGAGAAAATAAGAGTTATTTTGCTAAAAATATAAGCAAGAAAAGAAAAGAAATATTAAGGAGAAAACTTATTTGTAAATCTATTTTTGAGTAAACACACATTGCTTTCATATACTCAAGAGATGAGCTAGGGCACTGAAATGCAAATAAACTTTGAAATTGTACTGACTTATAATGGTACCTTATATATGTTTAATAGAAGAGGCATTTTTCCAGATTTATAACCTCATGCTTTAAACTTTTCCAAGATTTTATCATTTAAACTAAAAATAGTTTATAGATGTTAGTGAAAGGGAAGGCTGTTCTTTAATCATGGCAAAGTGGGAGGATTATCTTAATCTAGTTTAGAAAATCTTCCCCAAGGCTGGGCTTACTTGGAGAAGCCAGTAGATACCAACAATGAAAGCAAACTAGATCTGCAACTAGGATCCCTTGGGGCTAAAACTGATGAGGTCTTAAGAGACACCAGAATGACAATGTTTTGAGCTGAATATCTGATAAATATATTGTAAAGACACTACCACCCTTATGGCAGAAAGTGAAGAGGAACTAAAAAGCCTCTTGATGAAAGTGAAAGAGGAGAGTGAAAAAGTTGACTTAAAGCTCAACATTCAGAAAACAAAGATCATGGCATTCGGTCCCATCACTTCAAGGGAAATAGATGGGGAAACAGTGGAAACAGTGTCAGACTTTATTTTTTGGGGCTCCAAAATCACTGCAGATGATGATTGCAGCATGAAATTAAAAGACGCTTACTCCTTGGAAGAAAAGTTGTGACCAACCTAGATAGCATATTCCAAAGCAGAGACATTACTTTGCCGACTAAGTTCTGTCTAGTCAAGGCTATGGTTTTTTCAGTGGTCATGTATGGATATGAGAGTTGCACTGTGAAGAAGGCTGAGCGCCGAAGAATTGATGCTTTTGAACTGTAGTGTTGGAGAAGACTCTTGAGAGTCCCTTGGACTGCAAAGAGATCCAACCAGTCCATTCTGAAGGAGATCAACCCTGGGATTTCTTTGGAAGGAATGATGCTAAAGCTGAAACTCCAATACTTTGGCCACCTCATGCGAAGAGTTGACTCATTGGAAAAGACTCTGATGCTGGGAGGGATTGGGGGCAGGAGGAGAAGGGGACGACCAAGGATGAGATGGCTGGATGGCCTCACTGACTCGATGGACGCGAGTCTGAGTGAACTCCTGAGTTGGTGATGCACAGGGAGCGTGCTGCGCTTCATGGGGTCGCAAAGAGTCGGACACGAATGACTGACTGAACTGAACTGAAAGACACTGCACTTGATAAATGAACTTGTATATAAATATCTGACATTTGATATTATTGATAAATTCATCATGTCAGTCTTAAATCATGACTATTTAAATGACTAGGGAATGAGGGTAACACTTTAGTTTTTGCTTCTGATCATTTCATGCATCATTGTATTTTTAATTAAACTTTTTAAAGAATTGAAATATGATGCATGAATATGTAGCTTAAATACAACTGAGCAAAGAAGTCAATAATCTTACCAAGAAACCATTACTGTACCAATTTCCAAGCATTCTCTCCCCAGCCAAGGTAACAAATCTCCCCATAATAAAAATATTTCACTTACTTTTGAATGTAATTAAAATGGAATTATATATTATAACTGTTATATATTATATGGGCTTCACTTGTAGCTCAGGCAATAAAGAATCTGCCTGCAAACCTGGAGACCCAGGTTCAGTCCCTGGGTCAGGAAGATCCCCTGGAGAAGGAAATGGCTACCCACTACAGTATTCTTGCGGGGAGAATTTCGTGGACAGCAGAGCCTGGTAAGCTGCAGTCCATGGGGTCGCAGAGTTGGACACAACTGAGCAACTAACACAGACGAACCTGTGCCATTTCTACTCCCACCAGCAATGTTCAAGAGTTCCTGCTCCTTCACCTTTTTTCTTTTTAAACTTCTGGGTCTGTAGTTCTGTAGTGGGCATTGAATGATATTTAGTTTGAATTTCCCTGAGAACTCCCACCAAAAAAAAAAAAAGGACATTTTTTCATTTGGAATCATCCCTGTTTTTTAGTAAATAATAGACTAAATTAATAGACTAAATTATTTTTACAAAATATATATTTTTCTATTTATATTATTTTAAAATGTAAAGAAAGATAATTTTAAATGTCCTTAACATTCCTGTGATAAGTTCTTTCACACACCATATTTTTTTTTCTTTTATTAAGGGGAAAAATTTCTTTTTAGGTTTATAATTTATATTTTTAGAATTTTAGAAGTTATTTTTCATCTGTCATGTTGTGCATTAGCTAAATCACTATTATACTATGAAGTATGTATATGTTATTATCAAATAGCATTTTATAAAACAGAGCATATATGGAGATACAGCATTATATATTTAAAACATTTTCATAACAATTTATATTTTTTTCAGTATTTAAGGATTGCCTTGAAAGTGAAAGTGAAGTTTCTCAGTCGTGTCTGACTCTTTGCGACCCCATGGCCTGTAGCCTACCAGGCTTCTTGGTCCTTGGGATTTTCCAGGCCAAAATACTGGAGTGGATTACCATTTCCTTCTCCAGGAGACCTTCCCGACCCAGGGATTGAACCCGTGTCTCCAGCGTTGTAGGCAGACGCTTTACCATCTGAGCCACCAGGGACGTGCCTATGAGGATTGCCTTATCACTATATATCTTTTCACATGGTTGATTTCTTCAGCCGGTAAAATGATCCTTGGAAGTAGTGGGAAAATCAATGGGAAGCTAGAGAGAAAACATATCTAAATGAAAAACAGGCTTAAGAAATAAATCTATTAAGTAGCTTTTTCAGTTGGATAGATCTAAAGATTAATCATTGCTTGGGTCTCACCCATATATACTCTTATATAGACTGAACTAATTCATTTATGACTTTTTAAAAAGCAGTCTTGATACTCTAGATTTTCAGAATGACCTTTAAGAAATTGCCTCCAGGGTGAACAGGACCATGGGCCTTGACATTTAAATATTTTCTAATAAGCCTAAGAAAGAGTAAAACATTGCATTAAATTGCTTGCTTATGTAAGATTCTATAGTCTATTGACTACACTGGAATTATATCACTGTATCTGACAAACAATGTTAAAATATTATTTACTTAATGGTATATTGGCTACAAAAAGAAATATTAACCAGTACTGACCCATAATCAGAAAGAAATTAGGATGGACATACTGGAAATTAAGACATGAAATCTATATTATTTTATATTTAGATTTCTTTCCTTCTTTCTTTTTAAATTCTCTTTGTTCATCATTTTCAGGAACTCTTGTCTGTAGAGAAAATATGAGTGTATTAACTTCAGGTATATGTTTATATTCTCCTAGCTTTACGTCTCTGGGAATAAAAGAAGAGGACGTGCAACAGCATGAATATAAATAATTGAACAAGTGTACATCTTTGAGCAAAAAGAAACCCATGCATGTATATTGGCATGTGAAAATACCTTGCAAAACTGTTAGTCAATCTGTGCTTTAATAATTATAACTTCATAACAAAGTCTGGTGATGAAAGTGTTCTAAAAGGTACTTTGTAAAGAATAACTGCCATCACCTGAAAATTACAGCTAAAGTGATTCAGAATTTCAGAGTGCTGAAAAAGAATGAGCTACTACAAAGACACAACATTTCCACTCCTTAAATTTTGATTTTTTTATATGAAAAATAATCCACAATGACATGCTCCCTGCAAATTTTACTTAAAATTCAGAGGTATATGAGACAAAAATTGACAATGACACTTTTCCATGCCCCAACCCCAAAGACCCTCTCTCTATATAAATGGTTAGCATGCCTTCTCCTAGAATTTTGGTCTCTGAACCAACACATATATACACATAACTATAATACACATATATGCTTGAGTATATCTAATTTTATATTTACTTTTATACTAACAAAAAATAGTATGTCTAATATTGTGTATACATATACAATATGTATATATATACATATTGCCTTTTGTATCTATATATAAAATGCATATAATAATCAATTTATATATAAATGAACATAAAGTACAGATAAATACATATATAAACATATGAATACATTCAAAAGCAACACATCCCTCAGTCTCTGATACTTGTAAGCTTTGCTTTTCGTACTATGAATAATTAATTTCAGGAAGCTTTTTAAGAGAATTTTATAATGAGAATCCAATTTAAGTGATATCTAATTTGATTTTTTTGTATCTAATTTACCAAAAATCAAACATTGCTTTGAATTATGTCCTGTTATCACTTTAAAAGAATAATTAAATATGATTCAGCCTCATTTTTCATTTCTTCTTAAGTTTCTCTAGGAGTAACTTCTCTAAATACATGCTCCTTTATAAACTGGCATTTGAAGTACAGTATTTCAGTACCCGTAACGTTTTTTCTGAGTATTACCATGCTCTAGACCATGAAGAGTAATGAATGACAACCATCTCAACTTAAACAGAGTCAAGTAGTGGGCCAGCAATGGTTCTAGGTATTAGTAAACCTGGNTTATAAACTGGCATTTGAAGTACAGTATTTCAGTACCCGTAACGTTTTTTCTGAGTATTACCATGCTCTAGACCATGAAGAGTAATGAATGACAACCATCTCAACTTAAACAGAGTCAAGTAGTGGGCCAGCAATGGTTCTAGGTATTAGTAAACCTGGGTTTTGGATTCGGCTTTGCTAAACATAAATATTTTTTGAGCCATGAGATCATTAAAAGATGTAGAGAGGTTAAATACACAGAACACACAGAAGTTATCCTGATTAATAGAGTGTAACATACTTGCTCTGTCAATAAGACTTGTAAAAATTAAAAGAGTTTAAAAAAAGGTGAAATTTCAATATCTTATTTGTAATAAGATACAATAAGATAAAATCTGTGCAAATATATTTGAAAATTAAAATATACTATTCTGATTTAACACATTCTATAATTATTCAAAGATAGTGTCTAAAAATACCTTCTAATATATATTTTAAAATTCAATTCTAATTTTAGCCTTTGATTTCATGAATGAGGGGGCAAGGAAAACCCATTTGACTATTTGTCCAGTTTGCTATTTCAGAGTCTCAGGACATTTTCTTTGTTTCAAAACTTCTTTAAAAATAATAACTTTGCCTGAACTCACTTGGACATTTGTTAGAATGTACTCCTGGGAAAAATAACCCAAATTCAGATACCTGAAAATCATCCAGTTACACCAGCATTGGAGAACTGCCTTAAAAGCATTACTACTAAGATCCTGTGTTTTAAAAGTAAAAGAAAATGATCTTTGAATGTGTTTGTTAGATTATCTATTTGTAGAAAATAGATATTCTTATATTTGGGGTTTGCTTTAAAAAATAGGAATGAATTATTGTGATATATGAATGCATTTCAGCATAATAGTTTCAGTGAGAGAGTTCAAACCAATAAGGGCTATTTTAAAGAAGACAATGTATACAGCCTTCAAATATAGAAGTTTGTTTTGGGAATGAATCTAAATACAATAATGTTTATTGTATGTAAGAGTCATCATTAAGTTTATATAATCTTGATCAAGCCATTGAGAAAGATACCTGATATCATCCTTAGGATAAGTCTAAATATTCTATTTTTCAATATTCCCTGAATGAGATAGGGTGAACTTCATCATTATTTAAATTGTGTTTATTGTACATGTACCAATTTAATATATAGTTCTGTTTAGAAATACATAAAAAAATAAACCAACATTTCTATAAATTAGAGATAAGCTATAACTCTTAAAGAAAAAACTGAACTTTAACAAGTTTTGGATGCATATTGGAGGATCACCTAAAGTGTTACTATGTTATGTTTTATAACCATATTACAATTGCCTTGCACTTGCAATGATACAAAATCACAAGCTGGCATAAAGATTCACAGATAAAAGAGTAGGAATAAAAGTGCACATGGTATATAGAAAATTTTGGAAACTTCATTTACATTATTCATTGACTACAGATGTAGCCATAGAAAATAATTTGAGATTTGCTATTGAAATTATGTTTCCCATATTCATTCGTGACTACCAGCTACCTAAGCAGCATACCAGAGCTTTCTTTAAAAGAAAATGAAAATGTACTGAATGTTCAAGGTTGAATGAACCCTGCAATTTGTCCTAAAGTCCAAGAAATTCATTCACTGGAAGACAATTATAAGAGGAAGAGTCTGACATTTTGCAAAAATCACACAACTCCTGTTGCTTTTAAATTCATTTTTCTATGTAAAGTTGGCCATAAAATAGATCAAATGATTATTTAATTTTCAGTTTTGTAATCTTTCAAATGATTTTAAGGAAGAATTGTATATTTTCAAATAAGGCTAGCAGTTTTTCTAAGAGAAAAGAGGAAAGAACTTGACAATTAATGCATATCATCAAACTACATTATTCATCACATATCAAATCGATTTGGCAGAATTAAGGAGAAAAGATAAAGAAACTATGATCCTTCTCTTCAAGGGGCTACTATCTTTCTGATACTAGATATATTATCACTCATAGCTCTGTGCCACCTTCAGCTTCATAGACATTCTTGAAATATAATAACATTTATTAGTAATTTCAAATTAGGATCTTAAAAAAGGAATAAAAATTGCCCACAATGCTACCAAAAGATAATCTCTATTTACATTTTTTAATTAATGCTAGAAATATCAAGGTAAGACAAGTTATAACACTATTAGCAAATCTTCCTTTTTTTAGTCTCTGCTTCTTGGCATGAAAGCTATGACAAACCTAGACAGTGTGTTGAACAGCAAAGACATCACTTTGCCGACAAAGATCTGTATAGTCAAGGCTTTCCAATAGTCACGTATGGTGGCAAGAGCTGGACCGTAAAGACAGCAGAGTGCCAAAGAATTGATGCCTTTGAATTGTGGTGTTGGAGAAGATTCTTGAGAGTCCCTTGGCAGCAAGGAGATCAAAATAGTCAATCTTAAAGAAAATCAACCCTAAATACTTTGGAAGGACCGATGCTAAAGCTGAAGCTCCAGTATTTTGGTCACCTGATGCAAACAGCGGACTAATTGTGAAACTCCCTAATAATTGGAAAGATTGAGGACAGAAGAAGAGGGCGTCAGAGGATGAAATGGCTGGATGGCATCACTGATGCAATGGACGTGAACTTAGGCAAACTTCAGGAGATGGTGAGGGAGAGGGAGGCCTGATGTGCTACAGCCATGTGGTTGGGAAGAGACAGACACAAGTGGGTGACTCAACAAGAGGAACATATGCATATATTTACATATTGATATATATTTATTTTAATTTATGTTACATTAATTATACTATATACATTTAGTTTTGTACCTATCTTTTTTCAATTAATTTCAAGATTGTTCTATATCAAACACATAATTTTCCTTTGTACTAGTTTATGAAATT
Organism: Oreotragus oreotragus; assembly: GCA_006410675.1. NCBI lineage: Eukaryota > Metazoa > Chordata > Mammalia > Artiodactyla > Bovidae > Oreotragus > Oreotragus oreotragus. The sequence goes on along the minus strand of SJYX01011238.1, from coordinate 6,790 downwards.
TTAATTCAGTGGTTTTTGTATTTTCCAGATTTATTGTGATAAGCATCTTTGAACGCAGAGTTTGATTATATCTTATTTGGTATTCTTTTAGTACAGATGTCCCATCAGTTCTGAATTATTATTACATAAGACTGGAACTCAGCAAGACATGTTTAAGCAAAAGAAGGATTTATTAAATAACGTAACTGAAAATTCAAGGGATTTTGATTTGTAGATAGAGTGCCATCAGATATTTAAATACGTCATTCTGGGGAAATCAACAGGATGGTGCCAGTCAGGCACTCTCACCCCAAGCTCTCATGCCTTCTCACCCCATGTTCTGTAAACAGTGTCTTTGCATGGCTGTGTAATGCGAGATCACTGATAGCACTGCACAGTCTTGTCACGAGGTACTTGCTTGGTCACAGGCTTCTTTGTGTGGTGTACCTATATGAGCTTTACCATGAAACCCCTGGCTGCTGCCGCACTGGCGCTACATTTGAGCAACATCATGGCTATGGTATGTGAGCTTATGTTATGCTATGTTACAGTTACTTTATTGTTACGTTATGGCTGCTGCTACGGCTCCTATGTCAGCCAGGAAAGAGGTTGCCACCTCTTTGACCCCGTTGGTAAGACTGGTAGAAAAATAGAAAGTGTTGCCTGTACAAGTCGGCCCTCTAGTTTTCATAGTACCTAGACTTTGCAAGCTTTAATTCCATTTCCCATATTCCTAAGCTGGGTTCCTTAGTTCAGTGTTTTTTAAGTTAAATATAAAGGACATATTATAAAAATCCATTCGAATTTATATTAAGTTGCATCTTCATGCATAACTTTTATCAGTTATAATCCATATGTTTGACCTCTATTTGTCTAAAGCCTGAATTTCAAATGAGCCCTTAAAATCCCAGCACGTATTTTATTTGAAACTTTGAGAAATAATCACAAGTACTAGTTTGAGCACTGAAATCTAGGTGGAAAGTTTAAGGATTTTAGTTAAGACATGTCTATTACCTTAGATTAAGAGGATTTTTGTGGAAATAATTCAGTTTCTGTAGCTGGCTATACCAGTCCTCCTGGATCATAGCCTAGATCACAGTTGAAGGAATCCCAATACTATTCAGGCATCAAAATGAGATTCATCTGGCTAAAACAGTGTAATAAAAAAAAATATGATTTGGGGGATTTTAACTTCCTTACACTTAAGAATTTTAGCTTTTTATTTCTTAAAGATTTAAAGGAGCAAGTTATCTGATATATAGCCTTTTATTTCAACTGGAATACAATCAAGTGAGGGAATAAATATTGGTTCAAATTTAACATATTTTAATAATGCTGACATTTAACTATTTGGAGTAATTTTCTATTGGCATTTGGATTTATTGCATAACACCCTTGAACCATCTCAGAACATGTGGCTGGAAATATTTGATATAAGACTTAGACCAGGGTGCGAATTTTTTGCCTGGATGCCTTTCAGAGTCTTGAGGTTTAGGCTTAAAAGCTGAGCTGCCTATCAGTAATACTCGGAGTATTCACAGTGGAATTTATGTAACTGCAGATAGAACAGCTCCACAAAGGTGAAAATCTCGTTTTCCTCACGTATTGCTGACCAGTCTGCTTTTGGTTGACTCTAAGGTCGATTGTTAAGCCCAGTGAGTAAGAGAAGTGAGATGATGGGGTGAGTTTGGGGGACTGCTACTGCTGCTGCTAAGTCGCTTCAGTCGTGTCCGACTCTGTGCGACCCCATAGAGGGCAGCCCACCAGGCTCCCCCGTCCTTGGGATTCTCCAGGCAAGAACACTGGAGTGGGTTGCCATTTCCTCCTCCAATGCATGAAAGTGAAAACTGAAAGGGAAGTCGCTCAGTCATGTCCGACTCTTAGCGACCCCATGGATTGCAGCCTACCAGGCTCCTCCGCCCACAGGATTTTCCAGGCAAGAGTACTGGAGTGGGGTGCCATTGCCTTCTCCAGAGTTTGGGGGAAGGAACAATTAAATTCGTGGAATGCCAAACAGCTTCAGCTTCATCTCATGCTGCTGCTTTTCTGAAATTGCCTAAGTCTCTTCTCATTACTTATCAAGATCACCAAGACAGCCTCCCCAACGTCTGCCATTTAAGCCTCCTTGAATTCAGAGACAAGACTGTAAGAGGCATAATTGATTATAGATAAGGATGTGTTTAAAACATGAAGTTGTAAAACATTCCCAGAGATGTTTGTTGCTAGTCCTTGAAATACACTGCATAGAAACAACCCCACAACCAAGAAATTGCCTGGGCTTGAACTGACGGAGACCTCGCAAACAAGCTACTCTTCAGTAAATTGTTTGATAGGCTGTTTGGGGCACATCTTTGCCTCTGTTCCTATCTCTTGGCTCTAAAGAGCTTAGACAACAAGCTTCTTTTGTTTTTAATCTTTACATCAACATGGATTTTTCTGCTTTCGTGTTTGATCTTTCTTATTCTTCAATGTGACCTCCACCTCTGCTATGTGGCCCCAGAAAATTAAAGCCTGTCCTATTTCAGCCTACTATAGGTTTTTTCTGAATCATTGATCCCACACATGACATGCTTCTTAGGCAGCCCAGCATGCATTGGAGAAGGAAATGACAACCCACTCCAGTATTCTTGCCTGGGGAATCACAGGAACAGGAGAGCCTGGTGGGCTGCCGTCTATGGGGTTGTACAGAGTCGGACATGACTGAAACGACTTAGCATGCATGCATGCACTCACCACTGGTTCCCTATGTCCTTTCCTGAGTCTACCAGAGTCTGTGATTTATACAACTATCAAACAAATGACTTAAATGTTTTGAGTAGAACTTTAGGCATTGCCATTTTTGGAAGTATTTCTTCATTTCACTGTCATTCTGTATCTCTCTAGCAATGTATTTCCCATTAGCATCAGTGTATTTCCTCAAAAATAACAGACAGTGCAAAAGTAACCAAGAATAAATGAATATTCCAGTGCCTCCAGAGTAATTCATAGACTTGAATGAGAAAAAAAATCATTACTGGAAATGAATGAAAAGTCATAAATATAGTGCACTGATTTTAAATTGCCACATAGGCAGGGCTGAATCTATTCCTTTGTCTGTAATATTTGCATTTCAAAATTTGCCTCAATTTTTTTTCTTTTTCCAAAAAAGACGTATTAATGTCATAATGAATAAGCCAAAGCAGACCAGCAGAAATCACAAGTGCATGACCAATTTTTATCCCTGATATAAATTTCCCTTTGTTCTTTTGCCCAGCCTTCCCCAAATCCTGTAAAAGTCAGTATGGCCCCAAACCTGATCACTTGTCTAGTTCTTACAAACCACTTCCTTAAAAGAGCAAAAATTATCAGACAGCTGCAGCAGTTCAGCTTACAGGGAAAACGCAGCTTGTCATTTTCAAGGTAAGTGTGCAGCTGTCTTCCTGTCACTTAAGGTTTTTTAAGACAAATCTAATTAAATGTCTACCTAAAAAGGCTGACAGAATAATTCTGAGCATACTAATGAAATTTGTCATAAGGCAGCACAACCACTATTCTGCTTCTATTTTTTGCCTCTGGCTAGCAAACCTGGAAGACGTTCTTATTTGAAGTAAAATGTATAAATGCTTTCTTGATTAATATGCTTATTATATATATTAAATTATTTCATCTTTTAATTGAGCTTCTTTACTGTTACTTTTCTATTTCAACCAACCACAGATTTCTTCTGAATCATTGATCCCACACATGACATGCTTCCTAGGGACTAAACTATTCACCAGGATGTGAAAATTTGAATGCTTCCGTAATGAAATTGGAATTTTTGTTTGGTCTTCTGAAATCACATGCTACTTAACTCTCTGATCTCTACCTATCTTTTATTTTTCCTTTTCTAACATAATGAGAAAACTATTTAAAAAATAAGTATTTAAATTAAGAACTGACATCAAGTCTGAGAATGATCTTTACTCATTTTCCTCAGTTCTATTTTTTTACTCCTAATTTTAAGTTATGTGGCTGGCAAAACGTCTCCAAATTACAGGCTGTTTATATGAAGTATAACTCTAATTAGATTATTTTCTTAATATCATATGAGTTTGTGTCCATGGTCTGTATGTAACAATGTGACAACTAAATTCCTAGAAATGTTGCATTTTATTATTTATTGCACAGATGGCCTGGTTGAATATCTGTTTTCTATGAATTAGCTTGTTTATTATGTATTTGTTTGTATTCATCAAATTCAGATGGAACTGTAAATTTGTATTTTCTGAAAGAAAGCTTTGTGTCTATGAATATGCACTATATAAGGCATTGGTTAGTGTCTCTATAGTTATTCTTTAACTCAGGTTTTCAGTCAGCATTGCTAATGTGTACAGATTAGTACTTTTAAGTAAGTTCAGTTCAGTCAGTCAGTTGTGTCTGTCTCCCCATGGACTGCAGCACTCCTGCTTACCTGTCCATCATCAACTCCCAGAGCTTACTCAAACTCATGTCCATTGAGTAGGTGATGTAATCCAACCATCTCATCCTCTGTTGTCCCCTTTGCCTGCTGCCTTCAAACTTTCCCAGCATCAGGGTCTTTTCCAATGAGTCAGCTCTTCACATCAGGTGGCCAAAGTATTGGAGTTTCAGCTTCAGCATCAGTCTTTCCAATTAATATTCAGGACCGATTTCCTTTAGGATGGACTGGTTGGATCTCCTTGCAGTCCAAGGGACTCTCAAGAGTCTTCTCCAACACCACAGTGCAAAACCATCAATTCTTTGGTGCTCAGCTTTCTTTATAGTCCAACTCACACATCCATACACAACTACTGGAAAAACCTTAGCTTTGACCACCGGACTTCTGTTGACTAAGTAATGTCTCTGCTTTTTAATATGCTCTCTAGGTTGGTCATAGCTTTTCTTCCAAGGAGTAAGCATCTTTTAATTTCATGACTATAGTCACCATATCTGCAGTGATTTTGGAGCCCCACAAAATAAAGTCACCCACTGTTTCCACTGTTTCCCCATCTATTTGCCATGAAATGATGGGACCGGATGTTATGATCTTAGTTTTCTGAATGTTGAATTTTAAGCCAGCTTTTGTCACTCTCCTCTTTCACTTTCATCAAAAGGCTCTTTAATTCTTTTCCCTCTGCCTTAAGTGTCATATCTTTTGCATATCTCAGGTTATTGATATTTCTCCTATCAATCTTGATACCAGATTGTACTCATCCAGCCTGGCATTTCTCATGCTGTACTCTGCATAGAAGTTAAATAAGCAGGGTGACAATATACAGCCTTGACACATTCCTTTCCTGATTTGGAACCAGTCTGTTGTTCCATGTTCAGTTTTAACTGTTGCTTCATGACCTGCATACATCCTGACCTGCATCTGCATCTCAGGAGGCAGGTCAGGTGGTCTGGTATTCCCATTGCTTGAAGAATTTTCTGCAGTTTGTTATGATCCACAGAGTCAAAGGCTTTGGTGTAGTCGATAAAGCAGAAGTAGTTGTTTTTCTAGAACTCTCTTGCTTTGTCAATGATCCAACAGATGTTGGCAATTTTTTCTCTGGTTCCTCTGCATTTTCTAAATCCAGCTTGAATGTCTGGAATTTCATGGTTCACATACTGTTGAAGCCTGACTTGGAGAATTTTGAGCATTACTTTGCTAGCATGTGAGATGAGTGCAATTGTGTGGTAGTTTGAGCATTCTTTGGCATTGCCTTTCTTTGCGATTGGAATGAAAACTGACCTTTTCCACTCCTATGGCCACCACTGAGTTTTCCAAATTTGCTGGCATATTGAGTGCAGCACTTTCACAGCATCATCTTTCAGCATTTGAAATAGCTCAACTGTAATTAAATCATATCCATTAGCTTTGTTCATAGTGATGCTTTCTAAGGCCTGCTTAACTTCGCATTCCAGGATGTCTGACTCTACGTGAGTGATCACACCATCATGGTTATTTGGGTCATGAAGATATTTTTTTGTATCGATCTGTGTATTCTTGCCACCTCTTCTTACTGTCTTCTGCTTCTGTTAGGTCCATACCATTTCTGTCTTCATTGTGCCCCTATGCTTAACTTCGCATTCCAGGATGTCTGACTCTACGTGAGTGATCACACCATCATGGTTATTTGGGTCATGAAGATATTTTTTTGTATCGATCTGTGTATTCTTGCCACCTCTTCTTACTGTCTTCTGCTTCTGTTAGGTCCATACCATTTCTGTCTTCATTGTGCCCCTATTTGCATGAAATGTTCCCTTGGTATCTCTAATTTTCTTGACGAGATCTCTAGTCTTTCCCATTCTTTTGTTTTCCTCTATTTCTTTGCATTGATCACTGAGGAAGGCTTTATTATTTCTCCTTGCTATTCTTTAGAACTGTGCATTCAGATGGGTTTATGTTTCTTATTCTCCTTTGCCTTTTGCATCTTTTCTTTTCTAACCTATTTGTAAGGCCTCCTCATACAACAATTTTGCCTTTTAGCATTTCTTTTTCTTAGGGACATTCTTGATCACCATCTCCTGTACAATGTCATGAATTTCCATCCATAGATCTTCAGGCACTCTGTCTATCAGATCTAATCCCTTGAATCTATTTGTCACTTCCACTGTAAGGGGTTTTATTTAGGTCATACCTGAATAGTCTAGTGGTTTTGCCTACTTTCTTTTTTTAATGTTTTTTATTTTATTTTATTTATGTATTTATTTTTACTTTACAATATTGTATTGGTTTTGCCATACATCAACATGAATCCACCATGGATGTACACATGTTCCCCATCCTGGACCCCTCTCCCACCTCCCTCCCTGTACCATCCCTCTGGGTCATCCCAGTGCAAAAGCT
>SJYX01011236.1:171678-186574 GCA_006410675.1 Oreotragus oreotragus | reverse complement strand
TTTGGGATAACTAATATATTCTTATCAGTTTAAATATCAAGATGTCTACTGTGTGGTGAACATTGTGTTAGATGCTCAGGATGCATCCACTGAAAAAGACTGGCACAACCCCTGCCTTCGTGGGTCTTGTTCTTTACTGAAAATGATATTTTTTTTTACATCTGCAGATGGCACAATAACCCTTGATGATGATTTGGGTTGGGTCATGAAAAAAGGGGGCTTTGAATAAGTTGGTGGATTCAGGATACATGAAAATATGAACAGATTTAAAGTTGTATAGATGATGAGTTCAGTTTGGGGCATGTTTCATTTAAAGCTTCTCTGGTGGATCAGATGGTAAAGAATCTGCCTGCAATGCAGGAGACTCAGGTTCGATCACTGGATTAGGAAAATACCCTGAAGAAAGGAAGGCAACTCACTCCAGTATTCTTGTCTGGGAAATCCCATGGACAGAGCAGCCTGTCAAGCTCCAGTACATGGGGTCTCGAAGAGTCAAATGTGACTGAATGACTAAATGCTTAAGATGTCTAACAAGCAAGAGGCTTAATGAGTCTAGACCTGTAAGAGATCTAAGATAGAGTTAGGGGTCACCAAATACTAGATAGTCACAGAAGTCTTTGGAGATAGATGAGCTCACACAAGAAAGATGTGTAGATGAGAGAACAAAGGGGACCTAAGATAGCTCTGTGCGAAACATAACATGCAAAACATAAATGTGGGAGGTTGTCTACAAAGGAGAAGGGAAAAAAAGATCATGCAATGTAGGGTCAAAGCTCCAGCTATGTGTCCAGCAACCCTAGGAAAGCCAGTATTCCAAGGTGATGACTGAGTGGTAAAGATACATGAAACCTCTTCACCTCCCCCATTATCAACAACAAGACAAATGAAAAATAAGAAAGCACTAGTGGAAATAGTCTGAAAGGATTCTTTTAATCTCTTTGACTGAACTCTTACTTGAGGATGATTGGAAGCCCTTGTTTTTCCCCAGGCATACCAATCTTCACTATTTAATTAAAAATGCAATGTTGTCTGTTTTATTCAGCAAGATTTCAAGGGTATGGAAAATGTTTCAATCATATAACTTGAGCGAGACTACAGTTGACATCTCTCTCCTCATTTAGTTTTTCCTTTTTACAATTTTTTCCTATAAATAGCTAAAACTTTATTTAGATAAATTAAGCATAAAAATAACTTATTGGCAAGGTATCAGCTAGCTCACAGAATTTTTTAAAAAGCAGTGGGTGGGGGAAATTGATATAGAACCAGGCTCAGAAAACAGTAGGAACCAGGCTCAAAAAGCAATAGGAAGCTTCAGGGTTCTAGTTACAGAAACTCATTTGCAGTTTTGTTTTATTTTGTTTTAAGTCTTTACAGCCAAGATTAATAAACTCCAACTGCTTTAGTCCCCTTAAATCTCTTCACTTAAAAATCAATGCCTGGGGAGATACAAAGTCCACTAATTCTATTTTGGTTATATGTCTCCTCCTTAATGAAGAGGGTCAGGGAAATTTATTAAGGGTCTCTTTGGGACTGCAGACAATGAGGAAGAGTCAATTACCCACATAGGAATAAGTATGCCATTATCAAAACAGGAAAGGATGACCACTGGGTGGCTACAAAACTGTACTTTATTCTTAAACAAACATTCGTATACTAAATTCTTAAAGTAAGCAAACTAGAAGCATTTTAAACTTCAAACTGCATAAACTCCAATTTTCCAGATTTATTCTGCTGTGTTCTCTGATTTTTAAAAAGCAGCTTTATTGAAACATATGGCAATGTTCAGCTGGTAAAGAATCTGCCTGCCAATGCAGGTGACACAAAAGACGTGAGTTTGATCCCTCGGTTGGGAAGAATCCCTGGAGAAGGAAATTGGCAACTCACTCCAGTATTCTTGCTTGGAAAAGTCCATGGAGGGAGGACCCTGGCTGATTACAGTCCATGTGGTTGCAAAGAGTCAGACACGACTGAGCACATATGCCTCATGGCACTGTAACAAACTGAACATATAAATTTCTCAGGTTAAGATCTGCATTTGTATATAACCTGAAATCATCTGCATTTTCAAGAAAAGGAACACATACCCAACCTTCAAAATGTCTTTATGCCCATTTGCAGTCCCTACCACCTGCCCCTCTCTGCTCCGTCTCCTGCCAGCCCAAGACAACTGCTGATCTGTTGTCTGCTAATAAGCATTTCCATTCCCTAGAATTTTATGTAAGAAGAATCATGCAGTATGTACTCTGTTTTGCTGGTATTTCACTCAGCATAATTATTTTGACCTTCATCCATGTGATTACCAGCGAAACAGTTCATTTTCTTCTCACTGTTTAGTTAATTTTTTACTGCATGACTTTAGCATAGTTTCTTTACCAGTTACCTATTAAGATTCAGTTTTTGTTGCAAATAAAGTTGCCATGAACATTCATGTACAATTCTTTGTATGGACATGTGCTTTTAATTTCTCTTAATACCTATAACTAGCATGACAAAGTATAAAATAGGTGTACATTTCACTTTAAGCATGGCAAAATTATTTTCCAAAGGATTGTTTCATTTTACATTCTTACCAGCAGTGCATATGGCTTTCAGGTACACTGCTGCTGCTGTTGCTGCTGCTGCTGCATTGCTTCAGTCACGTCCGGCTCTGTGTGACCCCATAGGCAGCAGCCCAAGAGGCTCCCCTGTCCCTGGGATTCTCCAGGCAAGAACACTGGAGTGGGTTGCCATTTCCTTCTCCAATGCATGAAAGTGAAAAGTGAAAGTGAAGTCACTCAGTCATGTCTGACTCTTCGCGATCCCGTGGACTGCAGTCCACCAGGCTCCTCTGTCCATACACTAAATCCTGCCAAATAGTTCTGGAACAGTCTTTTTTAAAAATACTACTTGATATATAGTAAATCTCATAGTGGTTTAGATTTTTTCTAATGACTGATGTTTGACATCATTTTCTTTTTATATTTGCCATTTATGTAGATTCTTTAAGTATTCAAAACATTGGCCTTTTTTTCTTGAATTGTTACTTTATTGAATTTTGAGACACTGCAGTCTAGATGCAAGTCTTTATCAGATAAGTGATTTGCAAACTTTTTCTCTCAGTCAACGGCTTGGAGTTTTATTCCCAATGATAAAGTGTTATTTATCGTTTTTCAAAAAGCAAAATTTTTTGGATAAGTCAAATTTATTGTTATTGCCTTTAAGTTTACCATACTTTTAGTGTTGTAGTTAAGAAATATTTGCTTAAACCAAAGTCAAAAGATTTTATCCCATCAAGTTTTCTTTTAGAAATTTTACAGTTTGAGGTTTTATATTTGGAATTCACTGGTATTTTCACTTTAAAGTTCCTCTTTTCACTTTTTAAAGTTTTATAGGCTTCCCTGATAGCTCAGTTGGTAAAAAATTCACCTGCAGTGCAGGAGACCCCGGTTCAATCCCTGGGTCAGGAAGATTCCATGCAGAAGGAATAGACTACCCACTCCAGTATGCTTGGGCTTCCCTTGTGGCTCAGCTGGTAAAGAATCTGCCTTGAATGCAGGAGACGTAGGTTCAATCCCTGGGTTGGGAAGATCCCCGGGAGAAGGGAAAGGCAACCCACTCCAGTAATCTGGCCTGGAGAATTCCACGGATTGTATAGTCCATGGGGTCACAGGGTCGAACACAACTGAGACTTTCACTTACTCATTTTGGAGAATATTAAACATATTTGAAAATGGACAAGATAGTATAACGAACCCCTATTACTTAGTCCTAAAAATTATTAACTCGCTGCCAATTAGGCTTTATTCATACCCTAATCATCAGTGAAGGAAAATTGACATCATATAATTCTATCTATAAGAATTTCAGTATATATCTCTAAAAAAGTTCTTATTTTAAATCACAAAACTAATATCATAAATATTTAAATATAATTTCTTCATAGTATCAAATATCCTGTTAGTATTCAAATTTCCACATGTCTCAAAAATCTCCTTTCAATCGATGCAGTGTATGAAGCTATAGCTCCATTTTATAAGTATTATTATTGTTTTTTACTATTTTAATTTTATGTATTTATTAACTTGAAAGTATAGTTGACATATATTATGTTGTAGGTACAAAATATAGTCATTCAGAATTTTTAAAGGCTGTATTCTGTTTGTACTTATTATAAAATAATAACTATATTTCCTTTTTTGTGTCATATGTCCTCATAGCTTATTTCATGCCTATAATTCCCTACCGATATTGCTCCTCCCCACCTTCCCTCTCCCCACTGGTCACCACTAGTTCATTTCTTTTTTGTTATACTCACTAGTTGGTTGTACTTTTTAGATTCCACGTGTATGTGATATCATACAGCGTTTGTTTTTCTGTATCTGACATACTTCACTCTACAACAGTCTGTTTTCTCCAACTTTTCGCCTGTGAATTCTCTAACCTGAAGGATAGTGAGCTTCCTATTAGTTTTAGACACTGAGACTCTACAACTGGAGCTGCCCTCACAGCAAAATTACACAAACGTAAAACATTGCTTGTTTCTTCTAAAAATCTGTGTTCATACACTATGAGAAGATTCCCACCATGTAGCTAATTGATATCTTCACATCCATCATCTCACATTTTGCTTTTGTTTTGGTGAGAACATTTACTTCTACTCGTAACAAATTTCAAATCCAATGGATCATTGAACAATGCCAGAGTTAAGAATACCAACCCTCTGCACAGTCAAAAATCCCAGTATAATATATAATCTGCCCTCCAGACCTCAGTTGCTCTGGATCCTAAAATTCAGCCAACCACAGATCATGGCGTACTGCAGTGTTTACTACTGAAAAAAATCTGTATGTAGGGGGACCCAGACATTTCAAACCTATGTTGTTCAAGGGTCAGTTTTGTATATATATGGTACCATCAAATGTAGTCACCATATTTTAGATCCTCAGGGTGCTAATATTTTTGCATATTTAAAAGTTATTTTTCTACACCTGAAAGTTTGTATCCTTTTACCAACCTCCCCCTTCTTCCCCCACCTCTAGCTGCCAACAGCCACTTTTATATTCTATGATTTTTTTTAACTTTCCTCATTTAAGTGATTCTGTACAGTATTTGTCTTTCTCTGATTGGTTTATTTTCCTTAAAATGGATGCCCTCAAGGTCTATCCATGTTGTCCCAATTAATAGTATATTCTTCTTTTTTATGACTAATGTGTGAGTGTATCCTATTTTCTTTATCCATTTATTCATTAATGAATACTTAGGGATTTTTCATGTCTTATCTCTTGTAAATAATGCTGTGATGAATATAGGGGTGCAAATATTTTTTCTTTCCCTTCAGATAAATATCCAGAATTAGAATTGCTGGATTACATGGTATTTCCTTTTATTTTTTTGAGGAAACTCCATACAGTTTTCTACAGTGATTGTACCAATTTACATTCCCTCTGACATTTCACAGAGAAGGCAATGGCGCCCCACTCCAGTACTCTTGCCTGGAAAATCCCATGGACAGAGGAGCCTGGTAGGCTGCAGTCCATGGGGTCACTAGGAGTCAGACACAACTGAGCGACTTCACTTTCACTTTTCACTTTCATGCATTGGCGAAGGAAACAGCAACCCACTCCAGTGTTCTTGCCTGGAGAATCCCAGGGACGGGGGAGCCTGGTGGGCTGCTGTCTCTGGGGTTGCACAGAGTCAGACACTACTGACGACGTGACTTAGCAGCAGCAGCAGCAACTGATAATACACAGGGGTTTCTTTTTCTCTAAGTCCTCATGAGCATTCGTTATCTCTTGTCTTCTTGATGAATCCATTCTAACTGATAAAAGACGATATCTCATTGTGGCATTGATGTTCATTTCTTTGATTAGAGACATTGAACACATGTACATATATACGTGTTGGCCATTTGTATGCCATCTTTGGAAAAAATGTCTATTCAGTTCCTTTGCCTATTTATAAAAACATAAAACATTCCATTGCTTCCTCTAAACTGATTGTTATTTATAGTAGAATCACTTGGATTTTTTTTTTATGTTCATTTCTTTGATTAGAGACATTGAACACATGTACATATATACGTGTTGGCCATTTGTATGCCATCTTTGGAAAAAATGTCTATTCAGTTCCTTTGCCTATTTATAAAAACATAAAACATTCCATTGCTTCCTCTAAACTGATTGTTATTTATAGTAGAATCACTTGGATTTTTTTTTTGTCTTTTTGTTTGTTTTTGCATTACATCTTTGTACCAGAAGCTGGATTGTTAGAAGTGTAAATACAGTTGTCCCCAAGGTATCCACTGGGGATTGGTTTTGGGGCTCCCACAGATAATAAAATTCATGGATTCTCAAGACTTTTTAAAATGGCATAGTATTTGCATATAACCTGCTGCATATAATCCCATGTACTATAAATTTATCTCTATATTATTATAATACCTAATAGAATGTAAATGCTATGTAAATAGTTGCCAGGTATATGGCGAATTCAAGTTTTGTTCTTTGGAACTTTATGAAATTTTTTCCCAATATTTTCCATCTGAGGTTAGTTGAATCTGCATATGTGCAACCTGCTGGTGACAGGTCAACTGTATATGTAATATATATATCTGTTATGATGGTTTTAGCTATTTTAATCAAAACTCAGAAACAGGTAAATTCCAGAGTCAAGGCTATGGTTTTTCTAGTGGTCGTGTATGGATGTGAGTTGGACTATAAAGAAAGCTGAGCGCTGAAGAATTGATGGTTTTGAACTGTGGTGTTGGAGAAAACTCTTGAGAGTCCCTTGGACTGCAAAGAGATCCAATCAGTCCATCCTAAGGGAGATCAGTCCCGTGTGTTCATTGGAACAACTGATGTTGAAGTTGAAACTCCAATGCTTTGGCCACCTGATGTGAAGCGCTGACTCATTTGAAAAGACCCTGATAATGGGAAAGATTGAGGGCAGGAGGAGAAGGGGATGACAGAGGATGAGATGGTTGGATGGCATCACTGACTCAGTGGACATGGGTTTGGGTGGACTCCAGGAGTTGGTGATGGACAGGGAGGCCTGGCGTGCTGTGATTCATGGGGTCGCAAAGAGTCAGACATGACTGAGCAACTGAACTGAACTGGATATAATGTATTGGGCATCTCCCGTTAAGTTCATCAATTTTCCTGTCAAGTTAGGGTTGGGGATTACTGGCTTTACACAGGTGCAGCCTGCTATCCCCTTGCTTTGAACCCATGCAATGAACCCTTCATGTCCCACTCTGAGATTTCAGTTATGCTGTGAAATGGCTATGAAGATGGATCATTACTCAACTATGACTAATATAGTTTTAAAATGTAACACCCCAGTTCAGTTCAATCACTCAGTTGTGCCCAACTCTTTGCGATCCCATGGATTGCAGCACGTCAGTCCTCCCTGTCTATCACCATCTCCCAGAGTTTACTCAGACTCATGTCCTTTGAGTCAGGGATGCCATCCAATCATGCCATTCTCTGTCGTCCCCTTCTCCTCTCACCTTCAATCTTTGCCAGCATCAGAGTCTTTTCAAGTGAGTCAGCTCTTTGTATCAGGTGGCCAAAATATTGGAGTTTCAGCTTCAACATCAGTCCTTCCAATGAACATTCAGGACTGATTTCCTTTAGGATGGACTGGTTGGATCTCCTTGCAGTCCAAGGGACTCTCAAGAGTCTTCTCCAACACCACAGTTCAAAAGCATCACTTCTTCAGTGCTCAGCTTTCGTTACAGTCCAACTCTCACATCCACACATGACTACTGGAAAAACCATAGCTTTGACTAGATGGACCTTAGTTGGTAAAGTAATGTCTCTGTTTTTTAATATACTGTCTGGGTTGGTATAACTTTTCTTCCAAGGAGTAAGTGTCTTTTAGTTTCATGACTGCAGTCAACATCTGCAGTGATTTTGGAGACCCCCCAAAATAATGTCTGACACTGTTTCCACTGTTTCTCCATCTATTTGCCATGAAGTAATGGGACCCAATGCCATGATCTTAGTTTTCTGAATATTGAGCTTTAAGCCAACGTTCACTCTCCTCTTTCACTTTCATCAAGAGGCTCTTTAGCCAAAGAATGCTCAAACTACCACACAGTTGCACTCATTTCACATGCTAGTAAACTAATGCTCAAATGCCCCAAACACAATTCAAAAATATCCTCAGAAAGTCCCATGGGACTGTATATCTAAGTACCATTATCTTGTAGCAATGGTCAGCTCAATAATGCCTATTTTGTATTAATTCTTACCCACTTTTGTGCTTCAGGACACATTTGCCATTCCTGCTCCTTGGGGTCATATTTCGAAGATAATGATCTACATGTAAGTCTTTGTCTCCAGCTCTGCTTTCAGAGAACTTAAGCTTAGACTAATTTGACTTATGCTTCAAGCGATCCTAGTTAGCAGACCTTTAGAATGGGATTATAAAGCTGGATAAACCACAGGTCAGACAGCAAAGTGAACATACTTCTTGATGGTAAGTGGGATGGTGAAACCACTTATATTGGGTAGCATCACAATTACCATGATTCTCTTCCATGGATTGTGAAGTGATACAAAATAATGGTGTAGTGACTGTGGCCCTTGAACAATATGGGCAAGGTGTTACTACATGTATATTGAGTTGGCTTGTGTTTATTAACTCATAAGAAAACATTGAATAAAGGAGTATCAGGATCAAGTCAGTCATCTACCGATTCAATAAACTCAGATTCAGGTAGCGTCTAGGTCACCTTTTAAAGAGACCTCATTTACTATATCTGCATATAAGATTATACAGTTGATTCTTAAACAACCTGGGAATTAGGAGAGTTGGCACTCCTCTCAGTGGAAAACCTATCTATAAGTTTACAGGCTTTTTGCATTCAGCCTTCTGCATTCACTGATCCAAACAACCACAGATTGTATAGTATTATAGTACATATTTATTGAAGAAAAATCCATGTGTAACTGCTGCTGCTGCTGCTAAGTCACTTCAGTCGTGTCCGACTCTGTGTGACCCCAAAGACGGCAGCCCACCAGGCTCCCCCATCCCTGGGATTCTCCAGGCAAGAATACTGGAGTGGGTTGCCATTTCCTTCTCCAATGCGTGAAAGAGAAAAGTGAAAGTGAAGTCGCTCAGTCTGTCCGACTGTTTACGACCCCATGGACTGCAGCCCACCAGGCTACTCCGTCCATGGGATTTTCCAGGCAAGAGTACTGGGGTGGGGTGCCATTGCCTTCCCCCCGATGTGTAACTAGACCACCACAATTCAAATTTGTGGTGTTCAGAGTCAACTGTATTTAATATCAGTTAAACCAATTAAAAGGATTTAGTGTGCTGTGCTTAGTCACTCAGTTGTGTCCAACTCTTTGCAACTATAGCCCACCAGGCTCCTCTGTCCATGGGGATTCTCCAGGCAAGAATACTAGAGTGGGTTGCTATGCCCTCCTGCAGGGGATCTTCCCAACCCAGGGATCAAACCTCTGTCTCCCGCATTGCAGGCAGATTCTTCACCATCTGAGCCACCAGGGAAGCCCGAAAAGGACTCACTAGAATTACTTTAATGGCACCGTCTACACTGAGAAAAGTTGCACATTGCAACAGCTACTTTTCATAATAAGCCACATCACTTGGTGTTGTGTTTTGTTTTCCAATTTTGGACACATACTACACCTATGAAAATTTCCTTCTCTCCCATTTATTATTCTAGAAGTTAACACATTTTTCTCTGAAAATAAGATTAGTAAATATTTAAGCTCTGCAAACCAAATGCCTTCTGTTGCCACTACTCAACTCTGCTATTGATAGCACAAAAGGAGCAATAGATGATACATAAACAAATGGGTGTGCTGCTGTTCCAATAGTATTTTTTTTTTAAGTAGCAGATTGCACTTGGCCCACAAGCCAGGTTTGGCAGACTTTTATATTAATGGGTGACCTGCGAACTCTACTAATCTAAAGTGGGGTCCAGAGAAAGAAGCTGCTTTGTAATTCCAGGTCCAGGTTACAGGTCCAGACTATGGAGAAGATCCTCAATTATGCAGGCTATATGACCCAGCAGATCCAATGGTATTAACCTTATTTATTATGTAACAGATGCTAACTGGAGCCTCTGGCAAACTGCTAGAAGGCTTGTATTACACAGACCAAAAGCAGATCCTTACCTCAAAACACACTGAATACTTCTTCATTTCTGCTATGGTACTTCTTTGACACCACTGTATATGAAACCCTGCCACATCCTAATCAGGATTCATGCATGTGTACCCAAGAAGCCCAGGGTGATTAATAGTTCCTGAGCCTACCTTAATAAGTGGTATGGGAACTGATGGTCAAAGGCTCTTGCCTTTCATCACCTAGCTAGATAGTTCCAAGGTGTATTTTATGAGACTTCCCAGAGGCAACTGTGGGAGAGTACTAGGTATCCTTAGTGATGGTCAACTCACTCATGCAGCCTTCTGCTCGCTTTCCCTTTGCATTTTACTTTTCTCATCTATCAGTTTTGCTTCCTGGGATTACCTTCCCCAAAACAATACCTGTATCCAAATATTTGTCTCAGACTCATTTTAGCAAAGCCCAATGTTAGATTTTCTGTTAAAACTCATTTTAAATGCACAAGACAAAATTGCATTATTCTAATGTTCCCAGATAAGAACAAGGGGGTTGTTATGCATTCATTTATTTATGAGGAAACAAAATATCCCCCCAAAACTAATTTAAAACACAACAACAACAAAATAAAGGCGTCTGAATCTTCTTTTCTTCCTCATAGGAAGGAATGATATATTTGAATATAGGTTTAGAAATCAGATGTAACTAAACAATCGGTAAACTGAGTTGGTCAGCAGTGTTTGATATAATTTCAGGTTTCATACATGATGCTTCTGTAGTTCTGCATAAAGAAGTTAAATTCAGAGGCACTTTGTTTTTTTACAGATGGAAATATAAATCAGTTATTCCTTTGAGAATTTTTCTACTTCCTCTAATCTTTTGTATGGCTTCTTTTGCTTAGCTTTTGGCAGAGAAAGTTAGGCAACATTAAGGTAAAATATTCAGGAAAGAAACAACAGGAATAAACACAGGAGCTTCTAACCCAGTTCATTTATTTTGAATCATAAGTGGTGTCATAGCATGTAGGTTTACTTTTAACTTAGATGTAGAGGGGAAAAAAATCAAGATAAATGGTAGTTCTCCCTCTGTTTGCATATTTTTTTGTTCTTTAATTCCCTAAACTAGAGATGCGCTGAGTCTAACACAATGTGTCACTCTTAAATGGGTTGCTACTTCTAGCTGTCACTTTTGATCAGAAGGCACACAGGTCTGGGGCATGAAACTTGCAAACAAAAATCAGAGAAATAAAAACAATTTCCATTTCCACTTAAAAATTCACAAATTGCAGGGCTCTGAACAGCATGGGGTAGTTAAAAACATGTCTTTCATTTGTCTTGCTTCTACAGAAAATACAATTTAGAGAAGGAACAAATGTCGAAAATATATTTTTTGCCTCCTTAAATATTTGGGAATGCTGTGAAGAAATCACTTAATTTTAAAAGGACTATGAAATCTTGTTTCTCTCCTGTCTTGGACCTAATGTGGCCAAAAAGACAATTATGTGAAATTTTAATACACTGGTTGATAGAAACATTTTGCATTATCTGCCCAAATAAGCAGAATTTTCAAAATGAAACACAGCTTTCGAGTTCCCCATTGGTTCTTGACTCTATAAATTAAGTGCTTTCTTACACCAGCTGTGACAGTGTTTGAGCTAATAGAAGCTGAAACAATACCTAGAATAAACAAATAATCAACATCTAATTTCATGGCTAGTTAAATCTCAGTTTGCTTTCTCTGTCTTCAGAATTTTGTCTGCCACAATGACTTCTGTTAGAAATCATCAAACTATTAATTTTCAGTTTTTCTCTCTGGATCATGGCTTTTCACCCCTCTTTTGCTCTGGGAAACAATTTTTTTTCCATATTTGATGACTAAAAAGCCCATGAGATAAAAATATTTTTTATTATGTATGAATAATCATGGGCCTACTGATTCTACTTGTTTTAGAAAAAAATATATATTTTTAAAAATGTAATTCTCTGAATGCTTTAATATCACTCTGATCAGTTTGGGGTGACTTGTGTGTCAAATCTGGTCAACTGAACCCGACTAAAAGTTTAAAATGACTTCCTAAAAAGTGGTTGTGTAACTATCATAATGGTCAAAACCTAGAACACTGACTCTGGAGACAACAGCAAATGCTGATGATAATGTGGAGCAACACAAACTCACACCCACTGCTGGAAGAACTGCAAAATGGTACAGTCACTTTGGAAGACTCTGGTGATTTCTTACAAAATTAAATGTTCTCCTGTCTTATCTGACAGTAGTGCTCCTTGATATTCACTCAAAGGAGTTGAAAACTTAGGTCTATTCTAAAACCTTCACAGAGATGTTTATAGAAACTTTATTCATAATTGACAAAACCTAGAAGCAACTAATGCACCCGTTAGTAGGTGAATGGATAATAAACTGCGAAACATCCAGACAGTGAACTATTAATCAGTGCTGAAAAGGAAGGAACTATCAAGTTATAAAAGGAGAAAGAGAAACTTAAATGCATGTTACTAAGAAGCCAATCTGAGAAGGCTATACTGTATGAGTCCAGCTATATGACGTTCTGGAAAACACCAACTATGAAGATGATGAGAAGATCAAACCTATTGAGTGTATATCATGTATGCATGCTCAGTCACTTCAGTCATGTCCGACTCTTGCGACCCCCGTGGACTGAGCCTACCAGGCTCCTCTGTCCATGGGGTTATCCCGGCAAGAAGACTGGAGTGGATTGTCACTTCCTCCTCCAGGAAATCTTCCTGACCCAGGAATCTAACCCGTGTTTCCTGTGACTTCTGCATTAGCACACAGATTCTTTACTACTGAGCCATCTTGGAAGCCTAAAGGTACAGCACTGAGTGAATTCTAAGGTAAACCATGAACTATGGGTGATTGTGATGTGTCAATGAAGGTTCATCCTTGTTTTTAAAAAAGTGAACCATTCCAGTGGAGGTATATTCAGAATGGAGGAGGCTATGTTTATATGGTGGCAGAAAGTTTATAGGAATGGCTGTATTTTCCTCTTAATTTTGTTGTAAACCTAAAAAACTGCTCTAAAAAATAATCTTTAAAAAAATTTGGGCAAAAAGTAAAGGTTGGGGAGATGGTATGTAGAGACAATTATAAGAGAAGTAAGAATTTGTAATTAGAAGACACTGCATTACCAGTTAGCAGCTTGGTGATCGTGGCAGACCTCTTACACTTTCTGGATTCCACTTCTACATCTGTCATAGGAGACTAATAATACTTGTCTGACTAGGTTTCTCAACGAGAATGTGAGACAATATATATATGACTACATATGTTATCTATTATTACTCAGATTACATACTCTTTATTATAAAGTATATCTAATTATAGGATGGTTGGTGGGTTTAGTTGCTGTCACGTCCAACTCTTGCGATTCCATAGACTGCAACCTGTCAGGCTCCTCTGTCCATGGGATTCTCTGGGCAAGAATGCTGGAGTGGGTTGCCATTTCCTTCTCCAGGGGATCTTCCTGAAACAGGGATCAAACCCGGGTCTCCTGTGTTACAGGCAGATTCTTTACCAACTGGGCTACAGGGAAGCCCCAGTCATAGGATAGCTTATAAAATAATAGTGATGTATTACAGATTGATTATGCATTGGAATCAACTGAGGTTTTTCTTCTGTTTATAGAAAGCTATTCAGTGACTAGTTGTTTACTTATAATTCAGACTGTGATACTTTTTAGAACTGAAAAATTTTATTCAATATCATCTACTGATTTTGCTATAAGTGAGAAGAAAGGAAAATCTACTTTCCATCCTGAGCCTGAGGTCATGTTTAAGCACATAAATAGGAAGCCAGTTTCTTTTGTTTGGATCAATGGACAGCACAGAGACTCAATATATCTGTGTTCCATCCTCTCATGTTTAGGGACTTGGCTTTAGTTTTCTTTTAGCCCAACAGTTTCCCCTGAGATCTAGAGATCTGTAATAGCAATGACTATAGGTCAAGAGTTCTCAGAAACAAAATGTCTTGGTAATATTAAAGAAGAAGAAAACTAAAGCTTTTTCAAAAGAGGATTCTGAGAAGGACTTTGGAATAAATGTAAAATGCACTGTATTCAATCTTCTTTAGACTTGTCCTTGAAAGACTATACTACCTAATACTAAAGTCAAAGTTGAAGGTGGGTCTTAAACAAAGGTGTTCAAAAAGTCCCTTTTTTTTTGTGATACAGAAAACGGATTTTACTTCTTCACATAGACCACACTGAAGAGATACATTTCCTCGTACCGACATTGTCCTCTTTTTTCTTCTCCTTGGGAGAATATCTTCGGATATAAAGTAAAGAAAAAGTGATGAAGACATGGCAAAAGGATATAAGAGCCAGCTTGAAGTATCTACCATAGGCCAAATGTAGGACAATTTAAAATCAAACTAAATATCATAAATGGGTTATAAGTCATGGAATAAAACAAGAATAAATAATACAACCAGAATCCATGTGTCTATGCTCTCATAAATAAGGGGAAAATTGGAAGTTTAATGAAATAGGGATATTTGCATAGTTCCAAAGTACTTCCTCACAGAATGCATTATCAGTTCAGAATGCATATTCAGTTCAGTTCAGTCGCTCAGTCGTGTCCAACTCTTTGCAACCCCATGAATCGCAGCACACCAGGCCTCTCTGTCCATCACCAACTCCCAGAGTTCACTCAAACTCACGTCCATCAAGTTGGTAATGCCATCTAGACATCTCATCCTCTGTCGTCCCCTTTTCTTTCTGCCCCCAATCCCTCCCAGCATCAGAGTCTTTTCCAATGAGTCAACTCTTCGCATGAGGTGGCCAAAG
>SJYX01011236.1:113083-164709 GCA_006410675.1 Oreotragus oreotragus | reverse complement strand
AAAAGAAAAATAACTTTGGTATATTGACAGTAAACACATAGAGAAAAGAGGGAACTTTACTTTAAATTTTCTTGCAGTATAGTTGATTTACCATGTTGTGTTAGTTTCAGGTGTATATCAGTGAATCATTTATACATATACAAATATCTAGTCTTTTTTTTAGATTGTTTTCCCATATAGGTCATTGCAGAGTATTGAGTAGAGTTCCTTGTTGTATACACTAGGTCCTTATTAGTTATATATTTTATATACAGTAGTATGTATATGTCAATTCCAGTTTCCCAATTTATCCCTTCCACTCTTAGTAACTATTTTATTTTGTTTTGGAGACAGTGAAGCAAGTAGGAAGGAAATATAACTGGGAGGCATGGTTATTAAGGATAGCTTTAACTAAGGATTTTTCCTCCCTTGATTCAGCTTCATGGCAAACAAAGTCAATAGCTGGCCACCATATTCTCTGCTTAAGAGATTACTGGGGTTACCACCATCACCCCCCATAGAAGCCCTCTATTCCTCTCCCTTCCGCACAGAGCAGGCACTTCACTTTTGATAAGTTTCCAGTCCCTTCACATTAGTAAATTTAGTCATCTCCAAGCTCCAAGCATATTTTTGCACTAGCAGAGGGATGATCATTGCAACAGAAATAAAAATGTACATGATTCTGGTTACATCTGAATGGGTACTGCCCTGTGAGATTGCTGTCTGTAAATGCTATTTGGCAGTTTCATGACCTGTGTCTATAATCAGCCGCTCTGATAAGCTTTGCCTTCCTCATTGCTCTCCATTTCAATGTTCACATCTTTGTCATTCTTCTTAGATATAACTTTTAACAGAGCACATTTTACACCTCATTTCACCCACATTTGCCCGAGTACAGGTAACTATTTCATTGTCTCGAATAGCAACTTTCTGAACCTAGACAGGTGCTACCTTAATATTAGCAAAATCATGTCCATCCTTTGCCTGCGTCATGTGTCAGTATTTTACTTAAGACACAATTTTCAACATGTACTGCTTGATCTTGAACCTTCTTGAAGGAAATTACAAGCTGAAGTCCAGTCTTATAGGTTAACAAAGTTTTCTAATTATCAAAATAAGCTATAAGTGACTAATTATTAAACCCATGCTCTCTAACACTCGTTTTCTTAGCAAACTTGGATCACCTTAGAACAGAGAGGTGAGTTATATTAACTGTAATGCATCAGTTGATATTTCACGCCAGTTGCCCTCGCCCACCGCCTCCCAACAAAGGAAGCAGGGATATTCAACAATTTTCATACAGCATTTTTCCTCCAGAATTTTTGTTCTGAGCTGGAGGTAAAACTTTACAGTTAGGTCTCACAAAACTGGGCAGCTTGGGACAAATTTATTCTGTGAACAGAATCCTTTTTTAAAAAAAAGACTCTGAGGATAGTTTATTTATAAAAGAATGCCAGCAAAAAAGTGGAATTTTAATTGGAATTGGAATTCCACCCAATTTATAGATCAGTGAAATTAAAATGTATATCTGTGTGTGTATATATATATATATTTATTTACAGATGCATATGTTTGTTCTATATATACATAAAGCCATAAATGTAGATATATAAAACTCTATAAGCCTCTTTGTAGAACTATATATATATAAATAAATATATAGAACTTTATTGACTCTTTCCCTCTAAAAATATCACGTCACTCCATTTAGCTATTTTAAAATATCTTTCAATAATTTTTTTGAATTAAAATAATAGTGCCCAGAATCAGATATAGGTAGAAGTATGAGAAGACCCAAGAGCTGGCAGACATTTCAAGCAAAGTTCCCGTGGGAACTTTGTGGGGAATCTCATGCTCGTGCCTATCCAGGCATCTTACTGGACTGCTGTGGAAACATCATTTTGCTCCTCACATACTCAATGAAGCATGAGTCATAGGCTCATAGTTTTAGGTTATAGTAACTGAGGACAGCCCTGAAAGATCAAGACCTTTAATTAGAGACAAAAAGTTAGAGAGCAGCACTCCTGTGATCTTAATAAGCAACTCCAACAACGAAGTCACTTATACTTAATAAACACTTATATATATATACATGTATATATATATACTTAATAAATATGTATTGGTGATTGATTGGATTAGTGAATCTAAATTTGTTACACAACTCAATTCATTTTTAGCATGGGTTTTAAGATGCATATCCTCATTATGTTAAAATTCCTTTGGTCAAAAAAGTTAAGCCCTAAAAATGACATAGATCTAATGACTTAAAAATAAGTCTAGTCCATACTAGTGACGTTTAGGTAACTTTGCTTAGAAAAAATCAGTAGGGAAAGAGCACTTTTTCTCCAAAGGGTTTTAATAACTTTAATCAAACACAATCTATTCTGTCATTCTTATCCAAGTAGAATTATCCTAAAACTATTCTTAAAAACATTAAGCAGGGAAATAGGATTGAGGATTAGGACAGCCAGAACATGCAATCATGCCTTTGCAATGTACTTTTATATTTCTTTAAGGAAGTAAAGAAAATACAAAGGATAAAATCTTGACTCCCAGATATATCAAGAGAAACACAGGTACATTTGTGTTCTTAACCTTTATTCACATTATTGAGATTTGCACTTTCCCACAACCCTCTGCTCTGTAGCTCTGGAACAGGTCAATTTGATTATGTGACAGTAAATAATGATTTAGGGAAGTCAGCAGTTTGAAGGAGGCCAGAAAACCAGAAACTGTAGCTGTTTTAAGGGTCATGGAAATAATACAGAATTTGGAGTTGGAAAAATTTTGGTTCAAATCACATCTCTTTTCCTTATTTGCTACTTAATCTTTTTAGGATGCAAAGTGTCCAGTGTAACGGAGACACATTCTGTGAGGACTAAATTAGCACTTTTAGAATATTTTAATACTATCTGAGTGTTCAGTATAGCAGCCAACAGCTACTTGCACTTATTGAGCACTTGAAATGTGACTAGTCTGAATTACCATATGCTATAAATATCAAAAAGACCCTGTATATTGGGAGTGAAGTGAAGTGAAAGTCACTCAGTCATGTCCGACTCTTTGCAATCCTATGGATTACACAGTCCATGAAATTCTCTAGGTCAGAATACTGAAGTGGGTAGCTTTTTCCTTCTCCAGGGGATCTTCCCAACCTAGTGATCAAGCCCAGCTCTTCCAAGTTGCAGGTGGATTCTTTACCAGCTGAGTATATTGGGAGGCTTAGTACTAAAAAAAAAAATGTCTCATTCCTAATGTTATATTGATTGCATTTTGAAACATTTTAATAATATTTGACATATACCTAAACTTAATTTCACTTTTATTTACTTTATTAATGTAGCTACTAAAAAATTAAAAATACAAATATTTCTACTGTAAAGAATTGCCCTATATGAATATTTTGCCTTTCTTCTCCCCTCTAGACTACAATAGGAGAAGGTAATGGCAACCCAGAGGAGCCTGGTAGGCTGCAGTCCATGGGGTCATGAAGAGTCACACATGACTGAGTGACTTCACTTTCACTTTTCACTTTCATGCATTAGAGAAGGAAATGGCAACCCACTCCAGTCTTCTTCCCTGGAGAATCCCAGGGATGGTGGACAGTTTCCTAAAAAAGCATTGTTGTATTTTTTAATAGGCAAATTCAAACCAATCTTTCTTGATTTTCTCATTTATTACCTGTAGTTCCATATAATATTTATTTTTGTCTCACTGTATCATATAACCCATGGGTTGAAGGAGAAATTACAAGAAAAACTATAAGTTATATTGAACTAAATTAAAGTTTGAAAAAATCACATATTCACATCTGAAGAATGTATTTTATTTAGTTCCTAGAAGAATATTTATAGCATTATATGGAATAGAAATTCTGAAATAATCTAAATCTGTACCTCAAAAATCACAAAGAGGCAATTAAAGTCAAAGGAAGCAGAAGAAAGGGGATAGAAAATTTTAAGTGAATGCTGCTGCTGCTAAGTCACTTCAGTTGTGTCCGACTCTGTGTGACTCCATAGACGGCAGCCCACCGGGCTCCCCCATCCCTGGGATTCTCCAGGCAAGAATACTGGAGTGGGTTGCCATTTCCTTCTCCAATGCATGAAAGAGAAAAGTGAAAGTGAAGTTGCTCAGTCTGTCCGACTGTTAGCGACCCCATGGACTGCAGCCCACCAGGCTACTCCATCCATTGGATTTTCCAGGCAAGAGTACTGGGGTGGGGTGACATTGTATCAGTTAAGTAAAGGAGAAAAATAAAGGAAAATAAATGTACCTAAAATCTTATTTTTTGAAAGATAAAAACATATAAACCCATAGAAAACTCAGAAAAAAGATCCTATGTTAAACCATAATAGGAAATGATTATAACTTATTGCTAACAAATTCAACATATATGGAATAGACAATTTTCAAACTAGGAAAACACTAAAAGAAAAAACAAAGAAAAGAAAATACATATCCTGAATCATTTACATCTATTATGTTAGTTGGGTTTGTAGTTTAAAACTCCACAAAGAAAATTCCAGACTCATGTGACTCCAGTGGCTAATTTCACCAAAGAAGAAATATCAATTTTATGCATACTTTTACAAAAACTAGAAGAGGAAATATGTGAAATGATGGATATGTTAGCTAACTCAGTGGGGGAAATTCTTTCACAATGTATACACATCAAATTATCATGTTGTACACTTTAAATAGCTTACAACTTTATGTTAAGTATACCTCAGTAAAGCTAGAAAAAAATCAAAAGCACAAACCAATATCCTTTATGAACATAGAAATAATATTTGCTAGCTAACTGGGTCCAGCAGTATTAAAGGAGTAACTTATGACCAAGTATACAGTTCAAAGATTTTTGACCAATTTCCAGGAATTCAAGGTTAACTTAACATTATAAGTGATTATTATAATTCACAATATTAATAGAAAAAGTAAACCCATTAAATTGTAACAACAGAGCCAGAAAATACTTTGTCAAAATGTAACTCCCACTGATGATAAACAACAAGCACAACACAATAATTTGTGGCAAACTAGATAACATTGTACTTAATGCTGAAAGACTAAATGTATTCACCCAGGATAGAGGACAAGTCAAGTGTATTCCACTCTCAGCATTTGTATTCAACATTGTATTGAGGCCCTAATCAGCGCAATGATATAAGAAGATAAAAAAGTGTGTAGGTAGAAAAGAAGCAGAAAATTTATCCTTATTCATAAACAACATAATTCTAAGGAATCCTTAAAAAGAAACAAAGTAAAAATTTATATGTGATCTGAACAGAGACTTCACCAAATATGCCATATTAATTGCTTAAAAAATTAATTACAGATTTCATTGACTGTAGCCTGCCAGTCTCCTCTGTCCATTGACTCCTGCAGGCCAGAATACTGGAGTGAGCAGCTGTTCCCTTCTCCAGGGGATCTTCCCAACCCAGGGATCAAACGCAGGTGTCCTGCATGGCAGGTGAATTCTTTACCATCTGAGCCACCAGGGAAGCCCAAATATGACATATTAATTGCTTAAAAAAAAACCATGAAGAGATGCTCAGCATTATTAGGCTCAGATGGTAAAGGGTCTGCCTGTAATGAAGGACAGGAGACTTGGGTTTGGTCCCTGGGTGGGGAAGACCCCCTGGAGGAGGGCATGGCAACCCACTCCAGTATCCTTGCTGGAGAATCCCATGGACAGAGAGAAGCCTGGTGGGCTACAGTCCATGGGGTTGAATAGAGCTGGACACAACTGAGCACCTAACACATAGATGATGCACATAAAATCTACCATGCCATACCCACATACCACATAAGCATCCTTTAAAATGGTTAAAATAAGAAACAGTGACTATACCAAGTATTGGTGAATATGTATAGTAATTGAGATACTTAAACATTTCTGATAGAAGTGTAAGTGATAAAACCAGATGGGGAAATATTTTTGCAAATTCTTAATAACTTAAATAATGTTACTCATCAATCCTGGGACTTCCCTGAGAGTTCAGTTGGTAAGAATCCACCTGCAATGCGGGAGACCCCAGTTCGATCCCTGGGTTGGAAAGATCCACTGGAGAAGGGATAGGGTACCGACTCCAGTATTCCTGGGCTTCCCTTGTGGCTCAGCTGGGAAAGAATCTGCCTGCAATGCAGGAGAACTGGGTTCAATCCCTGGGCTGGGAAGATCAAGCTCATCAATCCTAATCCTAGGCATTTATCAAAGAGAAACAGGCATATAGGCACACAGAAACTTACATGTGTATATTCATAAGTTTGACTCATAATATTCAAAAACTGGAAATAACCAAATGTTCAACAGTAGTTGGAGAAACAAATTTTAGTAATGTTTGTATAATAGTTTATTACTTGGATAGAAATCAGTAAAAAGGGTAAGTACTCTATCAATCCATGTATATGGAGTTCTAGAAAAGCAAAACTGTAGTGTTAGAAGACAGATAAGTCTTTGCCTCATTTTAGGGTGTATGTGAAGGGGTATAGAGGTGACAGCAAATTTGATAGTGAAGATTCATAAATAAAATCATGTGGATACATTCTGTATTTTGAATGTAGTGATAATTTGTCAAAATTCACTGAAACATTTAAAATGTGTGCATCTTCTTGCTTGTAAGGACTTCCCAGGTGGCACTAATGATAAAGAACCTGCCTACCAATGCAGGAAACATAAAAGACACAGGCTCCATCCCTGTGTCAGAAGAAGATCCCCAGAGGAGGTCACAGCAACCCACTCCAGTATTTTTCCTGGAGAATCCCATGGACAGAGAAGGCTGGCCAGCTACACACAGTCCATAGGGTTGCAAAGGGTCGGACACGATTGAAACAACTTAGTATGCACATACACTTGCTTGTAAATCACACTTCAGTGCTATAAATTTAAATAGTGAAAATGAACTGGTTACTAGGGAGAGGGAATAGATTTGTATAAGGTAAATGAGAAAGGCACCTAGAGAGGAAAGCATATGGCATGTGTGAGGAGCAGTAATGAGTTCCATTTGAGTGGAACAAAAGAGAAATGTATAGGAATTGTTGCAACACAAACTGGAAAGTTAAGAGTTAGAACATGCAAGATCATAGATACCAGAATAAACATTTCAAACATTATTTGTGAAACAATGAATGATGGGACATCAATTTGTTTGCCTTTACCTTCCCTTCCCTTTCTTAACGTTTGGAGTGACACCGCTCAGACATGTGGATAGACAAGGCTTGAGCAAGCTATGAAAGGAAGAATGCCATGTTTCTTCCTTAAATGGTAGGATCTCTGGGTTGTCCGATTTGCATAAGCTCCCTGTCCATCAGTGGCAATGTTCATTTGTTTCTATCATGTCAGCCTTTCTCAGTTACCATGTCAGTTACCATCAGCAGAGCTCTTAAACACATATGTTTACACAACCAAAATTGAACCACAATGGTGGGCTCTCAGCCTTTCTTGAAATTCTTTAAAAAGCACTGGGTACAAAAGAAACACAGAAGTTTAGAATAGACTTTTGGATTCTGTGGGAGAGTGAGAGGGTGGGATGATTTGGGAGAATGTCATTGAAACATGTATACTATCATGTAAGAAACGAATCGCCAGTCTATGTTCGATACAGGATACAGGATGCTTGGGGCTGGTGCACGGGGATGATCCAGAGAGATGATATGGGGTGGAAGGGAGGTTCAGGATAGGGAACTCATGTACACCCGTGGCTGATTCATATCAATGTGTGGCAAAACCAATACAGTATTGTAAAGCAAAATAAAGTAAAAATAAAAATTTTTTAAATAAATAAAAAGCACTGGGTAAAAATCAAATATTTTCAAATATATGTATTTTAGGCACTATTATTTAAGTCTTTCTTTCCAAAAGAAGTGCCTTGAGATTTGGATGGAAATATGAAGGCTATGTCCACTATTTATTCCCAACTCTCAAGCTTAATTTCCATGTGAAGAATCATAAGGATTGATCACATATACTGGAATACTGCAAAGGCTAAAAGATTCTTTATAAATTTGTTAAGCTCAATATTAAGTAAAACAATATTTTTCAATCCAGATGGCTAATTTGCATGGCTTCATTTAACACCTGACTTTTCCACACACATTTGCTTATTATAAAGACTGTTATAAAAAATGTTACTTAAAATTTTGACAGAAAAAAAAAATAACCTGCAAAAAAACTGCCTGCCGGATTTGAGTCATGCTATTCATGTTTCTAAAATGAGAAAAGAGGTTTAAAGGATTTGGGGCTTTTAAAAGGCAGTAGCCTCTTCTGCACCCTCCAATGAATTAGTCTTCTCTTGGATTAACAAGCTATTAAAGTTTCAGATAGGAACATTTTAATACAAAGTCTTCCCAGAGAAGTATAGAGTCAAAGTACAAGTATAATCCTCTGTAGTACTGTTATTTAATAGTTAAAACTATAATACAACATTTTTCAAAGGTTTTACAAGAAATAATAAAACATCTATAATAAATGTTTATATTGCTATGATATAGAATTTTGACATCACTCATTTCTTTTAAAGTATCACCAAGTGGACATTCATAATCCTTGCCTTCAAGACTAAACCCTAACAATGTTATTTCCTATTTATATGTGACACTCCTGAAATTTATTTATTAATGATTATTTTAGCACATTTTTATACTCCCATATATTGCATCCAGCATTGGGTACTGGACTTTAACAGTAGAGTACCTTAGAAGCACTTTCTGAAGTAGTTCAGTCACTCAGTTATGTCTGACTCTTTGCTACCCCATGGACTGCAGCATTCTAGGTTTCCCTGTCCATCACCAATTCCTGGAGTTTGCTCAAACTCATGTCCATCTTGTCAGTGATGCCATCCAACCATCTCATCCTCTGTCATTTCATTCTCCTCCTGCCTTCAATCTTTCCTGGCATCAGGGTCTTTTCCAATGAGTCAGTTCTTCACATTGAAGTGAAGTGAAGTCGCTCAGTCATGTCCGACTCTTTGCGACCCTATGGACTGTAGCCTATCAGGCTCCTCCGTCCATGGGATTTTCCAGGCAAGAGTGCTGGAGTGGATTGCCATTTCCTTCTCCAGGGGATCTTCCCGACCCAGGAATCAAACCCGGGTCTCCCGCATTGCAGGCAGATGCTTTATCATCTGAGCCTCAATCCTTCTGAAGTTGAGGTGATGAGATATTAGGACTGGTCATTTCCATTCCTTCTAGCTGAAATTTTCATTCTGCACTGCAGTGAATGTGTACAGTCATTTCATAGTTATTACAATTGCTTTCTCCTGGGCAACTCAAGGTAGAAAAAAAGCCAGGCATTACCAAATAAAGGACGACATTTGAAATTATAGAGATTTGCAAAGGACATTTGGGAAGAAATAGATCCTCAACTTTGATTTTGTCATTATTCAGAATGAAGCCAGAGAGATAGAGGCTGAGATCTGAATTCTACTTCTCCAACTGAGTGTTGCTTAGGAGAACTGCAAAGTCTCTTGACCTCAGTCTTGTCACCTATAAAATGATAAAAGCCTACTATATATAATAGGGTCTTGTACAATAAATAAAGATAAGTTGTAAAATTTTCAAGCAAATTAAACATCATGTGTATCCAGTTCAGTTCAATTGCTCAGTAATGTCTGACTCTTTGAGTCCCCATGGACTGCAGCATACCAGGCTTCCCTGTCCATCACCAACTCCCAGAGTTACTCAGACTCATGTCCATTGAGTCGGTGAAGCCATCCAACCATCTCATCCTGTCATCCCCTTCTCCTCCTGCCTTCAATCTTTCCCAGCATCAGGGTCTTTTCAAATGAGTCAGTTCTTTGCATCAGGTGGCCAAAGTATTGGAGTTTCAGCTTCAACATCAGTCCTTCCAATGAACACCCAGGACTGATTTCCTTTAGGATGGACTGGTTAGATCTCCTTGCAGTCTAAGGGACTCTCAAGAGTCTTCTCCAACACCAGTTCAAAAGCATCAGTTCTTTAGCATTCAGCTTTCTTCACAGTCCAACTCTCACATCCATACATGACTACTAGAAAAACCATAGCCTTGACTAGATGGACCTTAGTTGGTAAAGTAATGTCTCTGCTTTTTAATGTGCTGTCTAGGTTGGTCATAACTTTTCTTTCAAGGAGTATGTGTCTTTTAATTTCATGGCTGCAGTCACCATCTGCAGTGATTTTGGAGCTAAAAAAAATAAAGTCTGCCACTGTTTCTCCATCTATTCGCCATCAATCCTGGGATTTCTTTGGAAGGAATGATGCTAAAGCTGAAACTGCAGTACTTTGGCCCTCTCATGCAAAGAGTTGACTCATTGGAAAAGACCCTGATGCTGGGAGGGATTGAGGGCAGGAGGAGAAGGGGACGACAGAGGATGAGATGGCTGAATGGCATCACGGACTCGATGAACATGAGTCTGAGTGAACTCCAAGAGATGGTGATGGACAGGGAGGCCTGGCGTGCTGCGATTCATGGGGTCGCAGAGAGTCGGACATGACTGAGCGACTGAACTGAACTGACAGATAACTATGGTATCAGCATCAGCAAAAAGTTGAAATAGTGAAGATGAATTGAGCCTTGGCTCCCGAATTGTTAATTATATGAGATTGAAGAATTTTCTAAATTTCTCTGAGCCTTATTATTTTTGATAATAATAATTTCTTTTTATAGAATTTGTGCTGCGTGCTGTCGCTTCCACTGTGTCTAGCTGAGATGCTATGGACTGTAGCCTGCCAGGCTCCTCTGTTCATGGGGTTTTCCAGGCAAGAGAGTGGGTTGCAATTTCCATCTCCAGGTAGTCTTTATGACTCAGGGATCAAACCTGTTTCTCTTAACATCTCCTGCATTGGCAATGGAGAATAGCTGAGAGATTTAAGTGTTACTCTGCTTATAGAAACATATAAAATGGCTAATTTTTTCTATAATAGCAATTTAAATTTTTAAACAACAGCCCAACAAATGAAGTGGTTCTCTCATCTCTTGGTTCATAAGAAAGGCAAACTCTTCAAACATACCTAAGGGAGAAAATATAGTCAAACTTCTTTATACTGCTGTAATAATTACTACTTCTAGTTTTTTTTTTTTTCTCTCTCTCTTTAGGATAAGAGTGAATGCTTTATCAACGGTCAGGCTGGTGTGTTTCTTTATAATAACCCATAATAAATGTTACCCAAGTATGCTGAAGTATCACTACACAAATTTAACCCTATATTCTGTCTTTCCCTAACTATTTTTTAAAAACTAATTTCCATAATATATCTATGTCCCTTAATTGATCATCTCTTTTCCCCATTTTTTCTGTTTCTTCTGTTTTGTATACTTAGCAACCTAAACTGTATTTTTCAGTTGGTTAAAAATTATCATTTTCTACACAAATTAACAAACCACTAAAAGATCAGCAGAATGCAGTTTTTAAAATTCTATTTCAATCAACCAATTTTTCAATAGTCAGTTAGTTCTAGAAGATGTTGTGCTAAGCTTCCAAGGTAAATTTTTAAAGTATAGACCTCAATATATCTAATTGTAGATTTGGAAAAAAAAAATGTACCTATATCCTGGATGTTAGATACATTATATTTTGCTTATTTAGTTCTCACAATAATCCTCCAAAGTGTGCATTATTATCATTCAGATGGGGAAACCAATGTTTAGAGAGATTCCACAGCTTGCCCAAGGTCACATGACTAGGAAGTATATAATGCCATTTGAATAGAACCTAATTTGGCTTCATATCCTTTATTCTTTTAATTGTGCCTCCTAACACATGGTTATTTTTTTTGAAAACACCCTATTGATGCATTTTATTTGCTAAATATTTTTCACAGATATTTCATAAAGGATATTGGTCTCT
The DNA here is from genome assembly GCA_006410675.1 of Oreotragus oreotragus. Classification (NCBI taxonomy): domain Eukaryota; kingdom Metazoa; phylum Chordata; class Mammalia; order Artiodactyla; family Bovidae; genus Oreotragus; species Oreotragus oreotragus. The sequence continues at coordinate 152,905 of SJYX01011236.1, read as the reverse complement.
AGCTTTATGATGATTTTGGTCTGCTTTTAGTATCAAATTTAATGCTAGCCTCATAAAATGAGTTGAAACATGTTTTGCTTCCTTTATTATCTTGAAAATCTGTGTATAATATCTATTATTTATTCATTTGTTTGGTAGAATTCATAAATAAAGCTACCTGGACCTGGAGTTTTCTTCGTGGGAAGTTTTTTTTAACTGTGACTTAAACTTCTGAACAGATAAAGGGACATTTTGGTCATATATATATTTTTACCTTGAATGAATTTTGGTATTTTGTGCCTTTCAGGACATTGGTCCACCATAAATTGTCACATTTATTGAAAAAAAAAGTAATTCCTGATATTTTCTTATTTCACTTCCTGTGTCTATAGAATCCAATATGCCCTTCTTTCTGATACTGGCAATTATTTTTTCTCCTCTCTTTCACTGTCAGTCATTTATTTTGGTTACTATATACTAATATTTTCTGGGGCCTTCCCAGGTGCCTATCTGCCTGCTGATGCAGAGCATGCAGGTTTAATCCCTGGGTCAGGAAGATTCCCTGGAGGATGAAATGGCAACCCCCTCTAGTATTCTTGCCTGGGAAATCCCATGGACTTCAGCCCATAGCATCGCACAGAGTCAACTGATGTGACGAAGCAGCCGCAGAGGCGGGACTGTAGCCCACCAGGCTCCTCTTGTCCATGAGGATTCTCCAGGCAAGAATACTGGAGTCCCCTTCTCCAGTGGATCTTCCCAACCCAGGGATCGAACCCAAGTCCCACACATTGCAGGCAGATTCTTTACCGTCTGAGCCACCAGGGAAGCCCAAAAATTCTGGAGTGGGTAGCCTATCCCTTCTCCAGCAGATCTTCCCAACCGAGGAATGAAACTGGTGTCTCCTGCATTGCAGGAGGATTCTTTACTAGCTGAGCTACTAGGGAAGGAAATGGCAACCCACTCTAGTACTCTTGCCTGGAAAATCCCATGGACGGAGAAGCCTAGTAGGCTACAGTCCATAGGGTGACAAAGAGTCGAACACGACTGAGCAACTTCACTCTCTCTACCCTACTAGGGAAGCCCCTATCAACTGGTTGTGAGACTTTAAAAGCTGTTCAGGTCTTGTAATTTAATTACAAGAAGTAGTACATATTAAGTAATGCATTTAAGACTTCCCTATAGTTCAAATGGTAATACTTGTGTTGGGAAGTTCCTCTGGAGAAGGGAATGGCAGTCTACTCCAATTCAGTATCCTGATAAATTTCTACCTACTTGTTACATCAATTATTGAAAGCAAAGTGTTACATTCTTCAATTACAACTGTAGTTGTATGTATTTGTAGTTTTAATTATGCTAATTTTTGCTTCATAGGTTGAGATCCTTTTGTTAGGTGCAGATAAACCTAGGACATTTCTTTTCTTCATTAATTGTTTTCTTTTGTCATTGTGTAATGTCCCTCTCATCCTCTATTATCATATTTCTTGTTCTGTGGCTTAACATTATCTGATGTTAACATAGCCACTTCAGCTTGCTTTTGATTAGTGTTTGCACAGTACACATATTTTTTCCTTCAGTTTACATCTAAACATTTTTTTATATTTAATTTCTTATAGACAGCATCTTTTTTAGGTATTATATTTTATGGAGTATAGTAATTCTGCTTTGAATTAGAGTTTTTAGCTGGTTTACATTTAATAAAAAAATTGTATGGTTAAAATTTATCTTGCTATTTGCCATTTGTCCCATATTCTCTTCTTTTTCTTCTTCATTCTCTATCCTGATTTTCTACTAATTTGTCTCCTCACTAACTTTTATTTTTGTTTTATTTGTACTGGTTGCTGTGAAAGTGAAAGTCACTCAGTTGTGTCTAACTCTGTGACCCCATGGACTGTAGCCTATCAGGCTCCTCTGTCCACTGATTTCTTCAGGCCAGAATATTGGAGTTGGTAACCCTTTCCTTCTCCAGGGGGTCTTCCCAACCCAGGGATTGAACCCAAGTCTCCTGCATCACAGGCAGAGTCTTTACCATCTGAGCCACCAGGGGAGCCATCGGGAAGCTGGTTGCTATAGATTTTCTAAAATTCACTTTTAGTTTATCACAGTGCAATTTCAAATACGGTCATTACAACTCACATACAGTAGAAGAACCTGATAGCTCCATGTTTTTTACATCTTCCACTTAATCTTGTATTATCATGCATCTTAGTTCTCTATATGCTATAAATCTTATAATACATTGTTACTATCTTATTTTAAACAATTATCTTTTATACTATTTAATTACAAGAAGTAGTACATATTAAGTAATGCAATTAAGACTTCCCTGTAGTTCAAATGGTAAAGAATCTACCTACAAGGTAGGAGACCAGGGTTTGATACTTGTGTTGGGAAGTTCCTCTGGAGAAGGGAATGGCAGTCCACTCCAGTATTCTTGCCTGGAGAATTCCATGGACAGAGAAGCCAGATTGAACCCAAGTCTCCTGCATCACAGGCAGAGTCTTTACCATCTGAGCCACCAGGGGAGCCATCGGGAAGCTGGTTGCTATAGATTTTCTAAAATTCACTTTTAGTTTATCACAGTGCAATTTCAAATACGGTCATTACAACTCACATACAGTAGAAGAACCTGATAGCTCCATGTTTTTTACATCTTCCACTTAATCTTGTATTATCATGCATCTTAGTTCTCTATATGCTATAAATCTTATAATACATTGTTACTATCTTATTTTAAACAATTATCTTTTATACTATTTAATTACAAGAAGTAGTACATATTAAGTAATGCAATTAAGACTTCCCTGTAGTCCAAATGGTAAAGAATCTACCTACAAGGTAGGAGACCAGGGTTTGATACTTGTGTTGGGAAGTTCCTCTGGAGAAGGGAATGGCAGTCCACTCCAGTATTCTTGCCTGGAGAATTCCATGGACAGAGAAGCCTGGCAGGCTACAGTCCCTGGGGTCACAAAGAGTCAGATATAACTGAGCAGTTAACACACAGTGCATTTTAAATATACCCATTTTCCATTTCTCTCATATTTTGTGTGGATTCACATTTCTGTCTGATATGGCTTCCGCTTGATGAACTTTAACATTTCTAGTTTTTCCTTATTTTTATTTTCTATTGAAGTAAAATTGATTTATAATGTTGTGTTAGTTTTTCAGATATATAGCAAACTGATTCACATCCATGGGCCTCCCAGGTGGCACAGTGGTAAAGAATCTACCTGCCAATTTAGGAGATGCAAGAGATGTACGCTCAATTCTGGTTTGGGAAGATTCCCTGGAGTAGGAAATGGCAATCTGCTCTGGTAGTCTTGTCTGAAAAATTCCATGGACAGAGGAGCCTGGTGGGCTACAGACCATGGGGTCACAGAGTCAGTCAGACACAACTGAGTACAAAAGAATACATATATATTTTTTTCATGTTCTTTTCCATCATAGGTTATTATAAGATATTGAATAAAGTATCTGATGCCATATGGTAGGACTCTGTTATTTATCTATTTTACTTACAGTATTGTGTATCTGTTAATCCCAAACTTCTAAATTATCTCTATCTCCTCCATTCCCCTTTGGTAACCTTAAGTTTGTTTTCTATATCTGTGAGTCTATTTCTGTCTTGTAAATAAGTTAATTTATATTGTTTTTAGATTACTCATAAATGTATCATATGATGTCACTTATTTCTCTGATTTACTTCATTTAGTATGATAATCTCTGGGTCTATGCATGCTGCTGCAGATGGCATTCTTTCATTCTTTTTTTACAACTAATATTCCATTTCATTATATATATGTACATATATATATACACACACACATCACATCTTCATTTTCCATTCATCTGTTGATGGGCATTTAGGTTGGCTCCATGTCTTGGCTATTGTAAATAGTGCAGCTATGAACACTGGGGTGCATGTGTTTTTTCAAATTATGGTTTTCTTTACATATATGTCCAGGAGTGGGATTATGGGATCATATGGTAACTATTATTTGTTTTTTTTAAGGAACCTTCATATTGCTCTGCATAGTGGCTGCACAAATTTTCATGCCCATCAAGAGTGTAGGAGGGTTCCCTTATCTCCACACCCTTTTTAGTGTTTATCCATGGTAGACTTTTTGATGATAGCCATTCTGACCATTATGAGGTAATACTTCATTGTAGTTTTGGTTTTCCTTTCTCTAATAATTAGTGATGTTGAGCATCTTTTCACATGCCCATTGGCCATCTGTGTGTCTTTGGAGAAATGTCTATTTAGGTGTCTTAACATAGTTAGGGACTGGGGGCAGGAGGAGAAGGGGACGACAAAGGATGAGATGTCTGGATGGCATCACTGACTCAATGGACCCGAGTCTGAGTGAACTCCGGGAGTCGATGATGGACAGGGAGGCCTGGCGTGCTGCGATTCATGGGGTCACAAAGAGTCGGACATGACTGAGTGACTGAACTGAACTGAACATAGTTAGATTTTTATGTGTGTGAGATATTGAGCTATGTGAGCTGTTTATATATTTTGGAAATTAATACTTTGTTGGTCACATTGTTTGCAAATATTTTCTCCCATTCTATAAGGTTATTTTTTTCATTTTGTTTATGGTTTCCTTTGCTGTCCTTTGCCTTTAACTTTTTTTGGGTTCCCTTCATTTATTTTCATTTTTATTTCCAGTACTCTGGGAGACAGATCTAAATAACTATTACGACAATTTATGTCATAGAGTGTTTTGCCTGTGTATTCCTCTCTTTTTATACTATTCAGACTTAGATTTAGGTCTTTAATCCATTTTGAGTTTACTTTTATATATGGTGTTAGTGAATGTTTAAATTTAATTGTTTTATAAAACAATTTATAAAAATTGTCCAATTTTCCCAGTTCCATTTACGGAAGAGAATATCTTTTCTCATTGTATATTCTTACCTCCTTTGTCGAAGAATAACTAACTGTAGGTATGTGGGTTTATTTCTGGACTCTCATTTCTGTTCCATTGATCCATGTGTTTATTTTTATGCCAATATTAAGCTGTTTTGATTATGGTAGCTTTGTAGTATTTTCTGAAGTTGGGAGGGTTATGCTTTCAGCTTTGTTCTTTTTCCTCAATTCAGTTTGGCAATAGTGGATCTTTTGTGGTTCCAAAAAAAAAAAAAATTTTAGGATTTGTTCCAGTTCTGTGAAAAATATCATGGGTAATTTGATAAGGATTGCATTAAAACTGTCAATTGCTTTATGTAGTATGGCCATTTTAACAATATTAATTCTTTCCATTTAAGAGCACAGGGTATCTTTCCATGTCTTTGAATCATCTTCAATTTCAATGTTTTATATTTCCCAGCATATATAAGTCTTTCACTTCCTTGATCAGGTTTATTCCTAGATTTTCTTTCTTTTTTTTTTTTTGGACACAAATTTGAAAGGGATTGATTTTTTTTAACTTTCTGATATTTCATTTTAGGGTTAAAAAAATGCAGCCAATTTCTGTATGTTGATCTGGTATCCTGCTACCTTGCTGAATTTTTTCATCAGCTCTAATAGTGTTTGTGAGGAGTCTTTAGGGTTTCTATATATGTATCATTTAATCTGCATAAAATAACAATTTTACCCTTTTATCATTTTCATACTTTTATTTCTTTTTATTGTCTGATTGCTGTGGCTAAGACTTACACCAGTATGTTGAATAGAAGGGGTTAAAGTGGATATCCTTTTCTAGCTTAAGATTTTTGTGGGAAGGCTTTCAGTTTTTAACCTTTGAGTATTATGTAGGTTTGTCATAAATAGTTTTTATTGTGTTAAAATATGTCCCCTCTCACATTGGTGAGAGTTTTTATCATGAATAGATGTTGAATTTTATCAAGTGCTTCTTGTGCATCTATTGAAATGATTCTTATAATTCAGGTCTCTGCAGTCATTCATCTGAAAATACACTGAGTTCTCCTTCACTTTTGAAAGATATTTTCTCATTGTATATAACCTTGGATTGATAGGGTTTTGTTTTGTTTTAATGTGTCTTTGGCCATGCTACACAACTTGTGAGATCTTAGTTTCTCAACCAAGGATCAAACTTGGTCCCTGGAAGTAAAAACATGGAGTACTAACCACTGGAATACCAAGGAACTCCTCTTTATTTCCCCATTTTTAAGGATGCCATACCTTTGTCTTTAAAAATGGGTGGGGAGGGGAGAGAAATTCCTTGATAGGCCAGTGGTTAACACTCCTAGTTTTTACTTCTTTTGTCTTCTGGTTCAAACTGTCTCATAGTGCTTATGTTGAAATTGTTACATTTTTTTTTTTTTAATTTACAGTATACCCTCAAGATTTCTCTTTATCATTCTGTTTTCCACACTTTGACTATGATATGCCTACGTAGAATTTTATATTTGGGAAATGGTATTCAACTTTTGGTTTGTTGAAATTCATTAATTTGAGAAATTCTGGACTATTATCTCTTAACACATTATTGCCCGAGGGGTTTTTGAAGACACTAATGCATGTGGCTATAATGTCTCCAGTCAATAATGTATTAAAATAGTTCTGTCTTGTTCTCTTGTTACTAAGATACCAATTCTACACATGGTAGATGGTTTGACAGTATCCCAATGTTTTGGATGTTCTATTAAATTATGTTTTTCATTGTGTCTTTCAGTTTGGATAATTTACATTAAACTATCTTAAAGATCACTGATTCTTCCTGGAACATGTTCATTTTATTGCTAAAAGCCTACTAGTAGGACACCTCTTCTCTGATAACCTTCTGATTTCTTGAGTTTCTTATAGTTTTATATAGTTTTCATTTCTCTGATAAAATTCCTCATCTCTTCATACATGTTCTCTATATTTTCATTTTACTATGACTTTTTATATACAAATCATATGGTGATGCTGATTTATTCGATTAGTCCTGTCTGACTCTTGTGACCCCTTGGACTGTAGCCTGCCAGGCTCCTTTGCCCATGGGATTTTCCAGGCTAGAATACTGGAGTGGGTTGCCACTTGCTTCTCTAATGGATCTTCCTGAGCTAAGGATCAAACCTGGCTCTCCTGCATTGCAGGCACATTCTTTACCACTGAGCCAAGGTACATTAAGTATCAGGATAATCTCTGGGCCTGCTTTTGTGGATTGAGTGTCTCTTGACAATGGATCTTTTTTTTCCCCCATGGATTTTTATGCCTCAAATTTTGGAATAAATTCTGGACACTGTGTTTAAAAGAAAAGTGGGAACTGAGTCATATAATGTTTACACACAGAAATAGATTCACCCCTTCTTTTATAGACCATCACTGTAGTTGTTATTCAGTGGCTAAGTCGTGTCAGACTCTTTGGGATCCCAAGGGCTGCAGACTCATATTTTGTGTGGATTCACATTTCTGTCTGATATGGCTTCCGCTTGATGAACTTTAACATTTCTAGTTTTTCCTTATTTTTATTTTCTATTGAAGTAAAATTGATTTATAATGTTGTGTTAGTTTTTCAGATATATAGCAAACTGATTCACATCCATGGGCCTCCCAGGTGGCACAGTGGTAAAGAATCTACCTGCCAATTTAGGAGATGCAAGAGATGTACGCTCAATTCTGGTTTGGGAAGATTCCCTGGAGTAGGAAATGGCAATCTGCTCTGGTAGTCTTGTCTGAAAAATTCCATGGACAGAGGAGCCTGGTGGGCTACAGACCATGGGGTCACAGAGTCAGTCAGACACAACTGAGTACAAAAGAATACATATATATTTTTTTCATGTTCTTTTCCATCATAGGTTATTATAAGATATTGAATAAAGTATCTGATGCCATATGGTAGGACTCTGTTATTTATCTATTTTACTTACAGTATTGTGTATCTGTTAATCCCAAACTTCTAAATTATCTCTATCTCCTCCATTCCCCTTTGGTAACCTTAAGTTTGTTTTCTATATCTGTGAGTCTATTTCTGTCTTGTAAATAAGTTAATTTATATTGTTTTTAGATTACTCATAAATGTATCATATGATGTCACTTATTTCTCTGATTTACTTCATTTAGTATGATAATCTCTGGGTCTATGCATGCTGCTGCAGATGGCATTCTTTCATTCTTTTTTTACAACTAATATTCCATTTCATTATATATATGTACATATATATATACACACACACATCACATCTTCATTTTCCATTCATCTGTTGATGGGCATTTAGGTTGGCTCCATGTCTTGGCTATTGTAAATAGTGCAGCTATGAACACTGGGGTGCATGTGTTTTTTCAAATTATGGTTTTCTTTACATATATGTCCAGGAGTGGGATTATGGGATCATATGGTAACTATTATTTGTTTTTTTTAAGGAACCTTCATATTGCTCTGCATAGTGGCTGCACAAATTTTCATGCCCATCAAGAGTGTAGGAGGGTTCCCTTATCTCCACACCCTTTTTAGTGTTTATCCATGGTAGACTTTTTGATGATAGCCATTCTGACCATTATGAGGTAATACTTCATTGTAGTTTTGGTTTTCCTTTCTCTAATAATTAGTGATGTTGAGCATCTTTTCACATGCCCATTGGCCATCTGTGTGTCTTTGGAGAAATGTCTATTTAGGTGTCTTAACATAGTTAGGGACTGGGGGCAGGAGGAGAAGGGGACGACAAAGGATGAGATGTCTGGATGGCATCACTGACTCAATGGACCCGAGTCTGAGTGAACTCCGGGAGTCGATGATGGACAGGGAGGCCTGGCGTGCTGCGATTCATGGGGTCACAAAGAGTCGGACATGACTGAGTGACTGAACTGAACTGAACATAGTTAGATTTTTATGTGTGTGAGATATTGAGCTATGTGAGCTGTTTATATATTTTGGAAATTAATACTTTGTTGGTCACATTGTTTGCAAATATTTTCTCCCATTCTATAAGGTTATTTTTTTCATTTTGTTTATGGTTTCCTTTGCTGTCCTTTGCCTTTAACTTTTTTTGGGTTCCCTTCATTTATTTTCATTTTTATTTCCAGTACTCTGGGAGACAGATCTAAATAACTATTACGACAATTTATGTCATAGAGTGTTTTGCCTGTGTATTCCTCTCTTTTTATACTATTCAGACTTAGATTTAGGTCTTTAATCCATTTTGAGTTTACTTTTATATATGGTGTTAGTGAATGTTTAAATTTAATTGTTTTATAAAACAATTTATAAAAATTGTCCAATTTTCCCAGTTCCATTTACGGAAGAGAATATCTTTTCTCATTGTATATTCTTACCTCCTTTGTCGAAGAATAACTAACTGTAGGTATGTGGGTTTATTTCTGGACTCTCATTTCTGTTCCATTGATCCATGTGTTTATTTTTATGCCAATATTAAGCTGTTTTGATTATGGTAGCTTTGTAGTATTTTCTGAAGTTGGGAGGGTTATGCTTTCAGCTTTGTTCTTTTTCCTCAATTCGGTTTGGCAATAGTGGGTCTTTTGTGGTTCCAAAAAAAAAAAAAAATTTAGGATTTGTTCCAGTTCTGTGAAAAATATCATGGGTAATTTGATAAGGATTGCATTAAAACTGTCAATTGCTTTATGTAGTATGGCCATTTTAACAATATTAATTCTTTCCATTTAAGAGCACAGGGTATCTTTCCATGTCTTTGAATCATCTTCAATTTCAATGTTTTATATTTCCCAGCATATATAAGTCTTTCACTTCCTTGATCAGGTTTATTCCTAGATTTTCTTTCTTTTTTTTTTTTGGACACAAATTTGAAAGGGATTGATTTTTTTTAACTTTCTGATATTTCATTTTAGGGTTAAAAAAATGCAGCCAATTTCTGTATGTTGATCTGGTATCCTGCTACCTTGCTGAATTTTTTCATCAGCTCTAATAGTGTTTGTGAGGAGTCTTTAGGGTTTCTATATATGTATCATTTAATCTGCATAAAATAACAATTTTACCCTTTTATCATTTTCATACTTTTATTTCTTTTTATTGTCTGATTGCTGTGGCTAAGACTTACACCAGTATGTTGAATAGAAGGGGTTAAAGTGGATATCCTTTTCTAGCTTAAGATTTTTGTGGGAAGGCTTTCAGTTTTTAACCTTTGAGTATTATGTAGGTTTGTCATAAATAGTTTTTATTGTGTTAAAATATGTCCCCTCTCACATTGGTGAGAGTTTTTATCATGAATAGATGTTGAATTTTATCAAGTGCTTCTTGTGCATCTATTGAAATGATTCTTATAATTCAGGTCTCTGCAGTCATTCATCTGAAAATACACTGAGTTCTCCTTCACTTTTGAAAGATATTTTCTCATTGTATATAACCTTGGATTGATAGGGGTTTGTTTTGTTTTAATGTGTCTTTGGCCATGCTACACAACTTGTGAGATCTTAGTTTCTCAACCAAGGATCAAACTTGGTCCCTGGAAGTAAAAACATGGAGTACTAACCACTGGAATACCAAGGAACTCCTCTTTATTTCCCCATTTTTAAGGATGCCATACCTTTGTCTTTAAAAATGGGGTGGGGGGAGGGGAGAGAAATTCCTTGATAGGCCAGTGGTTAACACTCCTTGTTTTTACTTCTTTTGTCTTCTGGTTCAAACTGTCTCATAGTGCTTATGTTGAAATTGTTACATTTTTTTTTTTTTAATTTACAGTATACCCTCAAGATTTCTCTTTATCATTCTGTTTTCCACACTTTGACTATGATATGCCTACGTAGAATTTTATATTTGGGAAATGGTATTCAACTTTTGGTTTGTTGAAATTCATTAATTTGAGAAATTCTGGACTATTATCTCTTAACACATTATTGCCCGAGGGGTTTTTGAAGACACTAATGCATGTGGCTATAATGTCTCCGGTCAATAATGTATTAAAATAGTTCTGTCTTGTTCTCTTGTTACTAAGATACCAATTCTACACATGGTAGATGGTTTGACAGTATCCCAATGTTTTGGATGTTCTATTAAATTATGTTTTTCATTGTGTCTTTCAGTTTGGATAATTTACATTAAACTATCTTAAAGATCACTGATTCTTCCTGGAACATGTTCATTTTATTGCTAAAAGCCTACTAGTAGGACACCTCTTCTCTGATAACCTTCTGATTTCTTGAGTTTCTTATAGTTTTATATAGTTTTCATTTCTCTGATAAAATTCCTCATCTCTTCATACATGTTCTCTATATTTTCATTTTACTATGACTTTTTATATACAAATCATATGGTGATGCTGATTTATTCGATTAGTCCTGTCTGACTCTTGTGACCCCTTGGACTGTAGCCTGCCAGGCTCCTTTGCCCATGGGATTTTCCAGGCTAGAATACTGGAGTGGGTTGCCACTTGCTTCTCTAATGGATCTTCCTGAGCTAAGGATCAAACCTGGCTCTCCTGCATTGCAGGCACATTCTTTACCACTGAGCCAAGGTACATTAAGTATCAGGATAATCTCTGGGCCTGCTTTTGTGGATTGAGTGTCTCTTGACAATGGATCTTTTTTTTTCCCCACGGATTTTTATGCCTCAAATTTTGGAATAAATTCTGGACACTGTGTTTAAAAGAAAAGTGGGAACTGAGTCATATAATGTTTACACACAGAAATAGATTCACCCCTTCTTTTATAGACCATCACTGTAGTTGTTATTCAGTGGCTAAGTCGTGTCAGACTCTTTGGGATCCCAAGGGCTGCAGTGTGCCAGGCTTCCCTGTCCTTCACTATCTCCCCGAGTTTACTCAAACTCGTGTCCATCAAGTCATTGATGCCACCTAACCATCTTATCCTCTGTCACCATCTTCTCCTGTCCTCAGTCTTTCACAGCATCAAGGTCTTTACCAATGAGTCAGCTCTTCACATCAGGTGGCCAAAGTATTGGAGTTTCAGCTTCAACATCAGTCCTTCCAATGAATATTCAGAGTTGATTTCCTTTAGGATTGACTGATTTGATCTCTTTGAAGTCCAAGGGACTCTCAAGAGTCTTCTCCAACACTATAGTTCAAAAGCATCAATTCTTCAGTGCTCAGCCTTCTTTATGGTCCAACTCTCACATCCACACAAGACTACTAGAACAACCATAGTTTTGAAAATATGGACATTCGTCCAAGTACTGTTTCTGATTTTTAATAAACTGTTTTTAGATTTGTCATAGCTTTCCTTCCAAGTAGTAAGTGTCTTTTAATATCATGACTGCAGATACCATCTACAGTGAGTTTGGAGCTCAAGGAAATAAATAAAAGTCATCATTGTTTCTACTTTTCCCCCTTCTATTTGCCATGAAGGGATGGGAGTGGATGCCATGATTTTAGTTCTGTGAATGTGGAATTTTAAGCCATCTTCTTCACTCTCTTCTTTTACCTTCATCAAGAAGCTCTTTATTTCCTCTTCGCTTTCTGTCATTAGAGTGGTATCATCCACACATCTGAGGTTGTTGGTTTTTCTTCCAGAAATCTTGATTCTAGTTTGTGATTCATTCAGCCCAACATTTTGCATGATGTACTCTACATATAAGTTGAACAAAGATAACAATATTCAGCCTTGTCATACTCCTTTCCCAGTTTTGATCCAGTCCCTGTTCCATATCTGATTCTAACTGTCACTCCTTGACCTGCATACAGGTTTCTCAGGAGGCAGTTTAGATGGTTTGGTATTCCTGTCTCTTTAAGAAATTTCCACAGTTTGTTGTGATCCACACAGTCAAAGGCTTTGGCATAGTCAATAAAGCAGAAGTAGATGTTTTTCTGGAATTACCCTGCTTTTCTTATGATTCAGTGGATGCTGGCAATTTGATCTCTGGTTCCTCTGTCTTTTCTAAATCCAGCTTATATATCTGGAAGTTCTTGGTTCATGTGCTGCTGTAGCCCAGCTTGAAGGGTTTTGAGAATTATGTTGCTAGCTTATTAAATGAGTGCATTTGTATGGTAGTTTGAACATTTTTTGGCATTGCCCTTCTTTGGAATTGGAATGAAAACTGATCTTTTCCAGTACTGTGACAATTGCTGTGTTTTCCAAATTTGGTTGCATATTGAGTACAGAATTTTAACAGAATCATCATTTTTAGGATTTTAAATAGCTCAGCTGGAATTCTATCACCTCCACTAGCTTTGTTCTTAACAGTGCTTCTGAAGGCCCATCTGACTTCAAACTCCAGGAAGTCTGGCTCTACAAGGATCACCACACCATCATGGTTATCTGGACCATTAAGATTGTTTTTTGTACAGTTCTGTGTTTTCTTGACATCTCTTCTGTATCTCTTCTGCGTTTGTTAGGTCCTTACCATTTCTGTCCTTTATTGTGCCCAATGTTGCATGAAATATTCCCTTGATATCTCCAATTTTCTTGAAGAGATATCTAAGTCTTTCCCATTCTATTGTTTTCCTTTATTTTTTTCACTGAAGAAGGCCTTCTTATCTCTTCTTCCTATTCTGTGTAACTCTGCACTTGGCTGACTATATCAGCCCCTTTCTCCTTTGCCTTTCTCTTCTCTTCTTTCCCTCAGCTGTTTGTAAAGCTTCATCAGATAATCACTTTGCCTTCTTGCATTACTTTTTCTTGGGAATTATTTTGGTCATTGCCTCCTATACAGTGTTATGAAATTCTGTCCCTTGATCTTCAGGGAACCCTGTTCTACCAGGTCTAATCCCTTGAATCTATTCGTCATCTCCACTGTATAATCTTAGGGATTTGATTTACATCATGTCTGAATGCCCTAGTGTTCTTCCCTGCTTTCTTCAATTTAAGTCTGAATTTTGCAATAATGAGTGCAGCCACAGTCAGCTCCGGGTCTTAATTCTGCTCACTGTGTAGAGCTTGTCCATCTTCACTGCAAATAATCAATCTGATTTCAGTATTGACCATCAGGTGATGTCCTTGAATAGAGTTGTCTCTTGTGTTGTTGGAATGGGGTGTCTGCTATGACCAGTGTGTTCTCTTGACCAAACTCTGTTAGCCTTTGCCTTGCTTCATTTTGTACTTCAAGGCCTAACTTACCTTCTACTTTTGCATTTCAATCTCCTATGATGAAAAAGACATCTCTTTTTTGGTGTTAGTACTAGGTGTTGAAGGTCTTCATAGAACCAGTCAACTTCAGTTTCTTTGGCATCTGTGGTTGGGACATAGACTTGGATTACTGTTATGTTGAATGATTTGTTTTGGAAACAAATTGGTGTTATTCTGTCATTTTTTAAGTTGTCCCCAAGTACTGCATTTTGGACTCTTGTTTATCATAAGGGCTACTCCTATACATGTCCTTAAAGCTGACATGAGTTTACTAGGTAGCATATATTTGGGTATTATTTGATTGTTTTATCTCCAGACAGCCTATACCTTTTGACTGCAGAATTCAGTTCAATTTACATTTAGAGTATAAATGTTATTTAAGGACTTACAAATGACACATTATTCTGTTTTCTGACTATTTGTACTTCGTTTTTTCTTCTTTTTTCTTGCTGCCTGTCTTTTCATCGGTCATGTGCTTTGGTCCACTTCTATTTACCTTTTGCTTATCTATTATAGATTTTGCTTTGTGGTTTTCATGAGGCTTAGATAAAAACTATACACATATACACATACATACACAAAAAGGTGTATTTTATACTCATAAAATTTTAATTTTAATCACATGTGAGTATTCTTTTACTCCACCTTTAATGTTTTTGCTGTCACCATTTATATCTTTATTTTATTTTGTATTCATCAGCATACTGTTTCAGGGAAGGCAATGGCACCCCACCCCAGTACTCTTGCCTGGAGGATCCAATGGATGGAGGAGCCTGGTGGGCTGCAGTCCATGGGGTTGCTAACAGTCGGAGAGACTGAGCGACTTCACTTTCACTTTTCTCTTTCATGCATTGGAGAAGGAAATGGCAACCCACTCCAGTGTTCTTGCCTGGAGAATCCCAGGGACGGGGGAGCCTGGTGGGCTGCCGTCTATGGGGTCACACAGAGTCGGACACGACTGAAGTGACTTAGCAGCAGCAGACTGTTTATACTAAAGCTACTTTTAATACTTTCGTCCTTTAGTCTTTATTCTAGAATTAAGTTAGCGTCTCAGTTCATGTTAACATACAATAAGTTCAGCTATTATTGTATGTTTTCACCAATTAACCAGAGATCTGTTGCTTCAGCTTGAAAACTCCTTTCAACTTTTTTTTTTTTTTTTTTTTGGTAAGTCATATTTAGTAGTGATGAGTGTCCTCAGCTTTTTTTAAATTAGAAGTCTTTATTCCTCCTTTATTTCTGAAGGACAGCTTTCATGGTTAAAGTAGTTTTGGTTGGTAATTTCTTTTTTCTATCATTTTGAATATATCACTCCATTCTCTCCGGGCCTGTAGTGTGTGAGGAATCTGCTGACAGCATTACTGCAGTGCCCTTGTATGAGAAAAATCACTTGTTTCTCTTGAAGATTTTAAAATTCTTTGTCTTTAGACAGTTTTATTGTATGTCTTGGAGAAGAACCTTTTGGATTGAAATTTTAAGGTGACCTCTCAGTTCATAAACTTAGATGTCCAAATCTCTCCCCAGGTTTGAGAAGTTCTCAGCCATTATTTCTTTAAAAAGCTTTCTTCATTTCCCCCCCTCTCCTTTCCTTTGAGACTTCAGTAGTTCACACACTATTAATTTGATGTCCTGTCCTTAACTCTCATAGGTTTCTTCATTCTTTTCTGTCCTCAGGTTGGATTATTTCAGACTCTTCTTGCTCACTGATTTCTCTCTTCTGCCTGTTCAAGACTGCTATTGAAGCTTTCTATTGATTTCTTCAGTTCAGTCATTGTATTCTTCATCTCCAAAGTTTCTATTGGGGTCTTTTATGTTTTATTTCTCTATGAACTGCTGTTTTATTCCTGTATTGTATTCTGATGTCAAGTTGTTTACCTGTGTTCTCTCGCAGCTCTTCAAGCATATGAACAATTGGTTGCTTTGATCTCCATTTCTTTGTGGTCAGTTACTAGAGGTTTGCTATATTTCTTTTGTAGATATACTTCCATGATGCTTTGTGATCCCTGTAGCCTTGTGTAGATGTCTGCACATTTGAAGAAGCAGCCACCTCTTCGAGAGTTAATGGATTGATTTCAGAAACGGAAAACTTTGACCTGTGAATAGGAGCTCACTACATCATGCTGTGACCCTGGGTCTGTTAGTATAGGGTGCCAAGCTCAGGAGCACATGGAAACCTCCAGTCTGGGCAGTGTATTATGTCTGAGTTCACTAGTGTCCACAACTGTGCTGTCTTTGGTGAACCCTGTGGTGGGTCCACAGGGTCTTTAAGTGGCTCTTCTTATTTCAGTAGCTAAGAACCAGGAAGCAGTGATGCCTAAAGACAGTGGTTTTCACACACTTAGCTCTGTGGGCCAACTGCAGTTGCCCTTATAGTGGCAGAAGCAGGGGCAGACACACTGATAGTGATTGGGGTTGAGGAAGGTAGCAAGGCCAGCACCAACTGTAGGCTTACTTGCAGCTGCCAGGGCCTTGGCTGTCAGAGTGCCCTGCTGCGGCTGCATATTCCATGTCTGTGTGTGCACAGTGCAATGGAGACTGGTGACAGGGATCAGGCGGGTGGGCATGCAGGTACACATATGGAAGGGCTAGTTACAAGTTGGAACAGTGGTCTCAGCTGTGATAGAAGGCTGGGCCTGCAAGCAATTGTATGGACCTAGGGATCAGTGCAGTCACATGTAGCCCCAGTCTCCCCCCTGAGCCTACACACTGCACTTGAGGCCAGGGATAGGGGCTTAGCTGGGAACACGCAGGTGCACTGCTGGAGAGGCTGTAGACATGGTGGCCGGCACGCACTGAGTGTGATCTGGACCCGTGAGAAGGGGCCCTGATGTTGGTGTGTTCTTCGGTGGTGTGCACACTGCTATGGAGGCTGGTTATAGTATACAGCTGGCAGGGCAGAGAGGGAGTGAGGTGGTGAATGCAAACATTTCTGTGGTGATAATCTGCAGGGGGTTCGCAGTGGTTGTGCTATCATAGAGAAGCTGCTGGGTTTGGCTAGAACATCTCTCTGAACCACAATCATGCCCCATGTGTGACTGCTAATAGTAGTCTCTGCTTGTTTTCCTCATTCCTGCCAACTCTATATTTCTCAGCTTTGACAGTCTGGATAAAGTAAAACCCTAGTAGGACCTTTGCACAGTTCTTGGAGAGGCTGGCTTCTCACACTATGCTTCTTTTCCTGGTTAGAGAAAATTTCTAGCTGGGAAATTCCTTCTTGTCACAGAACAATGCTGATTTGGCAGATGTGATGATACAGGTGAAATGAAGCTGCTTCTCTTGTGTGATTATTCTGACTTTTTGTTCCATGGTATTGCTAAAATTTCCTAAGTGATCTGCTGCTGCTGCTAAGTCACTTCAGTCGTGTCCGACTCTGTGTGACCCCATAGACGTCAGCCCACCAGGCTCTCCCATCCCTGGGATTCTCCAGGCAAGAATACTGGAGTGGGTTGCCATTTCCCTCTCCAATGCATGACAGAGAAAAGTGAAAGTGAAGTCGCTCAGTCTCTCCGACTGTTAGCAACCCCATGGACTGCAGCCCACCAGGCTACTCCGTCCATTGGATTTTCCAGGCAAGAGTACTGGGGTGGGGTGCCATTGCCTTCCCCGCCTAAGTGATCTACCAGAGCCTTTTCTGTGAATAGCTGTCCAGTCATTGATCTTTGTGGGAAGATGGGGGAGCTGGGTTCTTATATATTGCTATTTGTGTGTGTGTGTGTGTGTGCAACCAATTTCTTAGGTATCTTGACGAAACTATTATATATTACCCTGTAATAAAAAGAACCATGACTTGAACACTTTCACATTTATTCATGTTTCATGGAAATTTCGCATATTTGTTACAATGTCCACCCTAAAAATTATCTTCCTATTTTTACAGTGAAAATAATTCTTGTAGATAAAAAGAATCATCTGATCTCATACAAGCTTTATACGTATTTCCTAGTATGATGTAGAAGTTTCCTTGTACAATTAATACATGATGTAGGTTTAATTCAGTCATGAAGAATTAAACACCTGTGTTTCCATATGTTCTCACTTATTTCACTAAGATGAAAGTTCATGGATAAATTTCTGTATAATTAGATGAACATGATAACTTCCCAGAAAGATAGGATTGCCTGGATACACTATTATCCAAGTGTATGTGAACCTGGAGAGGAGTAAGTGTGGATGTCTACAGAGTCACGTGTGTACACTAACCAGTCAGTAAACTTGAAACAACCAATCATTTCAGAGATATCAAGAAAATAATAAAAAATGTGAAAAAACGTGATCTGCTATTATGTTTTGCAAAAATACTTTTTGTATAACAACAGATCAGAATAAATAGATGAGGTTATGCAGTACAGGCTAAATAAATCTGTGTCTCTCTGAATTGGGTCAGTATTTAGGTTCTTTAGAGAAATGAATATGCCACAGTGACAAGACTTAACACGATGACCATTTTGAAATGCATATAAATATTGAAGTACTAGGTAGTGTACTAGTAACTGACATAGTGCTGCAGGTCAATTATACTTTAAGAATAGTCATAGAAAGAGAGATCAGATTTATGACTACCAGAAGCAGGGGTTTGGGGATTGGGTGAAGGTAGTCAAAAGGTAATAACTTCCAGTTATAAGTGAGTACTAGGGATGTAATGTACAATATGATAAATATAATTAACACTGCTATGAATTATATGTGAAAGTTATTGAGAGTAAATCATGAGTTCTCACAAGTGAAAATATTTTTTCTATTTCTTGAATTTTGAATCTATATGAGATGATGGATATTTGCTGAACATATTGTGGTAAATATTTCATGATACAGTAAGTCAAATAATTATACTGTATATCTTAAACTTATACAGTACTGTATGTCAATTATATTTCAATAAAACTGGAAGAAAAAAGAAAAGTATATGCAGCTCCTCAGAAACAATACATGTTTTAAGAAAATCATTCTCAGTCTTTTAAAAAATTGAAAAGACATAGACATGCATATAGTTTGATTTTTTTTAACCAAAAGTCAAAGTAAAAATTTGATATTTATGATGAACTCACAGAAAACTCAGTTGGTGAACTTGATATTAAAAAGAATTATATGTATGGCAAATCTGAACAGACACTTCATTATAACTGCCAATATTATTTTCATCTAATTAGATTTCACTCTTAATTATTTTCAGAATAATTAGAACTATACAGACTTGTGAAATAAAAATGAACTCTCACATTCTGAACCATGAGATATGAAAGTTTATAAATTATTATTGAAAAGTCAAAAGAACATATTCCTTTGAAAAATAAAAGAAGCCTAAAGAAAAATGATTTAATGGAAAAATAAATGAATTAGAGAAATGTCATAAACCAAATATGTATTATAGATCTAACATTTTCAAGTCTGTTGATACATTCTAAATATCAACACAATGCTTTTGTGAGAAATCAAATGGAATTTTCAATGACAAGTGTAAGGGTTCTGTGCTACAATGTCAACAGAGAATTGAAGTACTGTGTTAACTCCCAATTTTGACAAATTTAAGAAAATCCTTCTGTTAGAATCTGTTTTATAAACTATTGATGCACTAAAGAAATAAAGTCTTTGGAGATACAAAACTCTTTCACTACATTAATATGATTGTTACTGTTAGTCACCTCAGTCATGTCCAACTCTTTGTGAGTCCATGGACTGTAGCCCACCAGGCTCCTCTGTCCATGAAATTCTCCAGGCAAGAAAACTGGCATGGGTAGCCATTCTCTTGTTCAGGGGATGGAATGAACCCAGGTCTCCTGCATTTCAGGCAGATTCTTTACTGTCTGAGCCACAGGGAAGCCCATTAATATAATTAAGAATTGTTTTTATTAATTGTTATTGTGATTAAGAATGTAATAAAACAATTATATATTAACAGATCATTCTAAGAATATAACTCAAAGAGCAGCTTAAATTCCTACAGATTAGCAGAATATAGATACCAAATTATGTAAATGAAGAGCTTATTTAGTAGTTTTAAAATTCACAATAGAAAGTAGTAGAGGAGGAAACAAGAAATAGATTTAAGGCTGGCTGGTGGAAACATAAATAATTCAGGTTTTATAGACAGGATAGAATTTGTAATTATTAATAGTGACACTCATGGATAAAGTTAATTTTTAAAAATCTTGTGAAAACAAACACCATACATATATCAATGAAATGTATACTGATGCCTGGGGTAGAAAAATTTAGTGGCTATTCAGAATATCATTTTTCCCTAGATCATTGATTAATTATTGTAACTGCATGATAATACAAATTATTGGGTCTTCGGATATCAAAAATGTTAGCATTTGTGACAAAAATGAAAGCAAAATATAAATTAACCTGTCTCTTACCATATGTATTGATCCTATTTTAAAACTGCAAAAGTTACTCATGTTATGTTTTCTCCTTCAGAAACCATGCTGTTTTCATCCAGATTTTATATTAAGAGATTCTAGGTATTTTTATATCTGTCAGCTACCTAAATTGTGGAAATGAGAGAAATTAACTATTTATTGCTCTCTACTTCTCTTTACTAAATACCTAAGATCTAAAATTAAAATATTGTCCTTAGTTTCATTAGCCAAAATTTACTAGTGAATTCACTTTTTAAGTTGAAGTATAGATTATTTACATTTTATGTGGTTCAGATGTACAACGTAGTGATTCAATACTTGTATAGATTATACTCAATTCAAAATTATAGGCGTTTCCCTCTGATGTATGTTTTTATAGTTTATTTTATACATAGTAGTTTGCATCTCTTCATCCTCTGTCCCACATCTTGACCTTCCCCTTTGCCCCCTCCCCACTGGTAACCCCTAGTTTGTTCTCTATAACTGTGAGTCCGTTTTGCTTTATTCCTTTGTTTTATTGTTTAGATTCCACATATAAGTGATAATATACACTTTTTAGGACTTCTGTGGTGGCTCAGACATTAAAGAATCCACCTGCAATGTGGGAGACCTGGGTTTGATCTCTGGGTTGGGAAGATCACTTGGAGGAGGGCATGGCAACCCACTGCAGTATTCTTGCCTGGAGAATCCCCATGGGGAGAAGTGCCTAGCAGGTTACAGTCCATGGGGGTACAGAGTTGGACACGACTGAACAACTAAGTACATACACTGTTTATGACTGACATATTTCATTAAGCATAATAATCTCCAGGTCCATCCATGTTGTTGCAAATGGCAGAATCTGATTGCTTTTTTATGGCTAAAATTTCATTATATATGCACATAACTTCTTTATCCATTCAAGTATTGATGAACACTTGGATTGCTTCCATTTTTGGCTATTGTAAATAGTGCTGCTATGAGTATTGGGGTGTACTTCTTGGCTACCATTGCAGGTCTTGCAGATAAGAACATTTCTGTCCACATAGAAATTTATGTTAAGCAGGCTGGTCTAGAATACACAGTGCTTGTATCATTTATTACTTTTAAAATTTTTTTTAATTGAGAAAAAACTGAAGTACTACAGCCTGTAAGTTTAAGGTATACAGTGTGTTTATTGATACATTTATATATTGCAAGATGATTAACACCTCTATCAGATCACATAATTATCATTTTTGTGTGTGTTGGGAATAATTAAGATTTAGTCTCTTAGCAACTGGAAGACAGTATTATTTCTATAATCACTATATTGTGCATTAGATATCCAGGACTTTATCTACTGGTGGCAAATTTTTTTACCTTAAACAGTATCTCCCCAATTCTTCCACCCTCCAGCACCTAGCAGTCACATTTCTACTCTGTTTTTATGAGTCTGGCTTTTTCAGATTCCACACATAATTGAGATCACACAGTGTTTGATTTTCTGCGTCTGACTTATCTCACTTAGCATAATGTGCTCAAGGTCCATTCCTGTTGCAAATGGCAGGATGTTCTTTCTCAAGGTTGAATAATATCTGTATGTTTGTATTCCACATTTTCTTTATCCTTTCATGTATTGATGAACACTCATGTTGTTTCCATATCTTAGCTATTGAGAATAAATGCTGCAATAAATGGAGTGCATACATCTCTTCAATATCTATTTTCACTTCCTTTCAGTATATACTCTGAAATACAATTGCTGGATCATATAGTAATTCTATTTTCAATTTTTTTAGGAATGTCCACATTTTCCATAGTGTTTGAACAATTTTACATTCCCACCGAGAGTGTAGAAAGGTTCCTTTTTCTCCACATCCTCGCCATTATTAGTTATCTCTTATCTCCTTGATAGCCATTCTAAGAGGTGTTTGGTTGCAGCTCACTGTGGGTTTGATTTCTTTTTCCCTGATTATTTGTAATGTTGAGCATCTCTTCATGTAGCTGTTAATCACTTGGATGTTGTTACTGAAAAAAATGTCTAATTCCCCTGCCCTTTTTATTGTATTGGTTTTTCCCCCCTATCCAACTGTATAGAGTCCTTGTATATTTTAGATATTAGCCCTCCTCCTATATATATATACATATATGTGTATATATATATAGCAAATATTTTCTTCCATCACATAATTTGCCTTTTTTGGCTGTTTATTTTGCTTTTTAGTTTTATGTATCCCTACTTGTTCATTCTTGCTTTTGCTGCTTATATTTTGTGTCATATCTAAAAAATCATTGCCTAATTAATATCAAGGACATTTTTGCCTATGAATTTTTCTAATACATTTATGGTAACAGGTCTTATGTTAAAACCTTGCATATATTTTAGTTCATTTTTGTGAGTGGGTAAGATCCAGTCTAATTTCATTTTTCTGCATGAAGCTGTTCACTTTTTCCAGCACCATTTGTTGAAGAGATTATTATTTTTCCAATTGAGTGGTCTTGGCTTTCTTGTCAAATATTAGTTGACTGGAGGGTATTTCTGGACTCTCATTTTTGCTTCCCATGTTTACGTATGTATTTTTCTGTCAGCACATTACTGTTTTGATTACTATATCTTCATAGTATGTTTTGAAATCAGGAAGTGTAATACCTTCTGCTGTGTTAACGATTTCTGTGTTTTCTTAAGTAGCTAGGATTTTTAAAAATTGTATGATTCATCCAGTACTGTTCAAATTTTGATAGGGATTACACTTGATTCATAGATGGCTTTGGATAGTAAATACATTTTAAAAATAACCCTTCTTACCCAAGAACAAAGGATATCCTTTTGTGTCTTCTTTAATTTCTTCACAAAACTCTCATAGTTTTTATTTCCTTGGTTACATTTACTCCTAGTTATTGATGCTATATTGAATGTGATAGTTTTCTCTAATTCTTTTTCAGATATTTTGTTTTAGGATATATAAATGCAACTAATTTTTGTATGTTGACTTTGAATCTTGCAACTTTGCTGAATTAATTGACTAGTTTCAGTAGTTACTTGGTTGTGTCTTTAGGAGTTCAAATCATATTATCTGAAAATAATGACAATGTTACTTCTTTCATTTCAGTTTGAATGCCTTTTATTGTCTTTTCTAGCTTAGTCTCTATAGCTAGGATTATCAGTATTGTGATGAATAAGAGTGTGAGAGTGGGCACCCTGTCTTATTTCTCATCTTAAATAAAAAGCTTTCAGTTTTTCACCACTGGGTATTATTTTAAGCTGTGGGTTTGCCATATATGTCCTTTTATATTATATTCTCCTTATACTCAGTTTTATTAGGAAAATATATTGTATATTGTCAAACTTTTTTTTCTGTATCAGTTGGGAAGATCATGATTTTTATCTTGAGTTCTATTATTGTGGTGTGTCACATTTATTGATTTGTTTTTGATGAATCATCCTTGAGATGGTTTTGGGATCAATCCCACTTGATCCTAGTGAAGGACCCTTTTTACTGTGCTGTTGAATTTGCTTCACTAGACTTCCCTGGTGGCTCAGAGGTTAAAGCGTCTGCCTCCAATGCGGGAGACCTGGGTTCGATCCCTGGGTCAGGAAGATCCCCTGGAGAAGGAAATGGCAAACCACTCCAGTATTCTTGCTTGGAGAATCCCATGGACTGAGGAGCTTGGTGGGCTGCAGTCCACGGGGTCACAAAGAGTCGGACATGACTGAGTGACTTTACTTACTTACTTACTTAACAGTTTGTTGAGAATTTTACATCTGTGTTCATCAGGGATAATTTCTAGTTTTCTTTTTTTTGTAGTGTCCTTTCCTGGATTTGTTAAAAGAGTAACCCTAGCCTTAAGTTTGCAAGTATAGAGGACTTTGAGAAGGATAAGAAAAAATTCTTCTTTAAAAGTTTGATAGAATTTGCCAGTGAAACCTCTGATCTAGGGCTCCTCTGTGCAGGTAGCTTTTTTTTTTTTTTTGTATTTATTTATTTTTTTACACGAACTCCCAAACATGAACCCCCCTCCCATCTCCCACCTCACATCTTCCCTCCAGATCATCCCCATACACCAGCCCCAAGCATCCTGCATCCTGCATTGAACATAGACTGGCAATTCATTTCTTACATGATAGTATACATATTTCAATGCTATTCTCCCAAATCATCCCTCCCTCTCCCTCTCCCTCTCCTTCTCCCTCAGAGTCCATAAGTCCGCTCTACACATCTGTATCTTTTTTGCTGTCTTGCATGCAGGGTCCTCATTACCATCTTTCTAAATTCCATATATATGTGTTAGTATACTGTATTGGTGTTTTTCTTTCTGGCTTACTTCACTCTGTATAATTGGTTCCAGTTTCATCCATCTTATTAGAACTGATTCAAATGTATTCTTTTTAATGGCTGAGTAATACTCCATTGTGTATATATACCACAGCTTTCTTATCCATTCATCCGCTGATGGACATCTAGGTTGTTTCCATGTCCTGGCTATTATAAACAGTGCTGCAATGAACATTGGGGTACATGTGTCTCTTTCTATTCTGGTTTCCTCGGTGTGTATGCCCAGCAGTGGGATTGCTGGGTCATAAGGCAGTTCTATTTGCAATTTCTTAAGGAATCTCCACACTGTTCTCCATAGTGGCTGTACTAGTTTGCATTCCCACCAACAGTGTAAAAGGGTTCCCTTTTCTCCACACCCTCTCCAGCATTTATTGCTTGCAGACTTTTGGATCGCAGCCATTCTGACTGGTGTGAAGTGGTATCTCATTGTGGTCTTGATTTGCATTTCTCTGATAATGAGTGACGTTGAGCATCTTTTCATGTGTTTGTTAGCCATCCGTATGTCTTCTTTGGAGAAATGTCTATTTAGTTCTTTGGCCCATTTTTTGATTGGGTCGTTTATTTTTCTGGAATTGAGCTGTATAAGTTGCTTGTATATTTTTGAGATTAGTTGTTTGTCAGTTGCTTCATTTGCTATTATTTTCTCCCATTCAGAGGGTTGTCTTTTCACCTTGCTTATAGTTTCCTTTGTTGTGCAGAAGCTTTTAATTTTAATTAGATCCCATTTGTTTATATTTGCTTTTATTTCCAGTATTCTGGGAGGCGGATCATTGAGGATCCTGCTGTGATTTATGTCGGAGAGTGTTTTGCCTATGTTCTCCTCTAGGAGTTTTATAGTTTCTGGTCTTACATTTAGATCTTTAATCCATTTTGAGTTTATTTTTGTGTGTGGTGTTAGAAAGTGATCTAGTTTCATTCTTTTACAAGTGGTTGACCAGTTTTCCCAGCACCACTTGTTAAAGAGATTGTCTTTACTCCATTGTATATTCTTGCCTCCTTTGTCAAAGATAAGGTGTCCATATGTGTGTGGATTTATCTCTGGGCTTTCTATTTTGTTCCATTGATCTATATTTCTGTCTTTGTGCCAGTACCACACTGTCTTGATGACTGTGGCTTTGTAGTAGAGCCTGAAGTCAGGTAAGTTGATTCCTCCAGTTCCATTCTTCTTTCTCAAAATTGCTTTGGCTATTCGAGGTTTTTTGTATTTCCATACAAATCTTGAAATTATTTGTTCTAGTTCTGTGAAAAATACCGCTGGTAGCTTGATAGGGATTGCATTGAATCTGTAGATTGCTTTGGGTAATATATTCATTTTCACTATATTGATTCTTCCAATCCATGAACATGGTATATTTCTCCATCTATTAGTGTCCTCTTTGATTTCTTTCATCAGTGTTTTATAGTTTTCTATATATAAGTCTTTAGTTTCTTTAGGTAGATATATTCCTAAGTATTTTATTCTTTTCGTTGCAATGGTGAATGGAATTGTTTCCTTAATTTCGTTTTCTACTTTCTCATTATTAGTGTATAGGAATGCAAGGGATTTCTGTGTGTTGATTTTATATCCTGCAACTTTACTATATTCATTGATTAGCTCTAGTAATTTTCTGGTGGAGTCTTTAGGGTTTTCTATGTAGAGGATCATGTCATCTGCAAACAGTGAGAGTTTTACTTCTTCTTTTCCAATTTGGATTCCTTTTATTTCTTTTTCTGCTCTGATTGCTGTGGCCAAAACTTCCAGAACTATGTTGAATAGTAGCGGTGAAAGTGGACATCCTTGTCTTGTTCCTGACTTTAGGGGAAATGCTTTCAATTTTTCACCATTGAGGATAATGTTTGCTGTGGGTTTGTCATATATAGCTTTTATTATGTTGAGGTATGTTCCTTCTATTCCTGCTTTCTGGAGAGTTTTTATCATAAATGGATGTTGAATTTTATCAAAGGCCTTCTCTGCATCTATTGAGATAATCATATGGCATTTATTTTTCAATTTGTTAATGTGGTGAATTACATTGATTGATTTGCGAATATTGAAGAATCCTTGCATTCCTGGGATAAAGCCTACTTGGTCATGGTGTATGATCTTTTTAATGTGTTGTTGGATTCTGATTGCTAGAATTTTGTTGAGGATTTTTGCATCTATGTTCATCAGTGATATTGGCCTGTAGTTTTCTTTTTTTGTGGCATCTTTGTCAGGTTTTGGTATTAGGGTGATGGTGGCCTCATAGAATGAGTTTGGAAGTTTACCTTCCTCTGCAATTTTCTGGAAGAGTTTGAGTAGGATAGGTGTTAGCTCTTCTCGAAATTTTTGGTAGAATTCAGCTGTGAAGCCGTCTGGACCTGGGCTTTTGTTTGCTGGAAGATTTCTGATTACAGTTTCAATTTCCGTGCTTGTGATGGGTCTGTTAAGATTTTCTATTTCTTCCTGGTTCAGTTTTGGAAAGTTGTATTTTTCTAAGAATTTGTCCATTTCTTCCACGTTGTCCAATTTATTGGCATATAATTGCTGATAGTAGTCTCTTATGATTCTTTGTATTTCTGTGTTGTCTGTTGTGATCTCTCCATTTTCATTTCTGATTTTATTGATTTGATTTTTCTCCCTTTGTTTCTTGATGAGTCTGGCTAATGGTTTGTCAATTTTATTTATCTTTTCAAAAAACCAGCTTTTGGCTTTGTTGATTTTTGCTATGGTCTCTTTTGTTTCTTTTGCATTTATTTCTGCCCTAATTTTTAAGATTTCTTTCCTTCTACTAACTCTGGGGTTCTCCATTTCTTCCTTTTCTAGTTGCTTTAGGTGTAGAGTTAGGTTATTTATTTGACTTTTTTCTTGTTTCCTGAGGTATGCCTGTATTGCTATGAACTTTCCTCTTAGCACTGCTTTTATAGTGTCCCACAGGTTTTGGGTTGTTGTGTTTTCATTTTCATTCATTTCTATGCACATTTTGATTTCTTTTTTGATTTCTTCTGTGATTTGTTGGTTATTCAGAAGCGTATTGTTCAGCCTCCAAATGTTGGAATTTTTAATAGTTTTTCTCCTGTAATTGAGATCTAATCTTAATGCATTATGGTCAGAAAAGATGCTTGGAATGATTTCGATTTTTTTGAATTTATCAAGGTTAGATTTATGTCCCAGGATGTGATCTATCCTGGAGAAGGTTCCGTGAGCACTTGAGAAAAAGGTGAAATTCATTGTTTTGGGGTGAAATGTCCTATAGATATCAATTAGGTCTAACTGGTCTATTGTATCATTTAAAGTTTGCGTTTCTTTGTTAATTTTCTGGTTAGTTGATCTGTCCATAGGTGTGAGTGGGGTATTAAAGTCTCCCACTATTATTGTGTTATTGTCAATTTCCCCTTTCATACTTGTTAGCATTTGTCTTACATATTGCGGTGCTCCTATGTTGGGTGCATATATATTTATAATTGTTATATCTTCTTCTTGGATTGATCCTTTGATCATTATGTAGTGGCCTTCTTTGTCTCTTTTCACAGCCTTTGCTTTAAAGTCTATTTTATCAGCTATGAGTATTGCCACTCCTGCTTTCTTTTGGTCTCTATTTGCATGATATATCTTTTTCCAGCCTTTCACTTTCAGTCTGTTTATGTCCCTTGTTTTGAGGTGGGTTTCTTGTAGACAGCATATACAAGGGTCTTGTTTTTGTATCCATTCAGCCAGTCTTTGTCTTTTGGTTGGGGCATTCAACCCATTTACGTTTAAGGTAATTATTGAGAAGTATGATCCCGTTGCCATTTACTTTATTGTTTTGGGTTCGGGTTTATACACCCTTTTTGTTTCCTGTCTAGAGAATATCCTTTAGCATTTGTTGGAGAGCTGGTTTGGTGGTGCTGAATTCTCTCAGCTTTTGCTTGTCTGTAAAGCTTCTGATTTCTCCTTCGTATTTGAAAGAGATCCTTGCTGGGTACAGTAATCTGGGCTGTAGGTTTTTTTCGTTCAACACTTTAAGTATGTCTTGCCATTCCCTCCTGGCCTGAAGAGTTTCTATTGAAAGATCAGCTGTTATCCTTATGGGAATCCCCTTGTGTGTTATTTGTTGTTTTCCCCTTGCTGCTTTTAATAGTTGTTCTTTGTGTTTGATCTTTGTTAATTTGATTAATATGTGTCTTGGCGTGTTTCGCCTTGGGTTTATCCTATTTGGAACTCTCTGGGTTTCTTGGACTTGGTTGGCTATTTCCTTCCCCATTTTAGGGAAGTTTTCAACTATTATCTCCTCAAGGATTTTCTCATGGTCTTTCTTTTTGTCTTCTTCTTCTGGGACTCCTATAATTCGAATGTTGGAGCGTTTCATATTGTCCTGGAGGTCTCTGAGATTGTCCTCATTTCTTTTAATTCGTTTTTCTCTATTCCTCTCTGATTCATTTATTTCTACCATTCTATCTTCTATTTCACTAATCCTATCTTCTGCCTCCGTTATTCTACTATTTGTTGCCTCCAGAGTGTTCCTGATCTCATTTATTGCATTATTTATTGTACAATGACTCTTTTTTATTTCTTCTAAGTCCTTGTTAAACCTTTCTTGCATCTTCTCAATCCTTGTCTCCAGGCTGTTTATCTGTGATTCCATTTTTATTTCAAGATTTTGGATCATTTTCACTATCAATATTCGGAATTCTTTCTCAGGTAGATTCCCTATCTCTTCCTCTTTTGTTTGGTTTGGTGGACATTTCTCCTGTTCCTTTACCTGCTGAGTATTCCTCTGTCTCTTCATCTTGGTTATATTGCTGTGTTTGGGGTGGCCTTTCTATATTTTGGGAATTTGTGGAGTTCTCTTTATTATGGAGTTTCCTCACTGTGGGTAGGGTTGTATCTGTGGCTTGTCAAGGTTTCTTGGTGAGGGAGGCTTGTGCTGGAGTTCTGGTGGGTGGAGCTGGATTTCTTCTCTCTGGAGTGCAATGGAGTGACCAGTAATAGGTTATGAGGCGTCAGTGGTTTTGGAGTAACTTTGAGCTTCCTGTATATTGAAGCTCAGGGATGTGTTCTTCTGTTGCTGGAGAATTTGCGTGGTATGTCTTCCTCTGGAACTTGTTGGCCCTTGGGTGGTGCTTTTTGATTATTGATTCAATCCCTTTACTCATTACATGTGTACTCACATTTTCTGTTTCTTCCCAATTCAGATGAGTGGGTTGTGTGTTTCTAGGATTCTATTTTAGTTATTCAACTTATTGACATAATGCTGTTTACAGTAGTCTCATTATATTTTGTATTTCTGTGGTGTCAGTCATGATGTCTCCTATTTCCTCTGTGATATTTGGGCCTTCTCTTTTTCCTTAGTTTATCTGAATATATCGTCTACTGGAGCTTGGTCTCATTACTACACCAGGAGCTGACTGCAGAGTGGTAGGGGGTATGCAGAGTGCTCGGGGTACCCAGGGTGACTGCTGACCCCAGTAGGGAGTACTCCTCCTGTGTGGCAGGTGTGGTACTCCCCATGCTCATGAGTGGACTTACTGCTGAGCATGGGCATGCTGTTTCCCTTTAATGTTATTTAAACTTTTCTCTTTCCTGATCTCCTCCAACCTCCAGTCATAGACTGGACTCCCCAGGACTCTGAGTGCTGCTAGAGAGAAACAGGGTAGCTGGGCAATCATTCACTGCTCTCCTTTTCTCCTAAGAGGGAGGTCACCACCCCCTGATAGGTCATCATTGTATAGTCTTTCTTTGGGAGGGGCAGCACTGTTGAAGTTGTTCTTACCATCTCCATAGCACCAATTGCATGCTGGAATCTCCCTTCAGGGAGGCTGGACTTCAAAAGAATCTGCCCAGGTCAGCAGTTCAGGTTTTTTCCCAACTATAAAAAAAAAAAAAAAAAGAGGTTGTAAGTTTGCTTCTCTTTTGGTTCCACAATTCCACAATAAGATCAGTCTACTTATTGCTAATGCCCAGATGGGCAAGACTCCTCATATGACTCCTCAGAGGTCCCTTGGCATATGGCACTGGATCCCACAACTTCCACACAAGTACTTTTGTTCATGAATAAATGTCTAATTTTTGTTGACAAGGAGGAACTAAAAAGAGGAACCATGTAAATATCACCATTCTGTAATTATTACCTTTAATTTGCCAACTTGACAACATATTATACTACTGAAACTTTATTCTATACGTTTTTTTAGTTATGCTTCTAGTGTCTTTCTAACAGAAACAAATAATACAATGTTTTTCTGATAACTCTTCAATCTTCAAGTATCATTACATCAAAATATCCTCCTGGATTTTATGTGCACAGGTAGCATTAGTTTGTATTCCATAAACAATAATTTCCCATTGTTTTCCTACTCTAATGATCTCTTATTTGGTCTAATTTATTTAACATTTAAAATGAATACCATAATCAT
Source organism: Oreotragus oreotragus (assembly GCA_006410675.1). NCBI lineage: Eukaryota > Metazoa > Chordata > Mammalia > Artiodactyla > Bovidae > Oreotragus > Oreotragus oreotragus. The sequence goes on along the minus strand of SJYX01011236.1, from coordinate 121,976 downwards.
AGCTAATATCCAGTAAGCCTTTAATATGTTATTATAACAAATCCTTTACATTGAGTCAAATTCTACATTCTCAGAATAAGATATATAATTATTCCACTTTATAGATAAGAGAAATGACTGCAGTGAAAGGGTAGATGATTTGCCTAAGGAAACACAGCTAGTTTTTTCAAAATTCAATGTTAAAATATCATAATCTGCCCTCTGACTACTGTGATATTTCCTTTGTGCCAGCTGCCTTAATACCCTTACCCTGACTGTGTGGAGAAGGGAGGAGGAGAAAAGAAAGTAGCTACAAGTTTAATAGGCATTAAATGTGTCAGAATAACAGACAAGCTCACATCTGCTACAGAAACAGGAATGAAAGCTACTAAATATGTCTACATATGCTGTGTAGAGACTTGCAACATGCAGTGTGATTATGCACAAAAACACATGTGATTATGGCATAGGTCATTTGGCTTGGGTCACTAGCATAAGAGGAATCAAGGGACAAATTATGTTCATTTGTAGATAAAAGAGTGGCTGCTGCAAACAAAAACTGAAACGTTTTCAAGTAATCATTTATGTAGGCCAAAACTGGATCAAAAAACTAAGATCTCTTCCACTTGGGCAGAAACAGGCAGATAAGAGCAAGCTGGGAAAATGGACCCAATTTGTAGGATTAGCTCTTTGGAAAACAAGATGGGAAGGGAGAGTCCTGCTATTCAATGCTTAGTGATTTAAGAGACAAAGCCTTCCCTAATTTGACCAAGTCAGAAGTTGAAGACCAAACCAAAACCTATATCATAGGCACAGAGCCCAGAAAGTAGGTTATAGGAGAAAACAGGTCTGAGGTTGAAAGCTTATCTCTGTAAGCTTTTAGTTAGTACTGAAGATGCAGAAAAGGATTCATCACCCAGCGGACAGGGCTTCACACAGTGTTAAAGTATCCGAGCTGCAAACAATAGAGCTGAAGTTCTAGGTAAGACTTTAGCTACAGCAGACAACTGTAGTGCCAGGCAGTCACAGAGGAAGAACCCCAGCCCAAGGCAGTGGGTGGTACAAGTTTGATTCTCAGGGGACAAGGGGCTATTCACAGCTCACACTGTTATATAACAGACAATATATAATACATCTTTGGCAGGAAGATGTATTTTATACTCACCATCTGGTAGACCTGGAGCTCTTTGTAAAATACTCTTTGATTAAAGCAGAGATTATTCTATATAGGAGATGAAAGAGTCTGGAAAAAGGCAAAAATTTGGCCTTCTCCACTGAACAAAGGTTGTTCTGACCTCTAATTCTGGAGTCAAAAAACCAGTCTTCTGACTTGCAAAGTACTTGTCAGTCACTGATAAACTACCTTAGCTGTCTTTCTTGCATAAGCCCTTCAAAGGCAAATTTGTATTCATCCATATATTTTCTAGTAAGTTCTTTCGCCCTCCTTCATAACCATAGAAAATATATTCTTGGTATATAGATCACTCACATCCTGAAGTATATCTACATAGAATTTTAAAATACTCATTGTATATTCTTAGTGGAGCCCATGTGGTTTAGGTTATATGGTTTTATAGCAGTATATAAGCAATATCCATTTACAACACTTGATTAATGCTATTCCAAAAGATTCATTTAGGTTGTTAACATTAACACATATTTTCTTTTCCCTTTTCACATGTGGATTTTTATATTTGTTTACAAAATGTTCTCAAACTTCCTAAGAACTATTTCTAAGGTCTCTGTAAGAATCAAAGAAAAACATATAAGAGATTTTTGGGGTTTTTCTTTTTCTTAAAACATTAATAAAACAAGTACCCAGATTGTTAGAATTCAATCCCACAACTATTTTATTTGTGCACATACACTGGAGACAAAAAGGTGGATAAGATGTTCTAACTACTATCAAGAATTTCAGTCTATCCTGAGTGAAGGGAAAGAGATACATTCACAAGTAACTACAATGCAAGTCTGCAGTGATAAATGCTATAAAACAAATATAAACATTTCCTGTGGGAGCAAAAAGGAAATGGTGATTGATTGAGTTTATGGGCATTAAGAAAGGGAGGCCTTGCAAAATGTATAACATTTGAGTTATACCTTTAAGAACAGCTATATCAAGAAGGCAGAGAAGGAAAATGAGAGAAAGGGTAAGGGGAAAGGCTATTTTTTGGGAGAGGAAGGAAAGAATGACACTGAAAATTGCCTGCTTTATTCAAGGGCAGGGAACAGTATCCTGTGTCTGAAGTACAGAGGAGAGGGGTACAGAGAAGAGGGAAGGCTGTTGGAGATAGCAATCCCGATTATGAAAGGCATTGAACACCATATTGGGATTTCACTTTCAACCCCTAGGAAATGGGAGCCTCTAAAAAAGACCCATATTGGAGACTCAATTAATAGCATATTTATAAATTTTGAAAACTCATGGCTTAGATTTTAGAAAATGTTTTAATAAAGAAGCATAATGTGGCAGTAAGTGTGACTTTCAAAATCAATTACATAAAAGATACTGTTATCTTAAAAACAATACAGTTCAGTGGAGAAAGGTCAATTTGCATATTGCTGAGCTAGTGCCCTCAAAGAGCTGAATGATCTTCTTTTGAGTCCATAGTCAAATGAGTAAAATGAAGATTCTACATGTTACAGATTCAGAGGATGAATGAAATGAAATATAATGATATACATTAGGACTATAATGAAATATATAAGCACATTTTGGATTATTAATTGTCATCAGGAAACAATGAATTTGTTTGAATTTTATCTTAGAGGCTTTTAATATACCTGGGTATGGCATAAGCCTCTTGGAGGAGATCAGCATTAACCCCACTGTAGAGCCACCAGAACTTACACAGGACTGGGGAAACAAACTCTTGGAGGGCACAAACAAAACCTTGTGTGCACCGGGACCCAGAAGAAAGGAGCAGTGACCCCACAAGACACTAACTCAGACTTGCTCATGAGTGTCCAGGAGTCTCTAGGAGAGGTGTGGGTCAGCAGTGGCCTGCTGCAGGATCAGGGGCACTGAGTGAGGCCTCCAGGTTAAATAACAAGGAGGAAAGACAGCACTGCCCATCAACAGAAAATTGGATTAAAAATTTCCTGAGCATGGCCACCCATCAGAACAAGACCCAGTTTCCCTCTCTCCCTTCAGAAAGTTTCCATAAGCCTCTTATCCTCTCAATCAGAGGGCAGATGGAATGAAAACCACAATCACAGAACACTAACCAATCTGATCACGTGGACCACAGCCTTATCTAATTCAATGAAATTATAAGCCATGCCATGTAGGGCTACCCAAGACGATGGTTCATGGTGGAGAATTCTGACAAAACATGGTCCACTGGAGAAGAGAAGGGCAAACCATTCCAGTATTCTTGTCTTGAGAATCCCATGAACGGTATGCAAAGGCAAAAGTATAGGACATGAAAGATGAACTCCCCAGGTCGGTAAGTGCCCAAAATGCTACTGGAGAAGAGTGGAGAAATAACTTCAGAAAGAAGGAAGAGATGGAGCCAAAGCAAATGTCCAGTTGTGGATGTGACTGGTGATGGAAGCAGTGTGCAACACTACAAAGAACAATATTGCATAGGAACCTGGAATGTTAGGTCCATGAATCAAGGTAGATTGCACGTGGTCAAACAGAAGATGGCAAGCGTGAACATCAACATTTTAGGAACCAGTGANAGAAGGAAGAGATGGAGCCAAAGCAAATGTCCAGTTGTGGATGTGACTGGTGATGGAAGCAGTGTGCAACACTACAAAGAACAATATTGCATAGGAACCTGGAATGTTAGGTCCATGAATCAAGGTAGATTGCACGTGGTCAAACAGAAGATGGCAAGCGTGAACATCAACATTTTAGGAACCAGTGAACTAAAATGGACTGGAATGGGTGAATTTAACTCACATGACCATTATATCTACTACTGTGGGCAAGAATCCCTAAGGAGAAATGGACTAGCCCTCACAGTCAAAACGGAGTCCAAAAGTCAATATTTGGTTGCAGTCTCAAAAATGACAGAAAGATCTGTTTCTTTCCAAGGCAAACCATTCAGTAAACGGTAATCTGAGTTTATGCCCCAACCAATAATGCTGAAGAAGCTAAAGATGAATGGTTCTGTGAAGACCTACAAGACTTTCTGGAAATAACACCCAACAAAGAGGTCCCTTTCATTATAGGGAACTGGAGTGCAAAGTAGGAGGTCAAGAGACACCTGGAGTAGCAGGTAAATTTGGCCTTGGAGTACAAAGTGAAGCAGGGCAAAGGCTAACAGAGTTTTGCCAAGAGAGCACACCAGTCATAAAAACACCCTCATCCAACAACACAAGAGAAGACTCTACACGTGGACATCACCAGACAGTCAATACTGAAATCAGATTGACTATATTCTCTGAAGCCAAAGATGGAGAAGCTCTATACAATCAGTAAAAACAAGACCAGCAGCTGACTCACATCATGAACTCCTTATTGGCAAATTCAGACTGAAGTTGAAGAGAGCAGGGAAAACCACTAGAACATTCAGGTATGACCTAAATCAAATCCCTTATGACTAGATTATACAATGGAAGTGACAAATAGATTCAAAGGATAGATCTGATAGAGTGCCTGGAGAACTATGCATGCAGGTTCGTGACATTGTACAGGAGGCAATGATCAAGACCATCCCCAAGAAAAAGAAATGACAAAAGGCAAAATGGATGTCTGAGGAGGGCTTACAAATAGCTGAGAAAAGGAGAGAAGCTAAAGGCAAAGGAGAAAAGGAAAGATATACTCATTGAATGCAGAGTTCCAAAGAATAGTAAGGAGAAAAAAGAAAGCCATCCTCAGTGATCAATGCAAAGAAATAGAGGAAAACAACAGAATGGGAAAGACTAGAGATCTCTTCAAGAAAATTAGAGACACCAAGGGAACATTTCAAACAAAGATGGGAACAATAAAGGACAGAAATGGTATGGACCTAACAGAAGCAGAAGATATTAAGAAGAAATGGCAAGAATACACAGAAGAACTATACAAAAAAGATTTTCATGAACCAGATATCCACAATGGTGTGATCACTCATCTAGAGCCAGATATCCTGGAATGCAAAATCAAGTGGGCCTTAGGAAGCATCATTATGAACAAAGCTAGTGGAGGTGATGCTGGCAAATTTGGAAAACCCAGCAGTAGCCCCAAGACTTGAAATGGTCAGTTTTCACTCCAATCCCAAAGAAAGGCAATGCCAAAGAATGCTTAATCTACCACACAATTGCACTAATCTCACACGCTAGCAAAGTAATGCTCAAAATTCTCTAAGCCAGGCTTCAACAGTACATGAATTGTGAAATTCCAGATGCACAAGCTGGTTTTATAAAAGGCAGAGGAACCAGAGATCAAATTGCCATTGTCCATTGGATCATTGTAAAAGCGAGAGTTCCAGAAAAACATCTATTTCTGTTTTATTGACTATGCCAAAGCTTTTGTGTGGATCACAACAAACTGTGGAAAATTCTTAAAGAGATGGGAATACGAGACCACCCAACCTGTCTCCTGAGAAAGCTGTACACAGGTCAAGAAGTAACAGTTAGAAATGGACATGGAACAGCCTGGTTCCAAATTGGGAAAGGAGTATGTCAAGGCTGTATATTGTCACCCTGTTTATTTAACTTATATGCAGAGTACATCAAGCTGGAATCAAGATTGCCAGGAGAAATATCAATAACCTCAGATATGCAGATGACACCATGTTATGGCAGAAAGCAAAGAAGAACTAAAGAACCTCTTGATGAAAGTGAAAGAGGAGAATGAAAAAGTTGGCTTAAAACTCAACCTTCACAAAACTAAGATCATGGCAAATAGATTGGGAAGGCATGGAAACAGTGACAGAATTTATTTTGAGGGTCTCCAAATCACTGCAGATAGTAACTGCAACCATGGAATTAAAAGACATTTGTTCCTTGGAAGAAAAGCTATGACCAACCTAGACAGCATATTAAAAAGCAGAAACATTACTTTGCCAAAAAAGGTCCATCTTAGTCAAAGCTATGGGTTTTTCCATTAGTCATGTATGGATGTGAAATTTGGACTATAAAGAAAGCTGAGCTCAGAAGAATTGATGCTTTTGAGCTTTGGTGTTGGAGGACACTCTTGAGAGTCCCTTGGACTGCACTGAGATCCAACCAGTCTATACTAAAGGAAATCAGTCCTGAATATTCATTGGAAGGACTGATGTTGAAGCTGAAACTCCAATACTTTGGCCACCTGATGTGAAGAGCTGACTCAATGAAAAGACTCTGATTTGGGGAAAGATTTATGTAGGAAGAGACTGGGATGAAATGGTTGGATGGCATCATTGACTCAATGGACATAGGTTTGAGCAAGCTCTGTGAGTTGGTGATGTACAGGGAAGCCTAGCATGTGTAGTCCGTGGAGTTGCAAAGAGTTGGACATGACTGAGTGATGAACTGAACACTTTACTGTAACCCAAAGACATTGCCAATGTAGTCTCAAATAGAAGCATTCTTCTCTCAAGACATGTGACACAGTGGGGGGAAGCAAGGATAGGACAAGCTGAGAAAGTAGTGTGTATATATAGTCTGCTACTGCTAAGTCACTTCAGTCGTGTCCGACTCTGTGCGACCCCATAGACAGCAGCCCACCGGACTCCCCCGTCCCTGGGATTCTCCAGGCAAGAACACTGGAGTGGGTTGCCATTTCCTTCTCCAATGCATGAAAGTGAAAAATGCAAGTGAAGTCGCTCAGTCGTGTCCGACTCTTTGCGACCCCATGGACTGCAGCCAACCAGGCTCCTCTGTCCATGGGATTTTCCAGGCAAGAGTACTGGAGTGGGGTGCCATTGCCTTCTCCGGTATATATAGTCTATCATGTGTAAAATAGATAACTAGTGGGAAGCTGCTATAATATAATACAGGGGGCCCAGTCTAGTGTTTTGTGACATCCTAGAGGGGTGGCATGGGATGGTGGAGGGAGACTCAAGAATGACGGGATTATATCTAATGACTCATTTGCTTTGTTATGTGGCTGAAACCAGCACAACATTTTAAAGAAATTATTCTCCAATTTAAAAAAAAAAAAAAAACATTCTTTTCTATTCTCGACGGATCTTGAAGCCTGGAGTACTGCAGTCCATGGGGTCACAGAGAGTTGGAACAACGGAGTGACTGAACTGAACTGAACATAAACCACCTGGCTAGCTGCATAACCAATCTATATTTCCCAGATACACCATAGTTAAATGAACCACTTAACTGAGCTCTGCACAAGGGAATATAGCCAGAGTGATATGTAGCACTTCCACACCTAGACAAGAAATTCCTCTGGACATATTTCTTGTTTTATTGCCTCCTGCAACTGAATGCAAGTGACTGTCCTGTCCTAGAAAAAGCAGATGATGCCTCAGTTCATGGATGAGATACCTAAGAACTAGACACACTTTCCCTGAACTGTTAACTTGAGTAATTAGTAACCGCTGTTGTTTTTGAGACATTGTATTGGTTTTGAGACACTGGGGTCCGTTTTATTCTGAAACTTAGCTGAACTGAATACAAATGTATTGCATTTGAAATTTCTGTAACACATTTACACTACAATGATCCATGAGAGATAAATAAGCAGCATCCCTAGATTACACAGAGGAAAAGCACCTGATTTAGAATGAGAAGGCTAAGAAAGCTTTGCAGAAATTTATCTTGAGATCAGGAGTTTGATGAGATAGAAAATTATTGGGAAAGGCATACTGAGAGTAAGAAAGAGTCGTATATGAATAGAAGATTAAAGTCCAGACTTTGTAAATTTTGTTTATTGTCATTTGGATTCTTGGAAACAGAGATATCAATTAGTTGGTCTTACTGAGATGTATTGATATTAATATTGATATTAGTTCTATTAAAGTTTATTTTGTTAAAAGTATAACTCTAAGAAGGTTCTTTTGTCTACTGGATTAAAAGAACGTCTTTATTTAATACATGCAGGCTTTAATGATGTGAGAAAACATTAAGCAAGCTTTAATTCAGCTATCCATGCCTTCTACACTACATTTTGAAGCAACTAAAAGTCCCTAGGCCAAGAAAAGAAAGGCTTCTTAGCATTACAGTAAGGGGACTGCAGAGACTGTCAACAGAGAAGGGGAGGTAAAGGTATTTTGACAAATTGTGATGACAAAGAAAATTGGATTTTCCCTCATTTTGTCAGAGGAGGAAAAGCACTTCCTTCGGAGTGTGAGAATAACAGCACAGACCAAATTCATCTTCTGTTACCTAAATGATTCTCCTTTGCATTTCATATAAATTTTAAAACCAACTAGTTCATTTCCAAAAAGGCAAAATAGGTAGACATTTTACTGGGATGACTGTAAAGCTACATATCAATTTATATAGGACTGACATCTTTATAGTACTGAACATTGTAATCAGTAAACATCATAAATCCCTGTATTTAGGCCTCCTTTAATTTTCCTTCTTGATGGCATGCCACTTCTTTTTGTATGGAGTAGTAGCACTTGCAGTTCCGTAATGCTGCTGTTGAAAAATTATGATGTGGAGATGTCATAAACATTTTATTAGATTTATTCCTAGAAATTTGCTGGCTTTTATCTATAATAAAGTGGTAATATTTTTCCTACTTAGTTGATAACTTTTAGAAATGTCATTTCTAGTTGTTTATTTCCTCATCTATTTCCCATGAAGTGATGGGACCGGATGCCATGATCTTTATTTTCTAAATGTTGAGCTTTAAGCCAACTTTTTCACTCTCCTCTTTCACTTTCATCAAGAGGCTTTTTAGCTCCTCCTCACTTTCTGCCATAAGGGTGGTGTCATCTGCATATCTGAGGTGATTGATATTTCTCCCAGCAATCTTGATTCCAGCTTGTGTTTCTTCCAGTCCAGCGTTTCTCATGATGTACTCTGCATA
>SJYX01011236.1:86749-102401 GCA_006410675.1 Oreotragus oreotragus | reverse complement strand
GGGAGAAATATCAATCGCCTCAGATATGCAGATGACACCACCCTTATGGCAGAAAGTGAAGAGGAGCTAAAAAGCCTCTTGATGAAAGTGAAAGAGGAGAGTGAAAAAGTTGGCTTAAAGCTCAACATTCAGAAAATGAAGATCATGGCATCCGGTTTCATCACTTCATGGGAAATAGATGGGGAAAAAGTGGAAACGGAGTCAGACTTTTTTTTGGGGGGGGGCTCAAAAATCACTGCAGATGATGACTGCAGCCATGAAATTAAAAGACGCTTGCTCCTTGAAAGAAAAGTTATGACCAACCTAGATAGTATATTCAAAAGCAGATACATTACTTTGCCGACTAAGGTCCGTCTAGTCAAGGCTATGTTTTTTCCTGTGGTCATGTATGGATGTGAGATTTGGACTGTGAAGAAGGCTGAGCACTGAAGTATTGATGCTTTTAAAGTGTGGTGTTGGAGAAGACTCTTGAAAGTCCCTTGGACTGCAAGGAGATCCAACCAGTCCATTCTGAAGATCAACCCTGGGATTTCTTTGGAAGGAATGATGCTAAAGCTAAAACTCCAGTACTTTGGCCACCTCATGAGAAGAGTTGACTCATTGGAAAAGATTCTGATGCTGGGAGGGATTGGGGGCAGGAGGAGAAGGGGACGACCGAGGATGAGATGGCTGGATGGCATCATGGACTTGATGGACGTGAGTCTGAGTGAACTCCGGGAGATGGTGATGAACAGGGAGGCCTGGTGTGCTGCAGTTCATGGGGTCACAAAGAGTTGGACACGACTGAGTGACTGAACTGAACTGAATGTACCCCTAGGGGCTTCCCAGGTGGCACCAGTGGTAATGCAGGAGATGTAAGACATGTGGTTCGATCCCTGGGTTGGGAAGATTCCATCAGGAAGGAAATGGCAACCAATTCCAGTATTCTTGCCTGGGAAATCCTATGGACAGAGGAGCCTGGTGAACTACAATTTATGGGGTTGCAAAGAATCAAATATGAGTTAGCGACCGAACATGTACTCAAGCACACATTATCAGCTGAATAGTAGAACAGAGCAGCTTTCATCACTAAAGATGGTGGAGTGAAACAATGTTTTCATATAAAAATAAAACCTCACCTGCAAACCATATCTGAGATTTCACTTGGAATAAACTTCCTATATACAGAAATTAGGTCTCTTCTCACAGAGTATGTTTCAACTATAGTTGACCCTTGAACAACACAGGTGTTAGGGATGACCACCCTCTGTAACTGTGGCTCTGTATTTGCTAATTATGTAGTACTGTACTACTTACTATTGAAAAAAGCTGCATGTAAGTGAACCCATATGGTTCAAAGCCATGTCACATCGTTCAAGGGAAAAGTGGCTGTATCTTGCCACAACACTAACCCCGTCATATTTAGTTCAGCTTGCAATGAACTTTATAAAAATGAAATCAGATTGTAATCTGCCATAAGCTTATTTTTCTGTTAAGTATTAAGATACATATATTTTTTATATATGGCTCATTTATTTTCAGTGCTTTAAAGTATATAATTGAGTGATTGTACTATAATTTATTAATAAACTTATTTTTGATGACTATTTTTATCTCCACTTTTTTTTATTTTCAATTACAGCAATGATGCTAAGAACAGTCTTTTACATATGCACTAATACATGAGTGATTTTTCTCTATGGGTGGTTGTAATTCTGCACACACACATTCCAGTTTACTAGCTTGTTCTTGTTTTTCAGGACTCCTATTAGCATGTCATGAGTTTGCATTATACTATATTGTCTAAGCACTTAGTATTTTCAGACTTTAATTTTTGCTAACCTGGAGGGTTTGAAATCTCCAGGTTAGCAGGATCTCCTTGAGTGATGATATCTATCTCTGTCTCTTATACACATCTCATCATCTTTCAGGATTTGAAACAGCTCAACTGGAATTCCATCACCTCCACTACCTTTGTTCTTAGTGATGTTTTCTAAGGCCCACTTGACTTCACATTCCAAGATGTCTNTATCTAATTAAGCTTCTTATATGCTAAAAAAAAATTAAAAGGCATTATCTAATACTGGGGAAAATGGTTGGCACTGTCAGAGAATACTGTATTTAAAAGTGAATTTACCAAAATAAATAGATTAACCTTTTTTTGTTTAAAACAAAGTTTTTACTATTATGCACTTGCCTATTAGCTCAGATGGTAAAGAATTTGCCTGCGATGCAGGAGACCTAGGTTTGATCCCTGGGTCGAGAAGATCCTCTGAAGGTAACGGCAATCCACTCCAGTATTCATGCCTGGAGAATTCCAACAAAGAAGCCTGGTGGGCCCCAGTCCATGGGGTCGCAGAGTTGGACACAACTGAGCAACTAACACCTTCACTTTCCTATTACCGTGACACAGTTCAGTGATGTTCTCAGGGGTGCCTGGGACTATTACTGGGCTCACCAGAAAGTTTGTTGTGGCTTTTCCATAGGATGTGATGGGAAAACCCCATAGAACTTTTGAGCCCATCCATAGATTGTTTATCCTTATACTACACAGTCTCCAGCTACCTGAAACACTTTCTCCTCCCCTCCTGATAGCATCTACTCAGGTCTTCCCCTCTCTTTGTATCATATCACTTGTCCCTAGTGGTGCCAGCACCCTCTTAGTGGTGGTTTCTAACAGGCAATCAACTGGGGAACAAAAAACCATTCTCACTGTAAAATATGGATAGATGGATGTAGATATTTGCCTTGCAGTTATTATGCTTCCTCCTTCTAATTACTGAGTTCCTGGATTTCTGTTAATGGGTATCAGTTCTCTTACACTCTAAGATAACTATTTTAGTTGCCTGGAGATGTTTCTCTCATCTTATTTCAGACTTTAAAATATCTTCTATAGATCTTAGTGACTCAACGAATTGCTTAAAAAAATTAATGCATTAAAAAAAAAACTTTTTTCATGACTAATTAAAAAATACTATTTTGATTATATCTTATGTGCTCCTTTTTCTTCAAAAAGCCAAAAACTATTTACTTTTACATTCTTGCTAAGGTATCAGTGAGCTTTCTTTTAGCATTTGTAATATGCCTGTTTTTATTTTTTGAAAAGGGCAAGTACTTAAACAGAAAATAAGTTTGTTTCATCTATCCTAACATGGAAAAGGAATCATTTCAGAGTGAGTTATTAAAGTGTTAGCAGTAAAATAGCAGAGAACTGGCCAGAGTTCTAAATACAGATTTTTATCTTTATTTTACAGCTTTGCAACCTAGCAAGTACTATAGAATGTACCAACAAAGGAAGTAACTATGTACTTAGAAATTGCTCTCATAACCAGATACATTAATACCTGATTTCCCCTGCATAAATTCATAATTAATTGTATATGTGTAAGCATTATCCAAATCCTCAAAGAACTCCATTTAGGAAGTAGATTATGCATGAAATTTGTTGATGCATTAATCAATGCATCAATTCTCAAACGTGCAAAAGTAGTTATCTTCCATGTTGCTTAATTCATCGTGAGTTTTTGATAAAAATTTTTGAGTTCTACAGAGATTGATCTAACTTCAATAGCTAGGCCCACCTCTCATGGTAAATATTAGAAGCAACAAATTTTAATTTTACAGTAAGAAACATGTAACTAAAAGTAAGCTATTCTATGTAAAACAATATTTGGCATCATATCCTTATTTGAGTTACAATAATCCACAATCATGCTGATCAAAATATTAATGCTTTAATTCCCCTAAGAATAGAATGAAAACTTCTTAGGGGATTATGAAACACAAGACCTAAACGAAGCTTTTCTGAAGCATGATGAATAATAAAAATAAGTACTATATAATACATTTGAAATTAAGGAAATTTAAGTGCACATTAATACAATATCTTTTAAAACTCTTTCTCCAATATTTTTAAAAAATCTTTCTTGTGAAAATGAAAATTTATCTACTTACACAGATGGTAACTTGAGAGGATTTTCAATCTGGATAAAAGATTATAAAGAGTTTCAATCTTTAAACAAAAGAGTTGTTTTATACAAGCATTTCTTTCTTCACACCCACAAGACTGTAACATTTCCTAAAATACGGAATTTAAAATTGGAAAATAAACTCCTATAAGCCAAGTGATTTCTTTAGTTATATTTTGGGTTTAAAAGATAAAAGCTCTGTTTTAGCCCCCCAAAGATTGTCTTTTCTCTTATTCTTCTTGGGCATATTATTGTAATTTGAAAAGAGATTCTGAAAATAGAGGCAATAAAACTGTTTCTGCTTGCATGCTGTGAAATTCTCCCCACAAGGTTTTAAATTGAACTTGCTCAACAGGCAGGGAGAACCACCCTCTTTCTTCAAAGACATAAGAGGATTTGCTCAGTAAAAGGAAAAGGTCTAACAGCATTCTCTGAAAGGGACAGGTTGAGTGAGTCTGTGATCGCCACTCCTATCAACTTTCCTTCTATCGTCAGAGCACGCCAAGGAAGCCAAACTGTGCATGCGACATGTGGGAGTCAGTTAAAGCACAAGCTAACCTAACTATCCACAAAAAGACATCTCAAAAAGATAAGATGATTCGATTTATACATTGTGTGGTTTGAAAGTCCAAAAGAACCATGGCTTAGCATATCAATAGATTCCACAGTCTGCTACAGGTAAAACTGGAAATAAATTCCTTTCTCCTTAATACAAGGAAGCATAAGATTTACTTTGATTCTAGGTTGAGGGGAGGGGGGAAGGTAATAGAAGGATAAGGAAGTATCTTATTCTTCTTCAAATTTTCTATAATAATAATGCACTCTTTCTAGTCAGTCCTTCAATAAAGACAGAAGTGATTTTAACTGGAAATATTTATTTTGAAATTCTACTGAGTTTCAAATCATAAGCCTTTTATATATTTGGTAAGCACTATGTAAAAAAGCAGTATACCATTTCCATTTTTAGACTTTTCAATGTGGGGGTAACTGAAAAGATCAATTAGCTCAAACTGAGTATTTGTTACAGACTGAATGCTTGTGTCTCCCTAAAAGTCATATGTTGAAACCTAATTCTCATTATGATGTTATTTTTAGGTGATCAGGTGATCTAACAAAAAGAGGCCACACATATAGGTCGATCACTTTCTGCCACAAGACCTCAACAGTCTGCAACAATGAAGAGGGCCCTCACCATAACCGAGCCTCACTGACAACCTGATCTGAATTCCAGTCCCTGAACTTTAAGAAATAATTTCTATATGTAAGACCTCGCCACACACACGTCTATGGTATTTTGTTAAAGCAGCCAGAACTAATTAAGATACTATTTGACCCTATCCAGAAACTCTTTGCTTGGACTCTGCAAGGTGAGAAGGTGTTAATGAACACATGAGGAGAGAAAGTTCCATTGAAGAATTTAATGATTAGACAGGAAAATCTGAATCTAGAAAGCAGTGAGAAGTAGCATCACAATGCTTTGAACTACTCCAGAATATAAAACTAACCCTTAGGAAAGTGTTTTGAGTAGATAAAAAACAATAACAAATGGAAGACACTCTCAGTCCCCACATAGAGAGGCAGGTTGGTTCAGTCTTCAATGGAGAAAAGCATGTAGAACTCTTGAGTTTGTCATCACAAGTGACGGGGGACCATTCTGCAACACAGTTGGCTTCTCCCCATCCATTCCTCTCAAGCCAAACAAAACACAGCCTTTCCTCAATATTAATTGTGCATACTGCCAGCTTGCACCTCTGTAGCTTTCCTATTGTCTCTGATGATGAGATGTGCAGAGCCCTCTTCATACCCGACCTACAAGCAGACAGAGCTGCTCGTTCATACCTGTTTGCTGGCCTGCCATGGTTGCTATAATCATAGGCAACCTGACTTCTGCAATTACTGTTTGGAAGAGCCAGATGACATCATGTGAAAACGCTGATGCCCTGTAGAATGAATTTTCATGAACAATGGATAGGAAAATGGAAAGAAGCCAGATAAACTCTTTTCTTCTCGCCTAGCAGATTCATCACCCTTGTAACCAGCTGTACTTTCCAGTAAAACTGTCAACTCTGCAGTGCACTGTTTTCTCTGCCCTGTTTGCTTTTTATCCTCACATTTGTTTCTGTAAAATGGCACCCCACACACTCATTGAATAAAATTAGTATGTATGTCTTACCGCATGCTCTTCTTTTTGGAAACCTGAATAATTGAAAAGTGGATTGTTGGGGAAAATAGAAAATAACCCCTTTTTTGCAGCTATTTCTCTCAACTATGTACAGATGAAAGAGATGAAATTACAAAACAGAGCAAGTAAGCAATTATGCAAACAGGAAGAGAAAGCAAAAATTGAAAACATTTCACCTAGTTTTAAAACTCAACAGTTGAGGTAAGAATAAATATATTAGCTAAACTGCTTTACTTTGGACCAGAGCTTCATAGCATAAGTTGGCAAACTTTAAAGTGAATTCTCTAAGATTTTTTATAAAGGTAGTCCATGTTTCTAGGACTTATATGCATTATGTATGTTTTGAGAGTAACTATCAAGTAAATAAGATCTGGTGATGACTTTCAATTATATTGCAAAATATTGGGAAAACTAATGAGAATAGATATAAGCTTTAAAAGAAATAATTGAAAGAGTCTAAATTGAAATAGTCTAAATTCTTTCAGACAACATAGCCCAATGATATAACAATATTGGTGGGGATTATATGGGTATGGTAATTTTAAAAGCTATTTCCAACCTCTTCAAATTTAAAGCAGGCATTGTATACCCATAATATGTTTAAAAGTGAACCAGGATGTCTAGACTGCTTACTATCTATACTCAAGTCATCATGTATGATATGGATTTCAGCTTCCTTTTCTTCCCTTATCACTTTTTTTAAACAAAGTCCCTGATAGGTGGCTCAAAAGCAGGCTCATATACTTTCTATGCCAAAATATAATATAATTTTTGCCTGGAAAATATCAAAATTGAAAATAATATTGGGTGAAGTCACACACATTAAGAGGCAGCTGATTTCCATCAGGCAAGTAAAGCCATGTAGGTGAAGGATAAGAAAATACGAACTGCCTTATGCAAATACAAGCCCAACCTTCATGATCACCTTGCAAGTTGAAATATATCTCTGAGACTTCATTCCAGCTTGGTTGCATGCCAGTGACTAAGATAGCTACCACAGAACTGAAGAAAAAAAGCAATGTAATTGTTGTTTAGTTGGAAAACATCTGACACAGAGCTGTAACTGAGCACACCAGAAAGTCCAAGGGAAGAAAGAGCCACACAATAGCTAGAAATCACCTGCTCTTCTCACTATGGAGCAGTGGCAGAAATACAACAAAAATTGAAAAATGTGCAGCATGGAAGTCGCTATTATCATCAGAAGTAGTGGGTGATGGCAGACCTCATTCTGTTACGAAAATAGATTCTGGAAGAGACTTATAATAAAACAGAATAATATATAAATTTTTAAAAAAGAAATAGCCATGTTTTTTTTTTTTATGTCTTACCGCATGCTCTTCTTTTTGGAAACCTGAATAATTGAAAAGTGGATTGTTGGGGAAAATAGAAAATAACCCCTTTTTTGCAGCTATTTCTCTCAACTATGTACAGATGAAAGAGATGAAATTACAAAACAGAGCAAGTAAGCAATTATGCAAACAGGAAGAGAAAGCAAAAATTGAAAACATTTCACCTAGTTTTAAAACTCAACAGTTGAGGTAAGAATAAATATATTAGCTAAACTGCTTTACTTTGGACCAGAGCTTCATAGCATAAGTTGGCAAACTTTAAAGTGAATTCTCTAAGATTTTTTATAAAGGTAGTCCATGTTTCTAGGACTTATATGCATTATGTATGTTTTGAGAGTAACTATCAAGTAAATAAGATCTGGTGATGACTTTCAATTATATTGCAAAATATTGGGAAAACTAATGAGAATAGATATAAGCTTTAAAAGAAATAATTGAAAGAGTCTAAATTGAAATAGTCTAAATTCTTTCAGACAACATAGCCCAATGATATAACAATATTGGTGGGGATTATATGGGTATGGTAATTTTAAAAGCTATTTCCAACCTCTTCAAATTTAAAGCAGGCATTGTATACCCATAATATGTTTAAAAGTGAACCAGGATGTCTAGACTGCTTACTATCTATACTCAAGTCATCATGTATGATATGGATTTCAGCTTCCTTTTCTTCCCTTATCACTTTTTTTAAACAAAGTCCCTGATAGGTGGCTCAAAAGCAGGCTCATATACTTTCTATGCCAAAATATAATATAATTTTTGCCTGGAAAATATCAAAATTGAAAATAATATTGGGTGAAGTCACACACATTAAGAGGCAGCTGATTTCCATCAGGCAAGTAAAGCCATGTAGGTGAAGGATAAGAAAATACGAACTGCCTTATGCAAATACAAGCCCAACCTTCATGATCACCTTGCAAGTTGAAATATATCTCTGAGACTTCATTCCAGCTTGGTTGCATGCCAGTGACTAAGATAGCTACCACAGAACTGAAGAAAAAAAGCAATGTAATTGTTGTTTAGTTGGAAAACATCTGACACAGAGCTGTAACTGAGCACACCAGAAAGTCCAAGGGAAGAAAGAGCCACACAATAGCTAGAAATCACCTGCTCTTCTCACTATGGAGCAGTGGCAGAAATACAACAAAAATTGAAAAATGTGCAGCATGGAAGTCGCTATTATCATCAGAAGTAGTGGGTGATGGCAGACCTCATTCTGTTACGAAAATAGATTCTGGAAGAGACTTATAATAAAACAGAATAATATATACATTTTTAAAAAAGAAATAGCCATGTTTTTTTTTAAAAAAAAAAAAACTAGGTTGAGTTGAATCTATTCATAATATATATTAAGAGTAAATAAAATCTTAACTTCTTTGTACTGCTATAAAAAAGTAAAAATTCAGAATGTTTTTAAAATCCTTTGAGAAAACTATGTAAGAGCACCAGGAGAGTGTTACATCTCCTATTCCTAGAAGAATAGTGGTCCATGAGATTATTTATGAGGATGAGGGAAGTTAGCCTCATCCAAATATGATGTGCTATTTAAGATTTATTACTCTTGAGTAAGCAAACTTTTCTCTAAAATGCAAGCTCCCCAACAGGATTAAATGCATGATAGTTATTAAAAATTCATATGATTTCACTGAATTAAATGCTTTCTATAAGACCAGAGTTTCCATCAAAAATACAAGGAACTTAGACAAGGAGGAAGTATGTTCCAGGCTGGATAACCACACGGGGGAAACAGCTAGGATTCTGGAAGCCACTTGGGGATGCAAATGGAAAAATAACATTGGGTCCTTCAAAATGTTGTACATGTCTGATTTTTCCTACTTTTATTTTTCCCTACCAGTAGCAACTTCAAGTTCCCTCTTAAAAATCATCACAAAAAAGACTGTAAGTGAATCAGAAATTTTATGCCATTTAAGAACCAAGATACAGCAGAATAGATATAGAGCAATGACCTCAAATGAACTCTATTATTTTTGTCTCACCCCATTATTATCCTTTCTTTTGTTTTCTATTTTCTATCTCATTTTTCCCATTTTACTCAAACATTTTTTTCCAAAACCCAGCAGCTCTGACATCAAATTGGGGGCTTGTTAGAAATTCAAAATCTTTAGTCTCCCCTCAGATACTAAATTCTGCAGTTTCACAAAATTCCCAGATAATTCATAAAATTCCTTCTCAATTTTTATTTATAAATTTAAACCTTTTCTCCATTATTTTATTTTTCTCCCTTTTCACCTCTATTTTTCTTGAATATCTTCATCACATTCTTTATGTGATGTGCTTTTGCTCTCTTTCCATTACATCTTGAGATGATATTTCTTCACTGAGTCTCTAATACTGCTTTCGCAACTTTGGTCATGAAACTCCTGTCAAGAATAGCCTTCTGCTTTATGTGTTGGTGTTAGAACTAGATAAAAAAGTTATCATCTCAATGACCCTTTCTCAATGAAGTCACTGATAAGTCACTTTTGCAACTCTCATATCAGAGTTTCCACAAATCTTGCATTGCTACATTTCTTATTAGATTTTAAATTATTGGAGGGATTTAAATGAAGTTCCTAAAGGCCAACAGGCTCTTAGTAAATCCTACCCAAGTCTTAACTGAAACACACCCTTCCAAAGGAAGCTGGTGAGCTGCCCTGGCTTATGAACACCCTACTCCAAAAGAGACATTCACCTGCTGAAGTTTTTAAAGAAAGCCTTTCCACTTCCACAGTCTATGCAAAGTGGCCCTTCCCTAGCTGTGACATCAAATATCTGACTAACTGCCTAAGTGAAATCTCCAAAGAATATTGTTTTTCTGTCTCCTGAAAGACCAACCAAACTAACCTCATTATATTACATTGCTGCACATATCAGTCACTGCTAAAAACTCAAGCCTCCCAGAAAGGTTATCATAATCTAGATATAAAACAGAGCATATGTCTGTTCATCTATTATCAGCACCATTTTCCACCTGGCTGCGATTCCCTAACCACCATTTCCTTTGTAATTCATGTTCTGATACGAGTATAATTTAGTCATCTATCTCTTCTCTGAAAGCTACTCATATATTTGCTCTAATCAAAACCTTGCTGTAACCCAAAGACCTTGCTAAAACAAGATGGCAGAGTAAAAGGACGTGCGCTCATCTTCCCCTGCAAGAACTCCAAAATTACAACTCACTGCTGAACAACCATAGACAGAAGAATGTTAGATCATACCAAAAATAGATACCCCACACCCAAGGGCAAAGGAGAAGCCCCAGCAAGATGGTAGGAGGGGCAAAATTGCATTTAGAATCAAACCCCATACCTGCCAGCGATGCTGAGAGGGCTCAAACAAAACCTTCTGCACAACAGGAGAGCTCACGGAGACTGAGTCAGACTTGCCTTTGAGTGTCTGAGTGTCTCCTGCAGAGGTATGGGTCAGCAGTGGCCTGCCACAGGGGCAAGGGCTCTGGGTGCATCAGACCTACATGTGGCATAAGCCTTCTTGGAGGAGGGCACCATTAACCCCACTGTAGAGCTGCCAGAACTTACACAGGACTGGGGAAACAGACTCTTGGAGGGCACAAACAAAACCTTGTGCACACCAGGACCCAGGAGAAAGGAGCAGTGACCATACAAGAGACTAACCCAGATTTGGCCATGAGTGTCCAGGAGTCTCTGGAAGAGGTGTGGGTCAGTGGTAGGCTATTGCAGGGTTGGGGCATTGAGTGAGGCCTCCAGGTTAAACAACACAGAGGAAACACGCCCTGCTTATCAACAGAAAATTGGATTAAAGATTTCCTGAGCATGGCCACCCATCAGAACGAGACCCAATTTCCCCCACAGTCAGTCTCTCCCATCAGGAAGTTTCCATAAGCCTCTTATCCATCAGAGGGCAGACAGAATGAAAACCACAATCACAGAAAACTGATCACATGGACCACAGCCTTGTCTAACTCAATGAAACTATGAGCCATGCCATGTAGGGCCACCAAAGACAGATGGGTCATGGTAGAGAGCTCTGACAAAACGTGGTCCACTGGAGAAGAGAAGGGCAAACCACTTCAGTGATTTTGCCTTGAGAATCCCATGAACAGTATGAAAAGGCAAAAAGAAGGACAGTGAAAGATGAACTCCCCAGGTCAGTAAGTGCCCAAAATACTACTGGAGACAAGTGAAGAAATAACTTCAGAAAGAATGAAGAGATAGAGCCAAAGCAAAAACACGCCCAGCTGTGGATGTGACATGATGGAAGTAGCTACCGATGCTGTAAAGAACAATATTGTGTAGCAACCCGGAATGCTAAGTCCATGAATCGAGGAAAATTGGAAGTGGTCAAACAACATGTGTAATATCATATAGGAAATGAGTCGCCAGTCCAGGTTCAATGCATGATACTGGATGCTTGGGGCTGGTGCACTGAGACGACCCAGAGGGATGGTACGGGGAGGGAGGTGGGAGGGGCTGTTCAGATGGGGAACACGTGTATACCTGTGGCAGATACATGTTGATGTATGGCAAAACCAATACAATATGTAAAGTAATTAACCTCCAATTAAAATAAATAAGTTTATATTAAAAAAACAGGAGATGGCAAGAGTGAACGTCAACATTTGAGGAATCAGTGAACTAAAATGGACTGAAATGGGCAAATTTAACCCACATGACCATTATTCTACAACTTTGGCCAAGAATCACTTAGAAGAAATGGAGTAGCCCTCATAGTCAACAAAAGAGTCCAAAATGCAGTACTTGGGTGCAATCTCAAAAATGATAGAATGATCTCTGTTCATATCCAAGGCAAACCGTTCAGTATCACAGTAATCCAAGTCTATGCCCCAACCAGTAATGCTGAAGAAGCTGAAGTTGAACGGCTCCATGAAGACCTATAAGACCTTCCAGAACCAACACCCAAAAAAGAGGTCCTTTTCATTACAGGAGACTGGAAGGCAAAAATAGAAATCAAGAGATACCTGGAATAACAAGAAAAGTGTCCTTGGAGTACAATATGAAGCAGGGCAAAGGCTAACAGAGTTTTGCCAACAGAAAGTTCTGCTCTTAGAAAATACCCTCTTCCAACAACACAAGAGAAGACTCTATGGATATCACCAGACGATCAATACTGAAATCAGATTGATTATATTCTTTGCAGCCAAAGATGGAGAAGCTCTATACAGTTAGCAAAAACAAGACTGGGAGCTGACTGTGGCTCAGATCGTGAACTCCTGATTGCCAAATTCAGACTGAAATTGAAGAAAGTAGAGAAAACCACTAGACCATTCAGGTATGACATAAATCCTTTATGATTATACAGTGGAAGTGACAAATAGATTCAAGGACCTAGATTTGATAGACAGAGTGACTGAAGAACTATGGATGGAGGTTCATGACATTGTGCAGGAAGCAATGATCAGGACCATCCCTGAGAAAAAGAAATGAAAAAAGGCAAAATGGTTGTCTGAGGAGGCCTTACAAATAGCTGAGAAAAGAAGAGAAGCTAATGGCAAAGGAGAAAAGGAAAGATACACTCATTTGAATGCAGAGCTCCAGAGAATAGAAAGGAGAGATAAGAAAGCCTTCCTCAGTGATCAGTGAAAAGAAATAGAGAAAAACAATGGCATGTGAAAGATTAGAGATCTCTTCAAGAAAATTAGAGACACCAAGGGAATATTTCATGCAAGGATGGGATAATAAAGGAACACAAACTGTATGCACCTAACAGAAGAAGCAGAATATATTAAGACACAGCAAGAATACACAGAAGAACTATACAAAAAAGATTTTCAAGATCCAGATAATTGCAATGGTGTAATCTTGTGCCAGACATCCTAGAATGCGAAACCAAGTGGGCCTTAGGAAGCATCACTATAAGCAAGGCTAGTGGAGGTGATGGAATTCCAGTTGAGCTAGTTCAAATCCTAAAAGATGATGCTGTGAAAGTGCTCCACTCAACATGCCAACAAATTTGGAAAACTCAGCAGTGGCAACAGGATCAGAAAAAGTCAGGTTTCATTCCAATCCCAAAAAAAGGCAATGCCAAAGAATATTCAAACTACTGCACAATTGCACTCCTCTCACACGCTAGCAAATTAATGCTCAAAATTCTCCAAGCTAGGCTTTAGTAGTCTGTGAACCATGAACTCCCAGATACTCAAGCTGGGTTTATAAAAGGTGGAAAAACCAGAGATCAACTTGCCAACATTTGTTGGATCACTGAAAAAGCAAAAGAGTTCCAGAAAAACATCTATTTCTGCTTTATTCACTATGCCAAAGACTTTGTGTGGATCACAACAAATTGTGAAAAATTTGTGTGGGTCACAACAAACCGTGGAAAATTCTTAAAGAGATGGAAATATCAGACCACCTTAAGTGCCTCCTGAGTATTCTGTATGCAGGTCAAGAAGCAACAGTTAGAACTGGACATGGAAAAACAGATTGGTTCCAAATTGCGAAAGGAGTATGTCAAGGCTGTATATTGTTACCCTGCTTGTTTAACTTTTTTGAAGAGTACATCATGCAATTGAGGACCGGATGAAGCACAAGCTGGAATCAGGAGAAATATCAATAATCTCAGATATGCAGATGACACCAACCTTATGGCAGAAAATGAAGAAGAACTGAAGAGCCTCTTGATGAAAATGAAAGAGGAGAGTGAAAAAGGTGGTTTAAAACTCAACATTCAGAAAAACTAAGATCATGGCATCTGGTCCCATCACTTCATGGCAAATAGGTGAGGAAACGAAACAGTGAGAGAATTTATTTTTCTGCAGATGGTGACTGCAGCCATGAAATTAAAAGACACTTGCTCCTTGGAAGAAAAGTTATGACAAACCTAGACAGCATATTAAAAAGCAGAGACATTACTTTGCCAACAAAAGTCTGTCTAATCAAAGCTATGGTTTTTCCAATAGTCATGTATGGATGTGAGAATTGGACAATAAAGAAAACTGAGCACCAAATAATTTATACTTTTGAACTGTGGTGTTGGAGAAGACTCTTGAGAGTCCCTTGGTCCTTAAGGAGATTAAACCAGTCCATTGTAATGGAAATCAGTCCTGAATATTCATTGGAAGGACTGATGTTGAAGCTGGAACTCCAGTACTTTGATCACCTGATGCAAAGAATTGACTCATTGGAAAAGACCCTGATTTGGGGAAAGATTGAAGGCAGGAGGAGAAGGGGATGACAGAGGATGAGATAGTTGGATGGTGTCACCAACTCAATGGACATGAATTTGAGCAAGCTCAAGGAGTTTGTGATGGACAGCGAAGCCTGTTATGCTACAGTCAATGGGGTCACAAAGAGTCAGACACAACTGAGTGACTGAACTGAACTGAAAACCTTGCTATAACCCAAAGACATTGCTGAAACAGTTTAAACAGAAGCATTCTTCTTAAGGATGTGTGGACACAGTGGGGAAAGGAAAGGATAGGACAATCTGTGAAAGCAGTGTTGACATATATAGTCTATCATAAGTAAAATAGATAACTAGTGGGAAGCTGCTTTAATATAATACAGAGGGCCCAGCCTGGTGTTTTGTGACATCCTGGAGGGGTGGGATGGGATGGGGGAGGAAGGCTAAGAAGGAGGGGATTTATATATGATGCTTTTGAACTGTGGTGTTAGAGAAGACTCTTTTTGTTTTTTTTTTTTTAATTTATTTTATTTTACATTATAATACTGTATTGGTTTTGCCATACATTGACATGAATCCGCCACATGTGCACATGAGTTCCCAATCCTGAACTCCCCTCCCACCACCCTCCCTATATCATCTCTCTGGGTCATCCCAGTGCACCAGCCCCAAGCATCCTGTATCCTATATCGAACCTAGACTGGCGATTCATTTCTTACATGATAGTATACATGTTTCAATGTCTTCTCCCAAATCATCCCACCCTCTCCCTCTTCTACAGAATCCAAAAGTCTGTTCTATACATCTGTGTCTTTTTTGCTGTCTTTCATACAGGGTTAGAGTCCCTTGGACTACAAGGAGATCCAACTAGTCCATTCTGAAAGAGATCAGCCCTGGGATTTCTTTGGAAGGAATGATGCTAAAGCTGAAACTCCAGTACTTTGGCCACCTCATGCGAAGAGTTGACTCATTGGAAAAGACTCTGATGCTGGGAGGGATTGGGGGCAGGAGGAGAAGGGGACTACCGAGGATGAGATGGCTGGATGGCATCACGG
>SJYX01011236.1:72205-83970 GCA_006410675.1 Oreotragus oreotragus | reverse complement strand
TGAACTGAACTGAACTGATATGTATTTATATATATATATATATATATATATATATATAAAATTGTGATTCATTTGCTTTGCTGTATGGCAGAAACCAGCACAATATTGTAAAGAAATTATTCTCTGATTAAAAAAAAAAGCATTATTTATTCTTCTCTATTCTTGACAGATATCAGAGTGAGTGGATAGTTGCCCTTTTGACATTCACAGTTGATGTTTCTTGTATACTTCCTCAAAAATACTATTCTGCTGAAGCTCTTTTAGGTTGCACCATCATCTGTATTTATTTGTTGAATATTTCGGTCTTCCTCTCCATGAATACACCAAAATTTCATGGAAATATCAACACCTACATGTGTTATTTTATAGTACCTCTGCCTTCACTTCTTTAAACTTAGATATTTAGCTAAGGAGATTTCCAAGCAAAGTGCTGAAATATAGTATGGACTAATTTCTTCTTGCACTTTTAGTAAACTGCAATTTTAAAGAGATAAATTAAGGGACAATTTTTAAAATCATAACATGTATTTTTTATTTGTAAAGTTGAAATTCAAAGTAGGTATAAACACTTTCAGAATTTAGAGAGCTAAGAGAAAAAAGAAAGAAAATTGCCCTTCTCCAGTTTCAAAGTTGGATAGGAAAGATGTGGTTAAAGAATTTTAAAGTAATACTCACTCAGTAATGTCCGACTATTTGCATCCCCATGGACTGTAGCCTGGCAGGCTCCTCTGTCCATGGGATTTTCCAGGCAAGAATACTAGAGTGGGTAGCCATTCCCTTCTCCAAGGGGACAAATTTTTAAACATAAAGAAACTGGAGCATGACCTCCTTACAGCCTACATCAACGTCTCAGTCATCTTTGGTCATAAGGAAATATTTGATCTCATCAAAATTATTGTGCTATCTCTAAAATCTCTGATCATCTCTTCCTATGCCTCCAGTTAATAGACACTAGTAACAAACTTTGATCAGGCCCAAGTAGAGAACCAGACCTTTCCTTTTTTCATCCAATAATAAGGTGTCCCTATTTGTGGTGTCAGTGATGACAATGTGAATAGTTGGAACTCCCACTCCTATCCAGCAGTAATGAGAATGTTCCCTTGTTTCCCTTGGATCAGTAAGAGCCAAATGGTGAAAGCATGTTCTGTATTCACCTGCCAGTGATGAGACAACACCCCTCATCCCTGGCAGGAACAGTACCAGAGAAAAACAATTACACCTGATTAAATAAGATTCAGAGTCTTATAAAAAAAAAGTATACCAAATGTCCAAGTTCCAACTTTAAAAAATCTATCACTCATATCAAGAACCACAAATATCTCAAAGAACCACAAATATCTCAAAGAACCACAAATATCTCAGTAGAAGACAACAAAGGTGACAGACATGTTAGAATTATCTGACAAAGACATTAAGCTGACATCATTTGAATAAGTGTTCAACAAGTACCTGTTAACATGCTTAAATCAAACAGTAAAATATAATGACTCAGCAAAAATACAGAAAATATAACCCCCCAAAAAAATGTAAAGAAGAAGCAAAAATTTTAGGATTGAAAAAATGTAGATATTTAAGCAGATTTCCAAACAGTGTTGAAGCATAATATTGGCCTTATTTCTTCTTGAGCTTTTAGTAAAATGCAACAAGAAATAGATAAATTAAGAGACAGATTTTTAAACATAAAGGAACCAAGGCATGATTTTGGAAACCCTCATCTTTCCAAATGAGGCAATGATGGCAAAAGATGCTGAAATTAAGAGATTTACTGTCAAAGTATCCTATAGAGAAAAATCTGAGATTTGGGCTTTTTAGGGTTTTTTCAATACTTTCAAAGGATCAAAAGTTCACAGTATGCCATTAGAGAAGTATTTTTAAAGAAATTAGGGATTAAATAAGGAGCTCATAGAACTATATTCAGTATCTTATACTAATCTATAATGGAAAAGAATTAGAAAAAATATGTATGTATAACTATCACTTCACTTTTTATAAGAAACTAATACAATTTTATAAAATCAACTATATTTCAATAAAAAAGAAATTAAAGGTTAATTTAATTCCTTCTATGTCAGTAAAAATAAAAAAATAGAGAAGGTTGTTTCAAGAAAAACATGTGCACAAATCTCATGATAATGTAGTAAATCCCTTGGACATATGTGGGAGCTCTACAAGGTGCCTCAGAATGTTTTAAGAGCAGAAACTCTACCAGTTTGGCTTGAAAGAGAAGGAAGGAAAATGATGGTTGGCTATTGAACCTGCAATATTTTATAAGCAAGATAATAGGTTGATAACACTATTCAGCTATAGACATAGTCTACCATCCATGAAAAGGGACAAACGACTCAGAAAATGAAGTCAAAAGCCCATGACAGAGTTGTGATTTCAAAGAGTGAATCTGTGAACCTCATAAGATTATTCCCAGACCTTGATGACAAAAAGTGTTTGCCCAACTACATCTGAAAATTGTTTGGGGCCTGTAACTGTGTTTTCCCTTTATTTTTCCTCTTTTTGAATGTGAATATTTATAACTACTATCCTATGCCTCTCACTATATTTTTGAAGAGAGAATTTGATTTTTGAGTTTCAAAGGTTCACAAATGAAGATGAATTGTGCTTCCCTGGTGGTTCAGATGGTAAAGAATCTGCCTGCAAAGAGGGAGACCTGGGTTCAGTCCCTGGGTTGGGAACATCCCCTGGAGAAGGGAATGGCTACCCACTCCAGTATTTGGCCTAGAGAATTCCATGAACTGTATAGTAAATGGGGCTGCAAAGAGTCAAACATGACTGAGCAACTTTCACTTTCAGGATAGATTACACTCAGACACTCAACTCTGTCCTCATATTTATTATTTAGATAATGAGATTTGGGACCCTTCAGATTCTATTATTTACATGATAAAGATTTTGAAATTTAGTTGATGCTGTAGTAAGTTGAGATTTAGAAGAATATTTGAACGGAACGAAAGCATTTTGTGTGTGATAGGATGGTAAATCTTTGAGGGCTATCATGTAATAGAATAATGCCCTTTGCCAAAGATTTCTACATCCAGAACTTGTGGATATGTTTGGTTAAATGAAAAAAAAAAAAAGTTAACATAACAGACAGAATTAGGATTGCTAATGGCCTGGCTTGAAGCTAGATGGGCTCAGTGTAATCACAGGTTTCTTTAAATATATAAGACAAATGCACAAGCATCAGAGACAGAGAGATACAACTGAAGATTTGATCAGACATTATTGGCTTTGAAAATGGAAAGTGAAAGTGAAGTCGCTCAGTTGTGTCTGACTCTTTGCGACCCCCTGGATTGTAGCCTACCAGGCTTCTCCATCCATGGGATTCTCCAGGCAAGACTACTGGAGTGGGTTACCATTTCCTTCTCCAGGGGATCTTCCTGACCCAGGGACTGAACACTGGGTCTCCCGCATTGTAGGCAGATCCTTTAACCTCTGAGCCACCAGGGAAGCCCCGTGAAAATGGAAGGGAGCTACAATTCAACAATGCAGGAAATGTCTATAAGCCTGAAAAGATAAGGAAAAAAAGTTTCCCCTAGAGCCTCTAGAAAGAAATACAGCCTTGCCAATACAGTGACATTAAACTAGAGAGAACAATAAAAATATAAGATAACAAAGTTATATTGCTTTAGGCCACTACAGTTGTGGTAATTTGCTATAACAGCCATAAGGAAAATAAAGATTTCAATATGAACACAACAATTTGTTAGAATTATGTCACAAAGGTTTTAAAGCAGCTGTCGTAAGGAAGCTCCAAAATCAATTACGCACATTCTTGAGAATGATGAAAGAATTAAAAGCCTCAGTAAAGAAACAGTAAGTTTTAGGAAAGAAAAAGAAGTAGAGATAAATGGAAATTTTAGAAGATTAAAGTGTAATACTACATAAGACGCTCAGTGGATAGACTCTGAAGCAGAGTGGAGGAGATAGAGGAAAAAAACTGAAATTGAAAGATTAAAAAATAGAAGTTCTTCAATTTAAACAGAGAATTAGACTTAAAAAAAAAAAAGTACAGTGACATGGAGATTTATAATAAAAGTCCTAACATGTAAGTCATTGAAGAAGACAGAGGGGAGGAATGAAAAAGTACTGAAGAAATGACTAAACATTTTTCAAATATGGCAGGAAATATAAAACTACAGCTTAAAGGAGCTAACAAGGCATAAATGAGATAAATCAATGCAAAGACACAAAAAAATTAAAATTCTGCCAGCTAAATATAAAATGTTACAAGGCACCAGAGAGAAAAGAAATCATATCTACAGGGAAAAGAAAATTCAAATAGCAATGGATTTTACATCAAAACTATGGAAATAAAAAGGAAGTGGCACTGTGTTTTGCAAATAATGCAAGAAAAGATCCATTAACCAAAAATCTTAGCTCTAATAAAAATATCCTATAGAAAGGAAAGAGAAATTAGGGCATTCTAAAATGAAAGATCACTAAGAGAGTTTTCACCAGCAACTTACCCTAAAAGAACAGCTAAAGGACATTTCATAAACAAAAAGAAAAGGATAAAAGAACGAACTTTAGAACATCACAAAGAAACAAGGTGGCAAGTAAAAATACAGTAAATACAATAGACTCTCCTCTATTTTCTAAATTGTTTCACAATTGAAGTAAAATTATAACACACTCTGAAGTGGCTCTAAATGTACCACTTCCAAACGTAGATAAAAGGTTATGACAATTTATTATAAATGTAGGAGGATAAAAAAAGTTAATGTGAAGAACTTTTTCTACACTTCACTTTTACTAGCAAAATGAATACAAAACTGAGGCAAGTTATGGATAGAAAATGTTTTTAACTCAGTAAAAATAAAAATATTTTCATAATTTGTGAGCTGTAACTTAAGCAATGCTTAAAGAAGGTTAATAGCTCTAAATATATATATTGAAAGAACTAATAACACAAGTTTTTACCATATAAAACTAGAAAAACTAATAACACAAGCTCTAAAAGTAATAACACCAGCTTTTACCATATAAAACTAGAAAACAGAAAATAAACCTGAAGCATATACAAGAAAAATTAAAACAAAAATTAGAACAGAAACCAATGAAAACAATAGAGAATAACAACTAAATTAAAAGATGGTTCCTGGAGAAGTGCAGGGGAGAATACATTCATAAACATCTAACCAGAAGCAGAAGAGATTAAAAAGGGGTGCTAAGAATATACAGAAGAACTATACAAAAAAGGTCTTAATGACCCGGATAACCACAGTGTTGTGGTCACTCACTTAGAGCCAGACATCCTAAAATGGGAAGCTACATGGGCCTTAGGAAGCATTAGTATGAACAAAGCTAGTTGAAGAGATGGAATTCCACTGAGCTATTTCAGATCCTAAAAGATGATGCTGTTAAAGTGCTTCACTCAATGTTCCAGCATATTTGGAAAACTTGGCAGTGGCCACAGGACTGAAAAACGTCAGATTTAATTCCAATCCCAAATAAAGGCAATGCCAAAGAATGTTCAGACTATCAAACAATCATGCTCATTTCACATGCAAGCAAGGTAATGCTGAAAATCTTTCAAGCTAGGTTTCAACAGTACATGAACCAAGAATTTCCAAACATACAAGCTGGATTTAGAAAAGGCAGAGGAACCAGAGATCAAATTACCAATATCTGTTGGATCATAGAAAAAGCAAGGGAATTTAAAAAAAAAATCTACTTCTGCTTCATTGACTACAATAAAGCCTTTGACTGTGTGGATCACAACAAACTGTGGAAAATTCCTTAAAGAGACAGGAATACCAGACCACCTTACCTATTTTCTGAGAAACCTGTATGCAAGACAAGAAGCAACAGTTAGAAATGGACATGGAACAAGAGAGTGATTCAAAATTGGGAAAGGAGTGCTTCAAGGCTGTATATTGTGTCACCCTGCTTAATTAATGTCAATGCAGAGTACATATGCAGATGATACCACTCAAATGGCACAAAGCCAAGAGGAACAAAAGAACCTCTTGATAAGGGTGAAAGAGGAGAGGGACACATCTTGCTTACAACAACATTCAAAAAACTAAGATAATGCCATCTGGTCCTCTCACCTCATGGCAAATACAGGGGGGAAAAGTGGAAACAGTGGGCAGATTTTATTTTCTTGGGCTCCAAAATCACTGTAGACAGAGACTGCAGTCACGAAGTTAAAAGACACTTGTTCCTTGGTGAGATTCCTTGGTAGATCAGATGGTAAAGAATCTACCTGCAATGCAGGAGACCTGGGTTCAATCCCTAGGTTGGGAAGATCCCCTGGAGAAGGAATGGCAACCCACTCCAGTATTCTTGCCTGGAGAATTCCATGGACAGACCATAGGGTTGCAAAGAGTCAGACACAACTGTTCCTTGGAAGAAAAGCTATGACAAACCTAGACAGCATATGGAGAAAGCAGAGACATCCATTTGCCAATAAAGGTCCACATAGTCAAAGCTATGGTTTTCCCATTAGTCATGTACAGATGTGATAGTTGGACCATAAAGAAGGCTGAATGCCAAAGAATCAATGCTTTTGAATTGTGATGCTGGAAAAGGCTCTTCAGAGTCTCTTTGGGAGCAAAGAGATCAAACCAGTAAATCCTAAAGGAAATCAAGAAAAAAATAAGACTCGAATAAATCAGGAATGAAAGAGAAGTTACAACTGATACCACAGAAATACAAAGAATCATGAGACAATTATACACCAACAAATTGAACAACCTAGAAGGAATGGATAAATTCCTAGAAATATACAACCTACCAAAACTGAATCATGAAGAAATAAAAAAATCCAAATATAGTGATTCCCAGTAAGGAATTGCATCAGTAATTTTAAAAAACTCCAACAAAAGCCCAGGACACAATGTCTTCAGACATATGCAAAAGAATTAGCACCAGTTCATCTTAAAATCTTCCAAAACACAGAAGAGCGGGATTGTTTCTGAACTTATTATATACAAATATAAAATGCAAAAGTATCAAAATTTTAGAAGAAAACAGGAGAAATCTATGTGACCTTGGTAAATGTGTTTTTAGATACAACACCAAAAACACAATCCATGAATGAAAATATTGATAGTTTGGACTTTTCAAAATCTCTGTGAAAATCATTGATAAGAAAATATAAAGATAAGCCACAGACTGGGAGAAAATGTTGCACAATACATGTGTAATAATGAATTTGTATCAAAAATATACCAAGAACACTTAAAGCAGCCCATTTTTAAAAATAGGCAAAAGATAAGAATACAGACAGGTCACCAAAGAATATATAGAAATAATGAACATATGAAAATATACATAATATCATTTGTCAAACCATGAATCGATGCATTGGAGAAGGAAATGGCAACCCACTCCAATATTCTTGCCTAGAGAATCCCGGGGACAGAGGAGCCTGGTGGGCAGCCGTCTGTGGGGTCGCACAGAGTTGGACACGACTGAAGCAACTTAGGAGAAGGAGGAAGCGCCAAAGTATGGATGCTTTTGAACTGTGGTGTTGGAGAAGACTCTTGAGAGTCCCTTGGACTGTAAGGAGATCAAAGCAGTCAGTCCTAAAGAAAATCAGTCCTGAATATTCATTGGAAGGACTGATGCTAATGCTGAAGCTCCAATACTTTGGCCACCTGATGTGAAGAACTGACTCATTGGAAAAGACCCCAATGCTGGGAAAGATTGAAGGCATGAGGAGAAGGGAACAACAGAGGATGGGATAGTTTAATGGCATTACCAACTCAATGGACATGAGTTTGAGCAAGCTCTGAGAGTTGGTGATGGACAGGGAAGCCTGGAGTGCTGCAGTCACAAAGAGTTGGACACAACTGAGTGACTGAAGTGATCATTTGTCATTAGGAAAAGGCTGCATAAAAATACCATGAAATACCACAACATATCTATTAGAATATCCAAAATCCCCAAACCTAACAATAACAATAGATGTTAACTTTCAGTGCTAGGTGAGAATGCAAAATGTTCTGTCACTTAGTTTGGCAGTTTTTGCAAAAGTAAATGTAGTCTTATCATATGATCTAGCATACACATTCCACGGTATATACCCATATGACTTGAAAACTTAAGTTCAGTTAAAAACCTGCATATGAACACTTACAGCACCTTTACTCATAATCACCAAAAATACGAAACAATGAAGTAAACAGATATATGAAATGTTGCATATTTATAAAATGTAATACTATTCAGCAATAAGAAGGCATGAGCTCTCAAGCCATATAAAGACACATGAATCTTCGTTACTTACTGAAAAGTGAAGTAAGGCTACATACTACATGATTTCATTTATATAGTATTTGTAAAAAGTAATTATAGAGATAGTAAATAGATTGTGAGGATTCTCCAGGCAAGAATACTGGAGTGGGTTGCCATGCCCTCCTCCAGGGGTTCTTCCCAACCCAGGGATAGGACCCAGGTATCCTGCATTGCAGGTGGCTTCTTTATTGACTGAGCCTCCAGGGGAACCCAGTAAATAGATCCGTGTTTGCCAAAGGTTTAGGGGTAGAAGAAATCTGGAGGGTGAGATAGACAAGGTACAAGGAATTTTTTAGGGTGGTTATTTTTATGTGACACTTAAATGGTAGATATATAAACTATGTTTTTGTCAAAACAATTAAAACTTTACACCCTCATTTAAGAATGAGCCTTAAAGATGAAAATATTTAGGAAGCTGAGGACCCCAGGATGAAATATAGGCTGTGACACAAAAACCTAACTATAGTACAAATAAATGAAACAATCTAAAGAAGCAAGGAGGCTAAGCTAAATAACTTCAGAAATATGTGGTTTCTGTAAGACTAAAGGCCAAAGGAACTACACTTAAACATTGTGCTATCACTGATATAGTTGTTTACCAAAGGGGTATGAGTAAAACCTCTGAAATCACTACACATTTATACTATAATTAAATAATTAAGCAAATGAATAATGCATGATGGGAGCTGAGTTTCACACTGTTGACATTCACGGTTACAGCAAAGCTAGAGAAGGCCAGAATGATCCTTGTGATAAAGGAAACACCAATACAAAATCAAGTTCAGTTTAATAGCTATAGCTATGTGTGTATCTTAATATTTAATAAATACCTTAATATTTAAAGATATATATATCTTTAAATATATATATATACCAATTAATATATGCAAATATATTTATTTGATCTGTCAGCCGAGATGGCCTAGAAATAATGGCATCCCAATAGTAACAATCAAAACTTGAATTGCCACTCATCTTTTTACATAGCACTTACATTATATTTGGGCTTCCCTGGTGACTCAGACAGTAAAGAATCTGCCTGCAATGCAGAAGACACAGGTTTGATCCCTGAGTTAGGAAGATCGCCTAGAGAAGGAAATGGCAACCCACTCCAGTATTCTTGCCTGGAGAATTCCATGGACAGAGGAGGCTGGTAGGCTACAGTCCATGAGGTTGCAAACACTCAGACACGACTGAGAAGCTAACACTACTAGTAACAATCATACCTAGCCCTCATCTTTATTTCTAATGTTAGCCTCTGAATGGGAAAATGGCTTATTTTTCTGCTGGGGCAAGAAATATACAAGATGAGCATGGTGCACCTTATAATGCCAGAAAGTACTCTGGAAAAAGCCACAGTGACTGGGGGCATGTCAAGAGACACAGGGCCACTTTACAAAGCTTACTACTGTCAAAGCTGGAACAATGTGACAATCAAAAAAGTGGCATAGGATTATAACTCAGCTTGAAGTATAAAATAATTAGAGTCTATCCTGATACAGATAGACTGACTACATAAACAGAGAGCAAACAAACCTGCCTTGCAGAAGAACGCTACATAATTAATGTAGATAATACATTTTCAAGGAGGTAGAGCATAACTCTCCAGTATGTAAGTTTGTGTTGCACAATAGTGAAATCCTTCCAAAGAGTACAAAGAGCAGAAAAAGTGTAACTTTACAGTAGTGAAACCTGACAAAGCACTACTTCAGCCTTGGTGATAAAGGACCAACATCAACAGTCATAAATCATGTTGGTAGTCTTTATCTTTGATGTGATGTGACAAGAATGGTATCTAACCTCTGTGGTTCCTACTCCCAAAAACCCATAACCCAAGTCTAATCATGAGAAACACATCAGACAAATCCCAATTAAGAGACATTCTACAAAATATCTCACCAGTACTCACCAAAACTATCAAGAGCATCAAAATTGAGGAATGTCGGAGAAACAAAGTCAAGTGGGGCCTAAGGAGACACAATTAAATGTAATGCAATATCCTGGATGGGATTATATTGGAACCGAGCTAGGTAATAGCTAAGGAAATCTGAGTAAGATATGGACTTTAGGATAATGTAGAGCTGCTGCTGCTGCTGCTAAGTCGCTTCAGTCGTGTCTGACTCTGTGCAACCCCATAGACAGCAGCCCACCAGGCTCTCATTAATTGGGAAAGTGTGTCATAGCATTTTAATGAGAAGAGCAACTGGCCATGTGTTTATCTGGACTCTATTACCTTCACAACTTTTTCATAAATCCACACCTATTCTGAAATACGTTTATTGTATGGATCAAAAAGCACATGCTTATCAAACTTTTACAATGGTTCTGTTGCTGGTGGATTTAAGGTTCTTTCCTTTTTGTGAAACAATTCGGAGATGAAGTAATAGGTAAGAAGATTTATGTTAAGAGAAACTCCACAGAGTGTGAACCATCTCAGAAGGTGAGAGAGAGTCTCAAAATACCGCATGGTTAGTTTTTATGGGCTGAGTAATTTCATAGGCTAATGAATGGGAGGATTATTCTAATTATTTGGGGAAAGAGGCATGGTTTCCAGGAACTGAGCCACCACCCACTTCTTGACCTTTTATGTTGGCCTCAGAACTGTCACAGTGCTGATGAGCGGGTCATTTAGCATGCTAACATATTACAGTGAGCATATGATGAAGCTCAAGGTCTACTGGATGTCACATCTGCCATCTTGGACCTCATTGGCTCTAACTAGTTTTTGTCATGTCCTATGGCCACGTCTTTCTTTTAAAGGTTGTGCCCACCTGCCCATGTCCCTCCTATTTCAGTTTTACATTTAGCTAAAAATGTATGTTCTTACTTCTAAAGACAGGCAATCAAATATTACACCACAGTTATAATACATAAGGATCACTGACTCGATGGACTTGAGTCTGAGCATGGGAGCTGGTGATGGACAGGGAAGCCTGGCATGCTGCAGTCCCAGGGGGTTGCACAGAGTTAGACATGATGAGGGGTACTGAACTGAAGGATTTTAGAGCCAACTTATGTGTGTGTGTGTGTGTGTGTGTGTGTGTGTGTGTGTGTGTGTGGCAAACTGTGGATAAATCAGCTTCCTAGTATGGGTGATGACACTATCTAAAAAGTGTTTTTAAAATATAGTTTCTGGAATCAAATCACTCACTGTGCTGCTGCTGCTAAGTCACTTCAGTCGTGTCCGACTCTGTGTGACCCCATAGATGGAAGCCCACCAGGCTCCCCCATCCCTGGGATTCTCCAGGCAAGAATACTGGAGTGGGTTGCCATTTCCTTCTCCAATGCCTGAAAGAGAAAAGTGAAAGTGAAGTCGCTCAGTCTGTCCGACTGTTAGCGACCCCATGGACTGCAGCCCACCAGGCTACTCCGTCCATTGGATTTTCCAGGCAAGAGTACTGGGGTGGGGTGCCATTGCCTTCCCCGTCACTCATTGTTAGAGAGATTCAAATCAAGGCTGCAATGAGATATCACCTCACACCGGTCAGAATGGTCATCATCAAAAA